>JBBMOL010000345.1:97225-484196 GCA_037954665.1 Laguncularia racemosa | reverse complement strand
TTTTTAAAAGTGCCCCAAGAGTAACAACCCTAAAATAAACTGCCCAAAAGGGGCCCCTTTATGAGTGACCCTGAAACATTTTTTTTTTCGGAAAGGCCCAAAATTTTGGGGACAAACCTTTGATTGATTTTTAGGAAATGCCCCAAGGCTACTAACCAAAAAAGAACTGTCTCAAAAGGGTGCCCTTATGAGGCCCCTGAAACAGGTTTTTGGGGGAAAGTCCCATATTGGGCTGCAAACCCCTGGTTTTGATTTTAGGAAAGTGCCCCAAGAGCTGACAACCAAAAAATTTGAACGTCCCAAAAGGTGCCCTTATGGCTGACCCTGAGAACAGGTTTTTTCGGAAAAAGTGCCCATATTGGCTGACTAACCCTGGATTGATTTTTAAAAATGCCCCCAAGAGCTCTAACCTAAAATAGAACTGTCTCAAAAGGTGCCCTTATGAGCTGACCTGAGAACAGGTTTTTTCGGAAAGTGCCCATATTGGGCTGATAACCTTGGATTGATTTTAGGAAAGTGCCCCAAGAGCTGACTTAACCTAAAATAGAACTGTCTCAAAAGGTGCCCTTATGAGCTGACCTTGAGAACAGGTTTTTTCGGGAAAGTGCCCAAATTGGGCTGACTAACCCGATGATTGATTTTTAGGAAAGTGCCCCTAGAGCTAACTAACCTAAAATAGAACTTCTCAAATGGTTCCCTTATGGGCTGACCCTGAGAACAGGTTTTTTTCGAGAAAGTGCCCATATTGGGCTGACTAACCCTGGATTGATTTTTAGGAAAGTGCACCAAGAGCTGACTAACCTAAAATGGAACTGTCTCAAAAGGTACCCTTATGAGCTGACCCTGAGAACAGGTTTTTTCGGGAAAGTGCCCATATTGGGCTGTCTAACCCTTGGATTGATTTTTAGGAAAGTGCCCAAGAGCTGACTAACTCTAAAATAAAACTGTCTCAAAAGGTGCCCTTATGAGCTAACCCTGAGAACAGGTTTTTTCGGGAAAGTGCCCATATTGGGCTGACTAACCCTTGGATTGATTTTTAGGAAAGTGCCCCAAGAGCTGACTAACCTAAAATAGAACTGTCTCAAAAGGTGCCCTTATGAGCTGACCCTTAGAACAGGTTTTTTCGGGAAAGTGCCCATATTGGGATTGACTAACCCTAGGATTGATTTTTATGAAAGTGCCCCAAGAGCTTACTAACGTAAAATAGAACTGTCTCAAAAGGTGCCCTTATGAGTTGACCCTGAGAACAGGTTTTTTCGGGGAAGTGCCCATATTGGGCTGACTAACCCTTGGATTGATTTTTAGCAAAGTGCCCCAAGAGCTGACTAACGTAAAATAGAACTGTCTCAAAAGGTGCCCTTATGAGTTGACCCTAAGAACAGGTTTTTTCGGGAAAGTGCCCATATTGGGCTGACTAACCCGTGGATTGATTTTTAGGAAAGTGCCCCAAGAGCTGACTAACCTAAAATAGAACTGTCTCAAAAGGTACCCTTATGAGCTGACCCTGAGAACAGGTTTTTTTCGAGAAAGTGCCCATATTGGGCTGACTAACCTTTGGATTGATTTTTAGGAAAGTGTCCCAAAAGCTGACTAACCTAAAATGGAACTGTCTCAAAAGGTGCCCTTATGAGCTGACCCTGAGAACTGGTTTTTTCGGGAAAGTGCCCATATTGGGCTGTCTAACCCTTGGATTGATTTTTAGGAAAGTGCCCCAAGAGCTGACTAACCTAAAATAAAAATGTCTCAAAAGGTGCCCTTATGAGCTAACCCTGAGAACAAGTTTTTTCGGGAAAGTGCCCATATTGGGCGGACTAACCCTTGGATTGAGTTTTAGGAAACTGCCCCAAGAGCTGACTAACCTAAAATAGAACTGTCTCAAAAGGTGTCCTTATGAGCTGACCCTTAGAACAGGTTTTTTCGGGAAAGTGCCCATATTGGGATTGACTAACCCTAGGATTGATTTTTAGGAAAGTGCCCCAAGAGCTGACTAACGTAAAATAGAACTGTCTCAAAAGGTGCCCTCATGAGTTGACCCTGAGAACAGGTTTTTTCGGGGAAGTGCCCATATTGGGCTGACTAACCCTTGGATTGATTTTTAGGAAAGTGCCCCAAGAGCTGACTAACCTAAAATAGAACTGTCTCAAAAGGTGCCCTTATGAGCTGACCTTGAGAACAGGTTTTTTCGGGAAAGTGCCCAAATTGGGCTGACTAACCCGAGGATTGATTTTTAGGAAAGTGCCCCAAGAGCTAACTAACCTAAAATAGAACTGTCTCAAAAGGTGCCCTTATGAGCTGACCTTGAGAACAGGTTTTTTTCGGGGAAGTGCCCATATTGGGCTGACTAACCCTTGGATTGATTTTTAGGAAAGTGCCCCAAGAGCTGACTAACCTAAAATAAAACTGTCTCAAAAGGTGCCCTTATGAGCTGACCCTGAGAACAGGTTTTTTCGGGAAAGTGCCCATATTGGGCTGTCTAACCCTTGGATTGATTTTTAGGAAAGTGCCCCAAGAGCTGACTAACCTAAAATAAAACTGTCTCAAAAGGTGCCCTTATGAGCTAACCCTGAGAACAGGTTTTTTCGAGAAAGTGCCCATATTGGGCTGACTAACCCTTGGATTGATTTTTAGGAAAGTGCCCCAAGAGCTGACTAACCTAAAATAGAACTGTCTCAAAAGGTGTCCTTATGAGCTGACCCTTAGAACAGGTTTTTTCGGGAAAGTGCCCATATTGGGATTGACTAACCCTAGGATTGATTTTTATGAAAGTGCCCCAAGAGCTTACTAACGTAAAATAGAACTGTCTCAAAAGGTGCCCTTATGAGTTGACCCAAAGAACAGGTTTTTTGGGGAAGTGCCCATATTGGGCTGTCTAACCCTTGGATTGATTTTTAGGAAAGTGCCCAAAGAGCTGACTAACCTAAAATAAAACTGTCTCAAAAGGTGCCCTTATGAGCTGACCCTGAGAACAGGTTTTTTCGGGAAAGTGCCCATATTGGGCTGACTAACCCTTGGATTGATTTTTAGGAAAGTGCCCCAAGAGCTTACTAACCTAAAATAGAACTGTCTCAAAAGGTGCCCTTTTGAGCTGACCCTTAGAACAGGTTTTTTCAGGAAAGTGCCCATATTGGGATTGACTAACCCTAGGATTGATTTTTAGGAAAGTGCCCCAAGAGTTGACTAACGTAAAATAGAACTGTCTCAAAAGATGTCCTTGTGAGCTGACCCTGAGAACAGGTTTTTTCGGGAAAGTGCCCATATTGGGCTGACTAACCCTTGGATTGATTTTTAGGAAAGTGCCGCAAGAACTGACTAACCTAAAATAGAACTGTGTCAAAAGGTGCCCTTATGAGCTGACCTTGAGAACAGGTTTTTTCGGGAAAGTGCCCATATTGGGCTGACTAACCCTAGGATTGATTTTTAGGAAAGTGCCCCAAGAGCTAACTAACCTAAAATAGAACTGTCTCAAAAGGTGCCCTTATGAGCTGACCCTGAGAACAGGTTTTTTTCGAGAACGTGCCCATATAGGGCTGACTAACCCTTGGATTGATTTTTAGGAAAGTGCCCGAAGAGCTGACTAACCTAAAATAGAACTTTCTCAAAAGGTGCACTTATGAGCTGACCCTGAGAACAGGTTTTTTCGGGAAAGTGCCGATATTGGGCTATCTAACCCTTGGATTGATTTTTAGGAAAGTGCCCCAAGAGCTGACTAACCTAAAATAAAACTGTCTCAAAAGGTGCCCTTATGAGCTGACCCTGAGTACAGGTTTTTTCGGGAAAGTGCCCATATTGGGCTGACTAACCCTTGGATTGATTTTTAGGAAAGTGCCCCAAGAGCTGACTAACCTAAAATAGAACTGTCTCAAAAGGTGCCCTTATGAGCTGACCCTGAGAACAGGTTTTTTTCGGGAAACTGCCCATATTGGGATTGACTAACCCTAGGATTGATTTTTAGGAAAGTGCCCCAAGAGCTGACTAACCTAAAATAGAACTGTCTCAAAAGGTGCCCTTATGAGCTGACCCTGAGAACACGTTTTTTTCGGGAAAGTGCCCATATTGGGCTGACTAACCCTAGGATTGATTTTTAGGAAAGTGCCCCAAGAGCTGACTAACGTAAAATAGAACTGTCTCAAAAGGTGCCCTTATGAGTTGACCTTGAGAACAGTTTTTTTCGGGAAAGTGCCCATATTAGGCTGACTAACCCTTGGATTGATTTTTAGGAAAGTGCATCATGAGCTGACTAACTTAAAATAGAACTGTCTCAAAAGGTGCCCTTATGAGCTGACCGTGAGAAGAGGTTTTTTCGGGAAAGTGCCCATATTGGGCTGACTAACCCTTGGATTGATTTTTAGGAAAGTGCCCCAAGAGTTGACTAACCTAAAATAGAACTGTCTCAAAAGGTGCCCTTATGAGTTGACCCTGAGAACAGGTTTTTTCGGGAAAGTGCCCATGTTGGGCTGACTAACCCTTGGATTGATTTTTAGGAAAGTGCCCCAAGAGCTGACTAACGTAAAATAGAACTGTCTCAAAAGGTGCCCTTATGAGCTGACCTTGAGAACAGTTTTTTTTTTTTCGGGAAAGTGCCCATATTGGGCTGACTAACCCTATTAAAGGAAATGTGTAGACACGTGCTTCTTTATGAGCTGACTCATCTGGTACTCTTGAACATGCTTCTTGCTAAGCTAGATGATGTGATGATAGTTACCTATTTTAATATGCTTGCCAGTTTATCTCGGATAGTAACTAAACAACTGAACCTTCGTGTTGGTTTGCTCCTGCTTCTTTTCTTATTATCTTGACACTGGATTGAAAATCTTGATGTGCCTCTTTTCTTTATGCACAAAGCTCTTTCGACGGTATTGTTATCCTAATAATGCGCTCAGTTTTAATGCTTTGGAGTAGACAAAATTATATCACAAATTACATTAAGATTCATTATCATTTTAGTGACAAAGTGGTGGGTGATGTGTTTAGGTGTATTTATTGTGATGAGAATTGATTGGGATTGTTGACCATTCAAGGATATTAGCTTTGCTTGTAGAAATGTAAAAACTCGACTCAACGAACTTTGTATTGAATATTGGCTTTCATAAACATTGGCAAAATTTCAATTCCCTTGCCTAAGGATAGTACATCTTTACAGCATCTGTGTTGACGGGGTCTCTCAATTCTGGACCATCCATCTGAGTTAATATTAAAGCACCACCTGACGAACCTTTTTCACCACATACGGGCCTTCATAATTTGGAGTGAATTTTCCTCTGGAGTCTTGGGCGTTCGGGAGAACTTTTCTTAGTACTAGATCGCCCTCTTTGAAGTACCGAGGTCTCATCTTCTTGTTGAATGCTCGGGCTATCCTCTGTTGGTAACACTGACCATGACATAGCGCGGTAAGTCTTCTTTCATCGATCAGATTCAGCTGATCAATCCTTTTCTTTACCCAATCTGATTCTGTTAATTGAGTTTCTGACAAGATTCTGAATGATGGTATCTCGACTTCCACTGGTAGCACTGCTTCTGTACCATATACCAATGAGTAAGGGGTAGCTCCCGTAGATGTTCTTATTGAAGTCCTATAAGCCATGAGAGCAAATGGTAACATTTCGTGCCAATCTTTGTAAGTTGTTGTCATTTTCTCGATGATCTTCTTGATATTCTTGTTAGCTGTTTCTACTGCCCTGTTCATTTGGGGTCGGTAGGGGGTTGAATTTCTGTGGTTTATGTGGAATTGTTGACATAAACCTGTCATCGATTTATTGTTGAGATTGGTACCATTGTCGGTGATGATCGACTCAGGAACTCCATATCGGGCTATTATGTCCCTTTTTAAGAAGCGGACTATTACCCCTTTTGTGACATTGGTATATGATGACGCTTCTACCCATTTGGTGAAGTAATCAATCGCTACCAGTATAAATCTGTGGCCATTGGATGTCGTTGGAGTGATTGGGCCGATTATGTCGATTCCCCACATGGAGAAAGGCCATGGCGCCGATAACAAATGTAGCTCGTTGGGTGGAGCATTGATCCGGTTTGCATATACTTGGCACAGATGGCAGTGCTTAACATACTTTATGCAATCCGATTCCATGGTTAACCAGTAATACCCCAACCTCATGATTTTTCGGGCCAACATGTAGCCGTTCATATGAGGTCCACATACCCCTTCGTGTATTTCCTTCATGAGTTCGCATGCTTCATTTTTGTCCACACATCTCAACAGGGTGGTATCATATGATCTCTTGTAGAGTATAGACCCACTTGATAAGAACTGACTTGCCAACCTTCTGAGCATTCTTTGGTCATTCTTGCTAGCCATTTCAGGGTATTTACCTTCTTGGAGGAAGGTCTTGATGTCGTGATACCAGGGCTTATCATCTTGTATCTTTTCAATTGTCAAACAATAAGCGGGCCGACTTTCGATGTCTATTTTCATCGGTTGAACTTCAGCTCCTCCTGTTATTTGAATCATGGATGCTAGTTTAGCTAGGGCATCTGCGAACTGATTCTGAATTCTCGGGATGTGCGTGAAGGTGATTGCCTTAAACTCCTCAATCAACTCTGTCAAGTGTTGATGGTACGGTACCAGTTTGGGGTCTTTAGTTTTGTATTCCCCTCTTGTTTGTAGTATAATGAGTGACGAGTCCCCGTACACCTCTAATTCGCGGATTCCCATTTGGCAGACCATCTTGAGGCCAAGAATACATGCTTCATATTCCGCGATATTATTGGTATAGGAAAATGTAAGTCTTGTCACTGCAGGGAATTGTGTGCCGTCTGGAGATATCAATACTGCCCCAACCCCACAACCGAATACATTGGCAGCCCCGTCGAAGAACAGTTTCCACCCACCATTCTGCTCTCTCCCAGAGTTTTGTACCGGCATATCTTCTACTGTTAATATGTTCTCGTCCGGAAATTGGACTTGTATTTCTTAGGTATCTGTCTCAACAGGGTGTTCGGCTAAGGCTTGCCCCTTTATCGAGTTTTGATTTACATACGTGATGTCAAACTCGGATAAAAGCATCTGCCATTTAGAGATTCTACCCATCAATGCTGGCTTCTCTGCCAAGTATTTCAAAGGATCATGTCTTGTCAACAGCTCAATATGGTAGTAAAGGGTGTATTGCCTTAGTTGATGCATGACCCAAATTAACGCACAACACGTCTTCTCCACCTCTGAGTACCTTTGTTCCCCATCTATGAACTTCTTGCTCAAATAATATATGGGACGTTCTCTTCCCTCTTCATCTTTCTGCCCCAACACACATCCTATGGATTCGGGGAGTATGGTGAGGTATAAGAATAAGGGTTTTCCTTGTTTCGGGACTATCAAGACCAGGGGTTTTATAAGATAGTCTTTGATTGTCCTGAACGCTTCTTCACATTCGTCGTCCCATTCTATTGCGGCGTTCTTCTTCAACAGACAGAATAGCGGCCGGCATTTGTCGGTGAGTTGTGAGATAAACCGAGCTATATAATTTAGTCTCCCCAGCATTCTTCTTACTTCTTTAGTGGAGCGTGGGGAAGGTAACTCTAATATGGACTTTACCTTGTTAGGGTCAATCTTAATGCCTTCCTGGCTTATGACAAACCCTAACAATTTTCCCATTGTGACCTCGAAAGTACATTTTTCTGGGTTTAACTTAAGCTGGAACTTCCTCAGTCGTTTGAACAATTTCCTCAGGATATCTATATGGCTTTCTCCTTCTTTGGACTTGGCTATCATGTCGTCGACATATACTTCAACCTCTCGATGCATCATATCGTGAAGTATAGCGACCATGGCTCTCTGATACGTTGCCCCGGCGTTTTTCAGACCGAAGGGCATGACTTTGTAACAGAAAGTTCCCCATGTCGTGATGAAGGTTGTTTTGGTCTTGTCTTCCTCGGCCATTTTTATTTGATTGTATCCTGAGAAACTGTCCATGAATGAGAAGAGATGGTTTCCCGTGGTGTTATCCACTAGAACATCAATATGAGGTAGGGGGAAGTTATCCTTTGGCGTGGTGCACTTTTCCGTTCTTTTTTATAACGGGGACTGCATTTGCCACCCATTCTGGGTAGTCGGATACTTCGATGAACCCTACTTCTAGTAGTTTCTTGACTTCTTCTTTGATTTTTAGCAAGATGTCGGGCCTAAATCTTCTTAGTTTTTGTTTTTTAGGTTTGACATCTTCCCTTGTGGGAAGCCTGTGAACTACTATCGACTGGTCTAGCCCTGGCATGTCACCATATGACCAGGCAAACACATCTGCATATTCGATTAATAGCTCGGTTATCTCACATTTTTGCTCGGCACTCAACCTGGTCCCGATTTTGAGGTTTTTAGGGTTTTCCATGCTTCCTAGATTTACTGTCTCCACAGGCTCGTCGATCGAGATTCCGCTTTGTTCATGTTTTAGCCAATTTTCTTGTATTATTTCGTGGTATAAGATATCGTCTTTAACAACTGACCCAGCAGCGTTGGGAATGATATCAGCGTTTTTACGTTCTACTTGCGCGAAATATCCCTGATGTTCGATGGTGGGAGATCTGAGTGACATAAAAAATGAAATCATATATAATAATAAAAGAAACAAACTGTAATGGAATTCGATAAATAGTCTCAATAAAATTTGTTCAATGATTTTTTCTACTCTTGAGCTAACCTAGCGCTATTGATAGGACAACAAAACCAGTTGTTCAGAGCTGGATGTTGGTTGGACATGCGGGAGATTGATTCCCCTTTGTTGTTGTCCTCTTTGTTTATTCGAAGCTCTTGAATGGTATTTGCCCTTCGGAAAGATTGTTGGAGAGGTGGGATGCACATCTGGGTGTCAATCAGCTTCCCCTTCATTCCACCTTTAACACTCCTTACTTGTGCTTCTTTCGCGGCCGTAGGAATGTAGTCAACGCTAGTCTTATTGCGATTGTCACTGTTTGCCATTCTGGTTCTTGAATGAGTGTAAATTGGGCTTCTGGGAGGGTTCGGTTGCTTGGGAGCTATTTTGATACTTGGCGCGCATTTTTTCTTTTTTAGTATGATATATGCAAATGCTATGCATGTGTCACGCGGATGCTAAAAGATAAAAGGGTTGACAACTGATTGACAATGTATTATTAAAACTTTATTTTTATTAATAATTCTGGAGTTCAATGAAAGATTACAAATAATGCTCTATTTCTTAGCTCTTTTGGTCTTCTGTAGTGGAGACTCAAGCTTCCCACTGATGATGGCTTCTAGTTCCTTGACCCTAGCTTGGCACTTCTCTAATTGTGCTTCCAGGGCCTTGTTTCTTTCGTCAGATTCCTTGAAGCGTCCCTTCCAGATGTCTTTCTTATAGTCTGCAGCTTCGAAGTATACTTCCATCCGGGCCTTGACCTGCTCCAGGTAGATCTCTGTCTCTGGATTGATCTTATCTGGTCTTGGCTAGGTGACGTCTGGAACCCGGTATGCTCTTTCCCCTGTCTGGTATGGCTGACGGATTACAAACTCTCTGATGGCTCGGTGTTTTCCCACTTCACCATCTAGCTCGCCGAGGTCCACATTCGGGCTTTCGATTCTGGCTTCCCAAAGTGCTTTGACCTCTGTCAGCTTAGCAAATTTCTCGGCTACCAACAGGTTCGGATCCTGGTACTCAAAGGTGACTACTTCGAGTGAAGGCCGATAAACTATGTCTTGGACGGTACCGAATTGGCGGACTACGGAATTGGGGTGATATCCGATACATCCACTGATTCCGATTAAAGGCACTGCTTGGAAATTACTGCAGGTTAAGATGATTTTATCGCAGTAACTCCACCTGGCTGTCCATAAGATATCTTCGGCGCTAAGGCTTCTAAGCAGATCTACCCAACTGTAGCTGATAATGTCGTCGGGTAACTTCACCTTTTCTATACAGGAATCTACCAAATCCACCTGTTGGGCTAGGGTTTTCCTGACCATGTTCAGCCCGAAGCACTTGAGGTGGCTTACAAACCATATTAGCAGAAGGTTGATGCTGGAGCGGAGGATCCCATGGCCCTTCTTCTTAAGGAAATTCAAATTCCGGATCTGTTCAGCCAGTAGAGCCGGGATGTAAGATCTTCCCTCCAGGAATTGGGTTACCAGCTCTGCAACCCGGTAGTGAATATAGAAAGCTCCGGTAGGGAACAGTATGGTGGCAAAGGCTGTCAAGATGAAAGCGTTCACCCTTCTCTGTCTGTAAGTCTTAGGGTCTCCACACAAGATGTCCTTTCTGTCTTCTCGGGCAATAAACCGGGCTTCTAAGTCATCCATTCGTATGCAATACCCATTACAGTCTGCCAGGGCTTTATTGACCGCTGTTTTGCGGATGCCTAGCAGTCTACTGAAGGTGCCGGCTGGCCCGGCCTCGAGGTCTGGCGTGTAAATCTGATCAGTCAGTGCTGGAGCCTGTAGCAACTGGGTGTACTCCTCCAGGGTAGGGGTGATCTCATGCGGCCCGATGAAGAAAGCTGCGGGCTCGATCTCCCACAACTGGAGCATGGCCCGGACCATAGGTAAATTCGCCTCTGACTTAGTCAGTGAGAGGATGGGGCCGATCTTCTGCTGGATGAATGCCTGCTCCTCTGGGTTGTATAAGGTAAACCAGTGGTCCAGTACCAATTTTGGGTCCAAAGGTTTGTACACCCGAATCTCTTTGCGGAGGAGGCGGTTGACTGCACTGCTAGGCATCTATTACAATAGGAAAAAGCCTAGTTACAAACAGAACTATGAAAATGTTACAGGGAAATAGTCCTGAACTCCAAGGACAAAATAACAAACCATTACATTGTCATCCAATTGTCAACCCCTCGTACGATGTTATGTATGCAAGTAGGTTGGTTCTAACTGGTTCCCGAGCTCTATGGCCTCCCACATTCTCGAAGAAATGGATCTCAGGCCATATCGAAGCATAGGGTGGGGTAGCCTAATCGGTCCCGAACAGTGAATCAACTCACTTCGCCCGAAACCTACACAATGGCTCCCCATCTTAGGTTTCTAGGACGGTCCGGGTTCGACCGCATCTACTCACACAAACATATGTATGCATGCTGAACCCCCACAAGAAAGAAAAACTAAAAACCTAACTAATTCCTGAAAGGTTAGCAACAGAGTAAAAAGAATGAAACACATTTCTTAAAGAAAACAATTTGAAGAGATTCAGGTGGCTAGCCTACTGGCACGAGATCCCCAGTGGAGTCGCCATCCTGTCGAGTCTAATTTTTGAATTCCCATTCCTAATCCGATCTAAACTAAACCCTATGCTCATCTAATCTAGATCCTCGACTTGAGTTAGGAATTTCGTTTGATTTTTGGAGTCGCCACCTAACTGTTGTTGGGAAAATTGAATTAAGACTAAAGGAGCGGATTAGTCTTAATTTGGACCACTAGTCGTCGTTATTTCCTCTTCTCGTTTTTGTGAGAAGAGAAAAAGGAAAAACCAGAGTTTCTAAGTCCGGAGGCTAACCTATTAAAACCTATACGGTTACCACCTAATCTCCTAAAATTGTTCATCTTTAGAAATGTGTTTCATTGTGTTTCTGTTAATTTTTGTTATGTCTTTGAATTTATTTCAAGAAAAAGGATTTTTCATATATTTTATGGGTGGACTCGGATGGGTGCCTACGTACCTGCTACTCAGGATCAAACAAGCCGTAGTTCGCTTTTCTGAAAATCTTTAGTGTATTGGTAAATTTTAATTTTGAAATTTCTTTCGATTTATGTTCTTACCATTTTTTGGATTTTTCCTAAAAAACTCTAAGCCTAAGCTTGATTTCATTTTGAAAATGATTTTGTAGGGAAAACATCAATTTTGATTTATTTGACGAAAATGATTTTTCTAAGTGCTAAAACTTATTTATTTATTTTTTATTAATTTTTATGTTTTTTTTGTTATTTTTGTGATTTTTGAGAATTTTTGGGGATTTTTGTGGTTTTTGGGAATTTTTGTTGATTTTCGTGATTTTTGGGAATTTTTGTGATTTTTTGGGAATTTTTGTTTATTATATATCCTATTTGACATCTAAAATTTTATGATTTATTTACCTAATTTTTTATTATTTTTCTATATTTTATTATTTTTTATTTATCTATTTATTATTATTTTATTATTATTTTTCTACATTATTAAATTCTAGAAAAATCTAATTTCTACATTTTCCTATTTATTAAAAATAACACATAAAAAATAAATAAATAAATAACTAAATAACAAATAATTAATTAATTAATTAATTCAGAATAAATAAATAAACAAAATTAATTAAATAAAAATAAAAAAATTCGGAAAATCCGACTTACCTAGATCCGGGTCGGTGCGCGGGTCGGGTCGAATCGGGTCGGGTCGGATCGGTCGGACACGGCGGCGGGATTGGCTCGTTCACGGCGTTCCGGCGGTCCTTTGTGGCGGGTAAAGTGTCAAATCCTAGCTTCTTGAGGGTCTTTTGATGGTGGTGGCGGTTTACTCCCAGAACGTCTCCTTACGGTGGCTCAACTCTGATCGGCGGTCGCAACTTTGGGTTTCCTCCGATCTACACTCTTTTCTCTCTCTTTCGCAATTCTAATCTGTCCCCTTGCTTCCTCATCTCCTCCTCTATTTATAGGCGCTCGAAAACGAGCTGGATAAGCTCGGATTTTCAGTTGAAAAACCAATTCCAATTCGTGCCCATCCAACGATTTGTTGCAATTTGATTTTAATTAGATAATGTTTATCTTATTTTTGTTGAAGATCTGTTGGATTTGTGCAAAAAAATCGAATCAAAACGGCCGAAATACGAATTTTTTCTTCGCCGGCGATCTCGGGCTCGAGGTAGGAGACGATCACGCGCCTGGCGCGTACGTTTCTTCCAGCCAATTAGATGCTGCCACGTGTCCTGGATAAGTCGAAAAATTGCAAAATGCGGAAACTTCTTCCTCCGCGATTCGAACGTCTGACCGAGCCCCCCGCGCGCGCGCGCCTATCCATGGTCCGGACCAGCTGAGCTAGCCCACTTTCTTGATTTTTCTAATTTCGCAAATTGCATATATGCAATGCGACTTTTCTATTTTTTTGTATTTTTTGAAATTTCAAAAATTTGTAAAAATTGTTTATTATTCATTATTGCTATTTCCGAAATCATTTTTCAAAATTGAAGTGTTTTCCTATTTATTTTTATTTTTTGAACATTTTTATTATTTTATGCTAAATTAGGGAAAAATTGGGAAAAATTAGGAAAAATTGAAAATTGATTATTATTGAAAATTATTGACTCTTAGGGCAAAAATGGGGTGTTTACAATCATGTTTCTACTTTTTATTTTCGTTTTGTTGATGAACATGAGTAGCAAAGCTACTTTTCTAGCCAAAGGGTCATAGATGTTTAATTCTCCACGAATTGTGAGGTCTAATTGACTTGTATTTATTCTATTCTTTGCTTTCGGGTATTTATATATCTTCTGATCGTTTTGTCATTATTATCTTTGTTGATTGGTATGAATAGAGCTCTTCTACTCAATTAGCAAGTTAATATATTGTCAACTAGCACGTCAAATCCGTAATTGTTTGATTATTCTAGTCTTAGTGACGCAATAACATGTTTGGTTATAAAAGAGATGATCGAATTCATGTTATGGAGGTGTATGATCATGTTTAAATAGGTTATCTTATAATCTACTGGCATAAATTGGTGGTCTCTCTAGATTTTAATGCTATTGATAGATTAAATCCTAAGCGCTTGTCTAGGGTTGTTTAATCAATAAGAGAAATAATTCAAAGCGCTTGTTTGAGGTTATCGAGGAAGTAAGGAGAGATAGGTTGTTAGAGCTTGTTAATAACCATAACCAGTTTATCTAGAACTAAGAATAGAAAACATTTGCATCGATGATCAATTCCTAGAATTAAATTATCTTGATTCCTTTGGCTAGGCTTTTATTAATATCCGATTTTCTTACCTTGTTTTACTTTATTTTGATTCACAAACAAAACCCCCCATTTTTCTTTTCCCTTTTATTCTCCTTGAATAGAAATAAGTTTAACCGATCTCTGTGGATTCGACCCTACTCACCACTATATGCAAATCATATAATTGTTTAGGAGTAGGTTTTATTTTTGTTGGATTCGACACCCATCAAATTTTGGCGCCGTTGCCGGGGATTGGTGTCAAATTTATTTCTATTCTTATATGATTCGTTCTTCTCAGACAGGTGAACTAACTTATAATCCGGAGATTGAGAAGACTCTAAAGAGGCTGCGACAAGAAGCTAGATCATCCCCCGGACCGAACTTAGTATTGGACTTGTCTGATTCATCCCTTGATTCTGAAAAAGAGGACGACATGGCAAATCTTGAGAGAACCTTAAGGGAGTTGGCTGCACCGGATGTGAATCAACAACCACTTTGTATTCACTATCCCGAACTAGCTGTGGAATTCGAATTGAAATCTGGGTTGATACATCTGCTACCTACATTTCATGGTCTTGAGAATGAAGATCCTCACAAGCATTTGAAAGAGTTTCATATAGTGTGTTCTAGTATGAGGCCGCAAGGAATAACTGACGAACAAATCAAGCTACGTGCTTTTCCGTTTTCTTTAAGTACTAAAGCTAAAGATTGGTTGTTTTATTTGCCTCCAGGTTCTATCACCACTTGGATAGATATGGTGAGACTCTTCTTGGACAAATTCTTCCCCGCATCCAGAGCCGCTGGTATAAGAAGAGAAATTTGTGGTATAAAACAAAGGGACACCGAGACTCTTCATGAGTATTGGGAGAGGTTCAAGCAATTGTGTGCAAGCTGCCCACAACATGGGATATCTGAACAACTCCTTATCCAATACTTCTACGAGGGCCTACTTCCGATGGAAAGAAAGATGATGGATGCTGCAAGTGGAGGCGCCATAGTAAACAAAACCCCTAGTCAAGCTAGGGAATTGATCTCCATTATGGCTGCCAATTCGCAACAATTTGGGTATAAGCATGATACATCTTCAAGGAAGGTGAATGAGGTAAGTGTGTCTATCCTTGAACATCAAATTTCTAATCTAACCTCCCTTGTGCAGCAGCTAGCTCTTGGAAAAACACAGCAAGTGAAGGCTTATGGAATTTGTGCTGCTCCTAATCATCCGACCGACATGTGCCCCACATTGCAAGATGACAATCATGAACACGCCAATGCTGTAGGCGGAATTCCAGGACAACCGCAGAGGAAGTATGATCCCTATTCAAATACTTACAATCCCGGATGGAGGGATCATCCTAACTTCCGATATGGAAATAACCCACAACAATTCCAACAATTCCAGCTTAAGCCATCACACCAAGTACCCCAAGCTCCTTCCACTTCAGGTATGCCCCTTGAGGATATTGTTAAGTCTCTAGCTGTGAATACCAAACAATTTTAGGAGGAAACAAAGCAAAGCATTCAAAACTTGGAGAATCAGGTAAGCCAACTTGCTTCAGCCGTAAACAGGTTAGAAACTCAAGGTAAGTTACCTTCTCAAACTATTACAAACTCGAAGCAAAGCGTTAATGCAATTACCTTGAGAAGTGGAACAGAATTGCAGGGATCAAATAAGAAAGGACATCCGTCTAATCTTGAGGAAGAGACCAAGAAAGAGATTTCGACTCCGAGCCAGCAGGGCGACCAGATTAGCAAGTCTCTAGTTGCGCCATCGAAGGTCACATTGATACCACCTCCTTTCCCTTCCAGATTAGCGAAATCCAAGAATGAAGCGGAAGAAAAAGAGATTCTGGAAACTTTTCACAAAGTCGAGGTAAATATTCCTTTGCTTGATGCAATTAAGCAAATACCGCGCTATGCTAGATTTCTCAAAGACTTGTGCACTAACAAAAGAAAGCTGAAAGGTAATGAAAAGATTAGTGTGAGTGAAAATGTTTCAGCTATTATTCAGAAGAAGCTTCCTCCCAAATGTAAGGATCCAGGTATGTTCACCATTCCTTGCAAAATAGGTAATCTTGGAATCGTTAAAGCCATGTGTGATTTAGGAGCTTCTATCAATGTCATGCCTTTGTCTGTTTATCAACATTTAAATGTTGGTCCCTTGAAGGAAACGGGTGTCATTGTTTAACTTGCTGACAGGTCCAATGTTTATCCTGAGGGAGTTCTAGAGGATGTTTTAGTTCAAGTCAATGGGTTGATTTTTCCTGCTGATTTTTATGTGCTTGACATGGACGATAGTGATTCTCATACTTCATCACTGATATTATTAGGGTGACCATTCCTTAAGACTTCTAAAACGAAAATCGATGTAAATGATGGCACCCTCACTATGGAATTTGATGGTGAAGTGATTAAATTTAACATTTATGATGCCATGAAACATCCTAACGATATCTCTCCTGTTTTTGTTACGGATGTTATTAACCCATGACCACAGGGACCAAGGCTGGAATCAAAATCCTTATCCGAATATTTAGCCAGGAACGTCTAGCCAAAGACGTTAAAGAAAGGCACTTCATGGGAGGCAACCCATGTAAAAAAAAAAAAAAATTCGTTTTAGTTTGTTTTGCTTTAGTTTTGTTTTGTTTTAGTTTAGTTTTGTTTTGATTTTCGTGTCGTTTTGAACTCTTTGGGTCAGCTGCAGCAAGGATACACATAATCAGATGACACTTTCCAGAGCTTAAGGGGAGAACTCCAATACTAGGGAAGTACCAGCATTTCCTTTCTTTTATTCTCTAATGTTCCTTGTGTTGTTAATTCCTCTTTCATTGTACTGAATTAGAAACAGTGAGGACACTGTTCAAGCTAAGTGTGGGGGAGAGGATAATAAATTATAGAGAATAGAGAATTGATCCATAATTTGAATGTTTGTCCTTAAGCAATTTTAAGCCAAATTTTTTCAAAATTATCATGAAATCTAGAGATTGTACTAAATGTTGTAATAAGCATCTACAAAATGAGAAATTGACTTGTTCAAATGTTTTACTCACCCACTACTGTGATTAGAATACATGGTTAAAATTAAGTAGTGAAATCTTTAAGAAACAAATTTACCTTGTATTTAGCTTTAGAATTGGATGTCTAAGAGTAAGTCAAGTCCCTAAGTGAAAAATAAACAAGTTTACTTCTAGGTTATATTAGCTACTGTATACTCTTTGAAGTTGTTTGTAAAGCAATCATAACACTTAGTGAAAAAAAAAAAAAAAAACAATCAAAATCAAGCATAGCCATTACTCCAATGATTCAAGTAATTGAGTTAAGAGTATTCAAACTTGAATGTTAGCGTGAGGAAGAGTCCGTAGGGGTATCTCAAAACCCGGTCACTTGAGTGATGAGCTCGGGATGTGCTGACTCAATGAACTCACTATAACGATAAGGGCGAAAAAGGCAAAAGTTCATGAAAAGAAGCGGGCAAAAACCTGTCAAAATAGATGCTTGAATAAATCAAAAGAACATGAATGTAAACATTCATTGAATAAAACAAGACTAGAAAAGGGAGAAAATCTATGGAAAGAGTTGATACTATATGCTTTTACTTTATGTTGCAAGGATTATATGTTTGCTAATGACCAATGAAGTTTAATTGGGTGTTTTTTCTTAGTGGATTAAGTATTTACTTTTGGAATAAAAATTCTTTTGCTAAACATGAGGATTAAAGTTTGTTTTGTTTAGATTAGCTATTGAATTTTGTCCATAGTAATTTCATCACAGGAAACCAGTTTGGTTGAAGTAGTAGACATTAAATTACAAGTCATGAATTACAAATGAATAGATGCTTGGAATGATAAAAAGAAAGTTTGTATAATCTATGACAGATTTCTCAATTGAATTGATGCAATTGCTTGAGGACAAGCAAGAGTTCAAGTGTGGGGGAATTTGATAGAGCCATTTTATACTCAATCTTTATAGTATAAATTGTGTTAAATTATTATTGATTTTATAGAAATCATAAGGAAATGGTACTTTAATTCTATCATCGTGATAAATCAGGTTAAATGGAGTCAAGGATGCTAATTCAAGTATTTTAGAGAAGTCATCTACAACTTGGATCAAGACAAGGAATTACACCACCGGAGGAAGCACGGTTTGAGGCACGGCCAAGGTTCAAACCATGTTACACACTGGACAAGAAGGCAGAAATGTGGACTTTAAACAAAGAGAGACACGACTTAGGGCACGGTCGTGGTGGAAGCCGTGGGAGAAACCGTGCTTGGAGTCGTGGTGGAAGCTAGGTGTGCCAAGGAGAAGAAATTGTGGAACATCAACTAGATGAAGGCATGGCTTGAAATCTTGCCGTGGGACTAACTGTGGTACATACTGGGCATGGATGAAGACTTGTTGATTATGCACAGAAGATGGCACAGTTGGAAATCTAGCCATGGGTGGAGCCGTGGTACACATTGGATACGGAAGATGATACGTGAAATATGCATAGAGGATGGCACGGCTTGACCCACGACCGTGTGGTGGGGCGTGCCAGGCAGACGAATCTTCACTTCTCGAAATCTACTTGGAAAAGGAAAGATATTTTCGTATCTTGCTCGCAAAAGATCACATGCTATTCCCCTAACAATATAAATAGAACCAACCCTAGAGGGTTAGGACAACTCTTGAAACTTTTAATCTTTGGGAATCTGGAATCACCTTGGAGACAAGAAGGAAATGAGGAGGCAGAGCAGGCAACCGGGTTCATCATGTTTCTACTTTTTATTTTCGTTTTGTTGATGAACATGAGTAGCTAAGCTACTTTTCTAGCCAAAGGGTCATAGATGTTTAATTCTCCACGAATTGTGAGGTCTAATTGACTTGTATTTATTCTATTCTTTGCTTTCGGGTATTCATATATCTTCTGATCGTTTTGTCATTATTATCTTTGTTGATTGGTATGAATAGAGCCCTTCTACTCAATTAGCAAGTTAATATATTGTCAACTAGCACGTCAAATCCGTAATTGTTTGATTGTTCTAGTCTTAGTGACACAATAACATGTTTGGTTATAAAAGAGATGATCGAATTCATGTTATGGAGGTGTATGATCATGTTTAAATAGGTTATCTTATAATCTACTGGCATGAATTGGTGGTCTCTCTAGATTTTAATGCTATTGATAGATTAAATCCTAAGCGCTTGTCTAGGGTTGTTTAATCAATAAGAGAAATAATTCAAAGCGCTTGTCTGAGGTTATCGAGGAAGTAAGGAGAGATAGGTTGTTAGAGCTTGTTAATAACCATAACCAGTTTATCTAGAACTAAGAATAGAAAACATTTGCATCGATGATCAATTCCTAGAATTAAATTATCTTGATTCTTTGGCTAGGCTTTTATTAATATCCGATTTTCTTACCTTGTTTTACTTTATTTTGATTCACAAACAAAAGCCTCCATTTTTCTTTTCCCTTTTTGATATGAACCACGCCAACCCGTGACGAAACCCAATACCAATACGTTCGGAAATTCGTTGCCTAAGACGCCCAAACACCTAAAGTGGAAAACCGCGACCCGTTGTCTATAAGCGAGACAAGAACCTTGGTATAAAAGTGAAGACGCCACAATCGGGATGGAAGACCGATTGATAAGTCGGGATGAACCCCACGGAAATCAATCCGATAAGTTCGATTTAGTTCTTGAAGAACTAAGAGAGGTGCCTCTCAAAAGTGTTTAATGTTCAAAGATGTCTATTCTATTCTTGTTCTAAACCCTAGGAGCTTTTATACTAGGGTTACAATTCGTGTAAAAAACAAGTCCAAAACGACATAGTTTAGTTAAGTGACATAAAAACGCGAAACAGAACATGCTGGCCGACAGGGGATACACGGTCGTGTACACAACCGTATACTTTGGCCGTGTACTTTTCTGTGCAACTTCTGGCAACATACACGCCCGTGTACTTTGGCCGTGTATCTTTCTGTGCAACTTCTGGCAACATACACGCCCGTGTACTTTAGCCGTGTATCTTTCTGTGGATTTGCTTGACTCCATACACGGCCGTGCCTTTTAACTGTGTATCTAGCCGTGTATGATTCTAGGCAATCTTGAGAGTCCTACACAGTCATGCCTTGAAAGTACACGCCCTCTTCAACCCGTGTCCGGTGTGACTTGTATAAGAGCAAGGGTCTTCCCATGGTTGTTCCAATCCGTTCCAACTTCATGATTGACCCAATCCTTCTCGGCTTCATGGACATCCTTTATCAACCCGTTAAGTGCTTCCTTGAGTCGTTTCGCTCGACTTCTTGTGATCGGTCCAGGCGGCACTTTAAGAGGATCCACATTCCTTCTTCCAGCTTGACTCTCATCATGGATCTCATCATTTCCCTCCTCTTGAAAAGGATTTGTCCTCAAATCGTCACCTACATCAAAAGGACTCAGATCAGTAACATTAAATGTAGCACTTACTTGATACTCACCAGGCAAATCTATCTTGTATGCATTGTCGTTGATGCACTCAAGAACTTGAAATGGTCCATCGCCTCTAGGAAGTAGTTTAGATCGACGCTGCACGGGAAACCGCTCTTTGCGCATGTGAACCCAAACCCAATCTCCAGGTTCAAAAACAGCTTGTCGACGACCCTTGTTGGCTTGTTTCACATACTGCTCTGTTCGTCGTTCAATGTTCAACCTTGCCTTCTCATGGATCTGTTGAACAAACTCGGCCTTCTTCTTGCCATCTAAATTAACATACTCAGAAATAGGCAAAGGTGATAAATCCAAAGGAGTTAGTAGATTAAAACCATACACAATTTCAAAAGGAGAAAATTTAGTAGCAGAATGCTCTGTACGGTTATAAGCAAATTCCACATATGGCAAACAATCCTCCTGATGGGTGTCGAATCCAACAAAAATAAAACCTACTCCTAGACAATTATATGATTTGCATACAGTTGTGAGTAGGGTCGAATCCACAGGGATTGGTAAAGATATTTCTATTCAAAGAGAACAATAAGAAAAAGGAAAATGGGGGGTTTGGTTTGTGAATCAAATAAAGTAAAACAAGGTAAGAAAATCAGATATTGGTAAAAGCCTAGCCAAAGGAATCAAGATGGTTTAATTCTAGGAATTGATCATCGATGCAAATGTTCTCTATTCTTGTTCTAGATAAATTGGTTATGGTTATTAACAAGCTCTAACAACCTATCTCTCCTTACTTCCTCGATAACCTCGGACAAGCGCTTTGAATTATTTCTCTTATTGATTAAACAACCCTTAGACAAGCGCTTAGGATTTAATCTATCAATAGCATTAAGATCTAGAGAGACAACCAATTCATGCCAGTAGATTATAAGATAACCTATTTAAACATGATCACACACCTCCATAACATGAATTCGATCATCTCTTTTATAACCAAACATGTTATTGCGTCACTAAGACTAGAACAATCAAACAATTACGGATTTGACGTGCTAGTTGACAATATGTTAACTTGCTAATTGATTAGAAGAGCTCTATTCATACCAATCAACAAAGATAATAATGACAAAACGACTAGAAGATATATGAATACCGAAAGCAAAGAATAGAATAAATATAAGTCAATTAGACCTCACAATTCGTGGAGAATTAAACATCTATGACCCTTTGGCTAGAAAAGTAGCTTAGCTACACATGTTCATCAATAAAACGAAAATAAAAGATAGAAACATAATGAACCCGGTTGCTTGCTCTGCCTCCAAGATGATCCAAGGTTCTTCAAGATCCAAAGATTCAAAAGTTGTCCTAACCCTCTAGGGTTGGTTCTATTTATATTGTTAGGGGGTAGCATGTGATCTTTTGCTAGCAAGATACGAAAATATCTTTCCTTTTCCAAGTAGATTTCGAGAAGTGAAGATTCGTCTGCCTGCCTCAACATACGGCCGTGGATCAAGCCGTGTCATCCTCTGTGCATATTCTTCAAGTGTTCATCCGCGCCCAGTGTGAACCACGGTCAGACACATGGCCAGATTTCAAGCCGTGCCTTCATCTGTGCATAATCTCCAAGTCTTCATCCGTGTCCAGTGTGTACCACGGTTACACCCACGGCTAGATTTCAAGCCGCGCCTTCATCTGGTTGATGTTCCACACTTTCTTCTCCTTGGTCTTGGCTTCCACCACGGCTTCAAGCACGGTTTCTCCCACGGGTTCCACCACGGCCGTGCCTTAAGCCGTGTCTCTCTCTGTGCAAAGTCCTCATTTTTGCCTTCTTGTCCAGTGTGTAGCACGGTTTGAACATTGGCCGTGCCTCAAACCGTGCTTCCTACGGTGGTGTAATTTCTTGTCTTGATCCAAGTTGTAGATGACTTCTCTAAAATACTTGAATTAGCATCCTTGACTCCATTTAACCTGATTTATCACGATGATAGAATTAAAGTACCATTTCCTTATGATTTCTATAAAATCAATAATAATTTAACACAATTTATACTATAAAGATTGAGTATAAAATGGCTCTATCAAATTCCCCCACACTTAAACTCTTGCTTGTCCTCAAGCAATTGCATCAAATCAATTGAGAAATCTATCATAGATTATACAAACTTTCTTTTCATCATTCCAAGCATCTATTCATTTGTAATTCATGACTTGTAATTTAATGTCTACTACTTCAACCCAATTGGTTTCCTGTGATCAAATTACTATGGACAAAATTCAATAGCTAATCTAAACAAAACAAACTTTAATCCTCATATTTAGCAAAAGAATTTTTATTCCAAAAGTAAATACTTAATCCACTAAGGAAAAACACCCAATTAAACTTCATTGGATATTAGCAAACATATAATCCTTGCAGTATAAAGTAAAAGCATATAATATAAGCTCTTTGCTAGATATTCTCCCTTTTATACATCTTTGTTTTATTCAATGAATGTTCACATTCATGTTATTTTGATTTATTCAAGCATCTATTTTGACGGGTTTTTGCCCGCTTCTTTTCATGAACTTTTGCCTTTTTCGCCCTTATCGTTATAGTGAGTTCATTGAGTCGGCAACATCCCGAGCTCATCACTCAAGTGACCGGGTTTTGAGATACCCCTACGGACTCTTCCTCACTCTAACATTCAAGTTTGAATACTCTTAACTCAATTAGTTGAATCATTGGAGTAATGGCTATGCTTGATTCTTTTTTTTCTTTTTTTTTTTTAAGTGTTATGATTGCTTTACAAACAACTTCAAAGAGTATACAGTAGCTAATATAACCTAGAAGTAAACTTGTTTATTTTTCACTTAGGGACTCGACTTACTCTTAGACTTCCAATTCTAAAGCTAAATACAAGGTAAATTTGTTTCTTAAAGATTTCACTACTTAATTTTAACCATGTATTCTAATCACAGCAGTGGGTGAGTAAAGCATTTGAACAAGTCAATTTTACATTTTGTAGATGCTTATTACAACATTTAGTACAATCTCTAGATTTCATGATAATTTTGAAAAACTTTGGCTTAAAATTGCTTAAGGACAAACATTCAGAGTATAAGTTAGTTCTCTATTCTCTATGTTTTATTATCCTCTCCCCCACACTTAGCTTGAACAGTGTCCTCACTGTTCCTAATTCAGCACAATTGAAGAGGAATTAACAACACAAAGGACATTAGAGAATAGAGAAAGGAAATATTGGTACTTCCCTGGTATTGGAGTGCTCCCTTTAAGCTCTGGAAAGTGTCATCTAATGATATGTATCCTTGCTGCAGCCGATCCAAAGAGTTCAAAACTACACTAAAATCAAAACAAACTAAACTAAAACAAAATAAAACTAAAACAAACCAAAACTAATGCAAAACAAAACTTTTTTTTTTTACATGGGTTGCCTCCCATGAAGCGCCTTTCTTTAACGTCTTTGGCTAGACGTTCCTGGCTAAATATTCGGATAAGGATTTAGATTCCAGCCTTGGTGCCTGTGGTAATGGGTTAATAACATCCGCAACAAAAACAGGAGATGGGTTAATAGCATCCGTAACAAAAACAGGAGAGATATCGTTAGGATGTTTCATGGCATCATAAATGTTAAATTTAATCACTTCACCATCAAATTCCATAGTGAGGGTGCCATCATTTACATCGATTTTCGTTTTAGAAGTCTTAAGGAATGGTCGCCCTAATAATATCAGTGATGAAGTATTAGAATCACTATCGTCCATGTCATGCACATAAAAATCAGCAGGAAAAACCAACCCATTGACTTGAACTAAAACATCCTCTAGAACTCCCTCAGGATAAACATTGGACCTATCAGTAAGTTGAACAATAATACCCATTTCCTTGAAAGGACCAACATTTAAACGTTGATAAATAGACAATGGCATGACATTGATAGAAGCTCCTAGATCACACATGGCTTTAGCGATTCCAAGATTACCTATTTTGCAAGGGATAGTAAACATACCTGGATCCTCGCATTTAGGAGGGAGCTTCTTCTGAATAATGGCGGAAACATTTTCACTCACACTAATCTTTTCATTGCCTTTCAGCTTCCTTTTGTTAGTGCACAAGTCCTTGAGGAATCTAGCATAGTGCGGTATTTGCTTAATTGCATCAAGTAAAGGAATATTTACCTCGACTTTACAAAACATTTCCAGAATCTCTTTTTCTTCCGCTTCCTTCTTGGATTTCGCTAATCTGGAGGGGAAAGGAGTTGGTATCAATGTGACCTTCGATGGCTCATCTAGAGACTTGCTAATCTGGTCGCCCTGCTGGCTCAGAGTCGAAGTCTCTTTCTTGGTCTCTTCCTCAAGATTAGATGGATGTCCTTTCTTATTTAATCCCTGCAATTCTGTTCCACTTCTCAAGGTAATTGCATTAACGCTTTGCTTCGGGTTTGTAATAGTTTGAGAAGGTAACTTACCTTGAGTTTCTAACCTGTTTACGACTGAAGCAAGTTGGCTTACCTGATTCTCCAAGTTTTGAATGCTTTGCTTTGTTTCCTCCTGAAATTGTTTGGTATTCACAGCTAGAGACTTAACAATATCCTCAAGGGGCATACCTGAAGTGGAAGGAGCTTGGGGTACGTGGTGTGATGGCTTTGGCTGGAATTGTTGGACATGTTGAGGGTTATTGCCATATCGGAAGTTAGGATGATCCCTCCATCCAGGATTGTAAGTATTCGAATAGGGGTCATACTTCCTTTGCGATTGTCCTGGAAATCCGCCTACAGCATTGGCGTGTTCATGATTGTCATCTTGCAATGTGGGGCACATGTCGGTCGGATGATTAGGAGCAGCGCAAATTCCATAAGCCTTCACCTGCTGCATTTTTCCAAGAGCTAGCTGCTGCACAAGGGAGGTAAGATTAGAAATTTGATGTTCAAGGTTAGACACACTTACCTCATTTACCTTCCTTGAAGACGTATCGTGCCTATACCCAAATTGTTGTGAATTAGCAGCCATAATGGAGATCAATTCCCTAGCTTGACCAGGAGTTTTGTTTACTATGGCGCCTCCACTTGCAGCATCCATCATCTTTCTTTCCATCGGAAGTAGGCCTTCGTAGAGACATTGGATGAGGAGTTGTTCGGATATCCCATGTTGTGGGCAGCTTGCACACAATTGCTTGAACCTCTCCCAATACTCATGAAGAGTCTCGGTGTCCCTTTGTTTTATACCACAAATTTCTCTTCTTATACCAGCGGCTCTGGATGCGGGGAAGAATTTATCCAAGAAGAGTCTTACCATATCAGTCCATGTGGTTATAGAACCTGGAGGCAAATAAAACAACCAATCTTTAGCTTTAGTACTTAGAGAAAATGGAAAAGCGCGTAGCTTGATTTGATCGTCGGTTATTCCTTGCGGCCTCATACTAGAACACACTATATGGAACTCTTTCAAATGCTTATGAGGATCTTCATTCTCAAGACCATGAAATGTAGGTAGTAGATGTATCAACCCAGATTTCAATTCAAATTCTACGGCTAGTTCAGGGTAGTGAATATAAAGTGGTTGTTGATTCACATCCGGCGCAGCCAACTCCCTTAAGGTTCTCTCGAGATTTGCCATGTCTTCCTGTTTTTCAGAATCAAAGGATGAATCTGACAAGTCCGATACTAAGTTCGGTCCAGGGGATGATCTAGCTTCTTGTCGCAACTTCTTTAGAGTCTTCTCAATCTCCGGATTATAAGTTAGTTCACCTGTTTGAGAAGAACGAGTCATACAAGAATAGAAATAAATTTGACACCAATCCTCGGCAACGGCGCCAAAATTTAATGGATGTCGAATCCAACAAAAATAAAACCTACTCCTAGACAATTATATGATTTGCATATAGTGGTGAGTAGGGTCGAATCCACAGGGATTGGTAAAGATATTTCTATTCAAAGAGAACAATAAGAAAAAGGAAAATGGGGGGTTTGGTTTGTGAATCAAATAAAGTAAAACAAGGTAAGAAAATCAGATATTGGTAAAAGCCTAGCCAAAGGAATCAAGATGGTTTAATTCTAGGAATTGATCATCGATGCAAATGTTCTCTATTCTTGTTTTAGATAAATTGGTTATGGTTATTAACAAGCTCTAACAACCTATCTCTCCTTACTTCCTCGATAACCTCGGACAAGCGCTTTGAATTATTTCTCTTATTGATTAAACAACCCTTAGACAAGCGCTTAGGATTTAATCTATCAATAGCATTAAGATCTAGAGAGACCACCAATTCATGCCAATAGATTATAAGATAACCTATTTAAACATGATCACACACCTCCATAACATGAATTCGATCATCTCTTTTATAACCAAACATGTTATTGCGTCACTAAGACTAGAACAATCAAACAATTACGGATTTGACGTGCTAGTTGACAATATATTAACTTGCTAATTGAGTAGAAGAGCTCTATTCATACCAATCAACAAAGATAATAATGACAAAACGATTAGAAGATATATGAATACCCGAAAGCAAAGAATAAAATAAATACAAGTCAATTAGACCTCACAATTCGTGGAGAATTAAACATCTATGACCCTTTGGCTAGAAAAGTAGCTTAGCTACACATGTTCATCAATAAAACGAGAATAAAAGATAGAAACATAATGAACCCGGTTGCTTGCTCTGCCTCCAAGATGATCCAAGGTTCTTCAAGATCCAAAGATTCAAAAGTTGTCCTAACCCTCTAGGGTTGGTTCTATTTATATTGTTAGGGGGTAGCATGTGATCTTTTGATAGCAAGATACGAAAATATCTTTCCTTTTCCAAGTAGATTTCGAGAAGTGAAGATTCGTCTGCCTGGCACACCTCAACACACGGCCGTGGATCAAGCCGTGTCATCCTCTGTGCATATTCTTCAAGTCTTCATCCGCGCCCAGTGTGAACTACAGTCAGACACACGGCCAGATTTCAAGCCGTGCCTTCATCTGTGCATAATCTCTAAGTCTTCATCCGTGTCCAGTGTGTACCACGGTTACACCCACGGCTAGATTTCAAGCCGTGCCTTCATCTGGTTGATGTTCCACACTTTCTTCTCCTTGGTCCTGGCTTCCACCACGGCTTCAAGTACGGTTTCTCCCACGGGTTCCACCACGGCCGTGCCTTAAGCCGTGTCTCTCTCTGTTCAAAGTCCTCATTTTTGCCTTCTTGTCCAGTGTGTAGCACGGTTTGAACATTGGTCGTGCCTCAAACCGTGCTTCCTACGGTGGTGTAATTTCTTGTCTTGATCCAAGTTGTAGATGACTTCTCTAAAATACTTGAATTAGCATCCTTGACTCCATTTAACCTGATTTATCACGATGATAGAATTAAAGTACCATTTCCTTATGATTTCTATAAAATCAATAATAATTTAACACAATTTATACTATAAAGATTGAGTATAAAATGGCTCTATCACCTCCCAACTTTTAATATTCTTTTTAATTACAGCCCTCAACAAAGTGGACAAAGTTCGATTCACTACCTCAGTTTGACCATCAGTCTGTGGATGACAAGTAGTAGAAAACAATAACTTAGTTCCTAACTTAGCCCATAAAGTCTTCCAAAAGTAGCTTAAGAACTTAGCATCCCTGATGTGCCTAAACACACTTAAAAGCACATCTAAAAGACTTAAGAATAACTATCACAAGTCAAGGCAAAATCGGATCCAAAAATGGCACTTTTCAAATGAACCCTAATGATGAAAGGATGAAATTCAAGCAACCAATGATATAATCAAAATACCTCACTGAAAATGCCTTCTAACAACACTCTAATTTCATGTAATCCACACAAATGAAGCCTCAATTTGACAAAGAAAAACCGTAACAAAACAATCCCTTTCCAATGGTGAAAATCACGTTATCAAGGAAATCCTTAAAGATGAATTGGATCAATATGATAATTCCTTCAAATAATCACAAGAATTCGTGAATAACAACAAGGATATCTGACCAAGAAATATCTCAATTCAACCCTAGATATGACACACTAGAGAAGAAAAGAAATCACAACAAAATGAAATTGATATAACTCACAATTTCAAGATGTTGCACTCGCCACAATTTCAATTTCTTGGGATTGAAATTGATAAGAGAATTTGGAATTAGGAAAACCCTAAGCCCTCTCACGAAATGTGAAGTGTTTGTTCTGCAAAATAATCCTCCTCAAACCCTCTCTTAAGCAAGTATTTATACTTGCTACTTCTAGGGTTAAAAAGTGCTCAAAATTACAAGTTTGCCACTTTTAAGGTGGCTAGCCCTAAATGAGAATTACATGGAAATAAAAGTGTCCCAAAACCAAAATACAACTAAAATAGTTCATAAAAGAAGAAATATATAAAATAAATGGTCTTCATGATGTCGGTCTTCTATAGGATCCATCGGCTCAACTCATCGCCAGTTCAGGTCGGTCCATGGATAACCCACAATCTGAGTCTGAGTGAGTTTGTCCATTGCCCTGTAAAGCATGATAAATATTCCTGTTGGAATATAAAATACATGAGTAAGATAAAAGAGGTTAGTAAATGAATAATTCTAGGGTCGATTTGCTCAAAATGGGTCCTCATCGCTAAGATTCGAAATCCTTTAGTTCTTGCCCTAATGATAGGTCTTGTCGGATTTTTATTCCTATCATTTCCTCAGGCCTCAAAAAGATTTGTCCTCAAATCTAGTAGATCAAATGCAATAGAGACTTTGCTTTCTCCTAGTAATCCATCTGAAGAAGTATCTCTACAGAATCCCAATATCTGAAATACTACAGGTGGTGATTGTTTTCTCTCCTCCATTTCCAGGATGTATCTCTTCTGCAACACAAATAATGACCCATTATCCACTAAAGTTACCCCTGTATCTACCTGTTCCACTGAAACTATTTCCTCTTTTTCTAACTCATTTGTATGTTGCTAATCCTTATGGTCTTCTAATGGTTGGACCAACTGCTCATTACCCTCTAAAACCTCTGATGGTGAACATAACTGTCTCTGAACAGTTTGGCTCTCTGGTGGTTTGCTCGTTTGACTATGATCATCAGGATCCTCTAAAGGTTGGCACATCAGTGTCTGCATCTGCACAGTTTGGTCCTCTACTGGTTTGATCATGTGGCTATGATCCTCAAGATTCTGTGATGGTTGTTTTATCTGTTTTTGCATCTCCTAGACCTCTGATGGTGACATAGGGTTCAATACTATACGTTTACTATCCTTTTTAGACATATAAGTATTTCTATACCCATCATGTAATACCATCCTATCATATAACCATGGTCTACCAAGTAATATATGGGATGCACAAAGAGGAAGAATATCACATTCAAGCTCATCATAGTACTTGTCCCCTATACTGAAGGGTACCCTAGCCCTTTGGGTTACACAGAGACCATCTTGATCATTCAACCAATGTAATGTATAGGGTTTGGGATGTGGGATAGTTTTAAGTTTCAACTTTGATACTAATGATGCAGCTACAACATTAGTACAACTACCGCCATCAATAATAATTGCGCACAAGTTTCCTTGTACCCTACAAGAAGTATGGAACAAGTTTTCTCTTTGTCCCTCATCAATGGTTAGAAAGGAAGTCAAGTCCCGATGCAATATGTTAGTGGACAAATACAACTCACTTGACATTTTTGCTTACTAATTTCAACAACCTCAATACACTTCACCACACCACGACAACACACCTTTACACACCCCTACACACCTACGGTGCTCACAATCAACCAATACAAGAAATGCTTATTGTTACTTCAAGTAAAGTCAAGTGAAATAATTGAAGCACAATGAAATAATTCTTGGTACTTCAAGTAAAGTTAAATAAATGAAGTACACACACAATTACTTTCAAGTAGATAGAATTAAATTCAACTACTAGTGTTTAAGTAATTAGTTCAATTACTTTCACACTTTAATGACTTGTTTGAATTTTAAATTCCACTACTCAACCTTCCTTTTCTTGCCTTGATTTCACACTTCAAATAACCACAATGTGCAGCACCTTACACTACACAAAACTCCACAAATTTGCACCACCACACACACCTCAATCACGGTGCACTCACTTCACCAATAACTCCCACGGCAACAACAACAAATTGCACTCCACCTCCACGACAAAATAAGAAATGGAAACAACAACAAATATACTCTAATTCCACGGCAATAATAACAAATATACTTCACTCCCCACAAGTTCTAACCGCAATTCATAACAATATAGGCAGCAACTTCAATTTGAAATTCAAACAAATTCACTTATTGCAAGCCTTCTTCAATTGGTAAGTAATGAATTCAAATTCAAATAGCAATCATTAACTCCCACAACTTAATTGCATGTGTTTGAATTCAAATAATTCCTTACTAACCAAACTTAATGTAATCTGCAAATTTAACTTCACAATTTCAGAATTACACAATGGAATTCAAACAACAAACTTCACAACTCCACACGCCACAAGCTACTCCACGGCAACAATTGGTAAGTTTCACAATTTCAAAACAATTTGCTAAAGTAAATTCACTTTGTACTTCTGCTCTTCCACGTGAATTAGTGTCCACAAAGTGATATAATAACCTTCCCAAATCAACTCCAACAATCAGCAAATCAAATCCCAATCCAAAGCAATTTCGCAATCTCAAACAACAACAACTACACAATTGCATTTTTTTTTTCCACTTGATCAACCCTAATTGTTGATCACTTCCATGAAATTGAATACAACCAATTCCCTTCTCTCAACAAGAGCTCTGATACCAAAAAGATGATGTGCCTAAACACACTTAAAAGAACATCCAAAAGACTTAAGAATAACTATCTCAAGTCAAGGCAAAATCGGATCCAAAAATGGCACTTTTCAAATGAACCCTAATGATGAAAGGATGAAATTCAAACAACCAATGATATAATCAGAATACCTCAATGAAAATGCCTTCTAACAACACTCTAATTTCATGTAATCCACACAAATGAAGCCTCAATTTGACAAAGGAAAACCGTAACAAAACAATCCCTTTCCAATGGTGAAAATCACGTTATCAAGGAAATCCTTAAAGATGAATTAGATCAATATGATAATTCCTTCAAATAATCACAAGAATTCGTGAATAACAACAAGGATATCTGACCAAGAAATATCTCAATTCAACCCTAGATATGACACACTAGAGATGAAAAGAAATCACAACAAAATGAAATTGATAAGAGAATTTGGAATTAGGAAAACCCTAAGCCCTCTCACGAAATGTGAAGTGTTTGTTCTGCAAAATAATCCTCCTCAAACCCTCTCTTAAGAAAGTATTTATACTTGCTACTTCTAGGGTTAAAAAGTGCTCAAAATTACAAGTTTGCCACTTTTAAGGTGGTTAGCCCTAAATGAGAATTACATGGAAATAAAAGTGTCCCAAAACCAAAATACAACTAAAATAGTTCATAAAAGAAGAAATATATAAAATAAATGGTCTTCATGATGCCGGTCTTCTATAGGATCCATCGGCTCAACTTATCGCCGGTTCAGGTCGGTCCATGGATAACCCACAATCTGAGTCTGAGTGAGTTTGTCCATTGCCCTATAAAGCATGATAAATATTCCTGTTAGAATATAAAAGACATGAATAAGATAAAAGAGGTTAGTAAATGAATAATTCTAGGGTCGATTTGCTCAAAATGGGTCCTTATCGCTAAGATTCGAAATCCTTTAGTTCTTGCCTTAATGATAGGTCTTGTCGGATTTTTATTCCTATCAATCCCTATCTGATACAATTGTTCTAGGCATACCATGCAATCGCACAACTTCCCTAAAGAATAAATTAGCAATATTACAAGCATCATCCGTTTTATGACAAGGAATGAAATGTGCCATTTTAGAAAACCTATCAACAACTACAAAAACAGAATCCCGACCATGTCTAGACCTGGGTAATCCTAATACAAAATCCATAGAAATATCTACCCAAGGCTCATGAGGAATGGGAAGTGGGGTGTAAAGCCCTTGAGGTCGGACTCTAGATTTCGCTTGCTTACATGTGACACATCGCTCACAAATCCTCTCAACATCTCGTTTCATGTGAGGCCAATAGAAGTGTTCTTGCAATACCCCTAATGTTTTAGCTACTCCAAAGTGTCCCATTAAACCTCCTCCATGAGACTCCCTCACAAGTAATTCTCTTAGAGAACAAATTGGAATGCACAACTTACTCTCCCTAAACAAGAATCCGTCATGTTTATAAAATTTTCCATGCCCACTATTCTCACATTGCACATACTCCTCACAAAAATCTCGATCAGCAGCATATAACTCCTTAATATGCTCAAAACCAAGAAGTCTAGAACTAAGTGTAGAGATAAGAGTATACCTTCTAGAAAGTGCATCAGCAACTACATTCTCTTTACCTTGCTTGTAATGGATGACATATGGAAATGTTTCGATGAACTCCACCCAACGAGCATGCCTTTTGTTCAGCTTGTGTTGCCCCTTCAAATACTTCAAGGATTGATGATCAGTGTGGATCACGAACTCTTTTGGCCAAAGGTAGTGTTGCCACGTCTCTAAGGCTCGAACTAATGCATATAGCTCCTTGTCGTAAGTAGGGTAATTCAAGGTTGCCCCACTTAGCTTCTCGCTAAAGAATGCAATCGGTCTTCTCTCCTGCATAAGCACTGCTCCAATACCTAATCCTGAAGCATCACACTCAATTTCAAACGTTTTAGTAAAGTTAGGTAAAGCAAGTAACGGCGCCTGAGTTAGCTTATTTTTAAGCGTCTGAAAGGCCTTCTCTTGTCGCTCTCCCCAGCTGAACCCCACGTTCTTCTTAATTACCTCAGTAAGTGGTGCTGCAATGGTGCTGAAATCCTTCACAAACCTCCTGTAAAAGCTCGCTAGTCCATGGAAACTCCGCACATTACTTACATTGGTTGGACTAGGCCATTCTTGGATCGCACGAACCTTTTCTTCATCAACCTGTATTCCCTGCGCACTAACAACAAAACCAAGAAACACAAGTTTGTTTGTGCAAAAAGTGCACTTCTTGAGGTTGGCATATAATTGTTCCTTTCGAAGCACTTCTAAAACATCTCTCAAGTGTGACATATGATCTTCCAAACTTTTGCTATAAATAAGAATGTCGTCAAAATAGACAACCACAAATTTTCCAATAAATGTCCTCAAAACATGGTTCATAAGTCTCATAAAAGTACTAGGTGCATTAGTTAACCCGAAAGGCATTACTAACCACTCATACAATCTATATTTTGTCTTAAATGCAGTTTTCCATTCATCACCTCCTTTCATTCTAATTTGGTGATATCCACTTTTCAAATCAATTTTAGAAAAGACACTAGACCCATGTAACTCATCTAACATATCATCTAAGCGAGGAATGGGATGACGATACTTTACCGTGATGTTGTTGATGGCGCGACAGTCAACACAGATTCTCCATGTCCCATCCTTCTTAGGCACCAAAATCACCGGCACTGCACATAGACTCATGCTCTCTCTCAGGTACCCCTTCTCCATTAATTCATCGACCTGCCTTTGGAGTTCCTTTGTCTCCTCCGGGTTGCTCCTGTAAGCTAGCTTGTTTGGAATCGATGCTCCGGGTACAAGGTCAATCTGGTGCTCAATACCTCTAACAGGTGGTAATCCCTTTGGAATCTCCTCAGGAAAGACATCTTCAAAGTCCTGCACAAGAGACACAACCATACTAGGCAAAGAGTTAGATAAGTCGTTAGTAGTCAAACATGTTTCCTTAAAAACCAGCAACAACATAGGTTGCCTCATCACTAACGCTCTCCTTACTACACTCGCTCTTGCAACACAACTCTCCTTTTGCAAGGCTGCCCTCTCCTTTTCACTCACCACCAAAGTTGATCCCCCTTCAACTTGGCCTCTCACACTCTTTCCAGCCTTCCTCTCCTTTTCCTTTTGATCTTGACTTTTATATTCCTTTTTCTTCTCATTCTCTTTTGCTCTCTCACTCTCACTCTGCTTTTCACTCACCTTGTGTTTTGCAAATGACTGTTGTAGCTGCAACTGATCCTCATACACTTGTTTAGGTGTTAAAGGTTTAAGATTAAAGCTTTTCCCTTGGTGAACAAACGTATACTTGTTAGAAAAGCCATCATGAACAACCTTCCTATCAAATTGCCATGGCCTCCCCAACAACACATGACATGCTTGCATTGGCACTACATCGCATAACACCTCATCCTCATACCTACCAATGCGAAAACCAATCAAGGCTTGCTTACTCACCTTAGTCTCACCACTATCATTCAACCACTGCAATTCATATGGACTAGGGTGTCTAACAGTTTTGAACCCCAGCTTCTCAACAATAAAATTGCTCACTACATTGGTGCAACTTCCCCCATCAATAATCAAACTACAAATGTGATCTCCTAGATAACATCTAGTATGAAATATATTTTCTCTTTGCACCTCTTCTTCTTCCTTCACCTGCACATTTAAAGCTCTCTTCACTACCGCCACTAGCCTTCCCATTGCAGGCTCCTCATCATCACTAGCATCCTCTAATGGTGGCATATAATCTTCTTCACTATCCCCCTCAGTCTCATACTCACCATCATCACGCAAAATCATCACATGCCTATTTGGACATTGACTAGCAATATGGCCTCTACCTTGACATTTAAAACATCTAATGTCACGATTTCTAGAAGTAGAAGATTCAGGGTTACCTTGATTACCAGGAGTAGAACCCGCTTGCCTCAGCTCTCCTTTTGGTTTGGTGGGTAAAGGCTTTTCTTCTTTCTTCCATTGATTAGTCTTCCAAGTGGATGAACCATTACCCTGTTGAAATCTTGCACTACTACTACCCTTCTGCTTGTGCTGGTTCTCAACCTTTATAGCCATGTGAACCATATCCTCCAATTCTACATAATGCTGCAATTCAACCACATTTTGGATTTCTCTATTTAATCCAGCAAGAAATCTAGCCATTGTAGCCTCTCTATCCTCTTCTACATTCGCCCTAATCATAGTGACTTCCATCTCCTTGAAGTACTCATCTACACTTCGGCTTCCCTGCCTCAGAGTTTGCAACTTGTTGTGCAATTCACGATAGTAATACGCAGGTATAAACCGCTTTCTCATCACTCTCTTCATCTCTTCCCAAGACTCAATAGGTGGCTCGCCACTCCTTCTTCTATTTAACATTAATTGATCCCACCACACTATAGCATAATCTGAAAATTTAATGGCAGCAAGTTTCACCTTCTTTCTCCCACTATAGTTGTGACAATCAAACACCATCTCCACCTTTTTCTCCCATTCTAAATACGCCTCGGGATCATTCTTCCCTTGGAACGGAGGAATCTTCATCTTTATGCTACTCAATTGATCATCCTCTCTATTCCTATCTCCTCTATCTTCCCATTCTCTAGTTCCTCTATTTCGACCACTATAACCTTTATAACTCCCAACAGAAGGCTCATACAAATCATCATCCGTCATTTCATCTCCACCCCTCGGTACTCTCCTAGAACGACTCTCCCTCTTACGCCCTTGGAATACATTTGTGGATTGCTCTAGTCTTTGCTCTACCATCTCATGAATTTGTTCCATTCCCTTTTGGAACATCCTCTTCATTTCTCCCCTCAATGCCTCAATTACTAACCTAGCATCAAACCTTCCCCTCTTACCTTCCGGAGAATGTTGCCTCGACATAGTTCCTGCAGAAAAGATTAGTACAACACAAATATATATATGATCAAACCTCACGATACACTCCCTTACGTGTTTCGCTCAAATGATGATATCACACAGTCACTCGTGTATTCTCACAAGCAACGATGATATCACTTACCAATTTCCTCTTCTCAATTCTCTTGGAACTAACCCGAACTACACCAATTTCCTTCCGTAGAATTCAAAACCAACTCTAGGGTTCGTAAAATTTTCCTCTATTTTTCTATCCGAATTTTTTTTTTGTCTCTGTTTTTGGCTTTTGATCACATTTCTCTTTTCTTTTCTTTTCCCTTCTTTTTTTTTTTTGGTCGTGATTTTTACTCTTTTTTTTTTTTCAATCGACTGGTAAATACTACACTATCAAAAGACAATTAATATTGCGGAATTGAACACGATAATTGATATGAACGATTGGAGTTAGGGTTTTTGATATTACCTTCCTCAACCGAACTTGATGTTTTGACAAACCTAAGCTCTGATACCAAACTGATACGAACCACGCCAACCCGTGACGAAACCCAATACCAATACGTTCGGAAATTCGTTGCCTAAGACGCCCAAACACCTAAAGTGGAAAACCGCGACCCGTTGTCTATAAGCGAGACAAGAACCTTGGTATAAAAGTGAAGACGCCACAATCGGGATGGAAGACCGATTGATAAGTCGGGATGAACGCCACGGAAATCAATCCGATAAGTTCGATTTAGTTCTTGAAGAACCAAGAGAGGTGCCTCTCAAAAGTGTTTAATGTTCAAAGATGTCTATTCTATTTTTGTTCTAAACCATAGGAGCTTTTATACTAGGGTTACAATTCGTGTAAAAAACAAGTCCAAAACGACATAGTTTAGTTAAGTGACATAAAAACGCGAAACAGAACATGCTGGCCGACAAGGGATACACGGCCGTGTACACAACCGTGTACTTTGGCCGTGTACTTTTCTATGCAACTTCTAGCAACATACACGCCCGTGTACTTTGGCCGTGTATCTTTCTGTGCAACTTCTGGCAACATACACGCCCGTGTACTTTAGCCGTGTATCTTTCTGTGGATTTGCTTGACTCCATACATGGCCGTGCCTTTTAACCGTGTATCTAGCCGTGTATGATTCTAGGCAATCTTGAGAGTCCTACACGGCCATGCCTTGAAAGTACACGCCCTCTTCAACCCGTGTCCGGTGTGACTTGTATAAGAGCAAGGGTCTTCCTATGGTTGTTCCAATCCGTTCCAACTTCATGATTAACCTAATCCTTCTCGGCTTCATGGACATCTTTTATCAACCCGTTAAGTGCTTCCTTGAGTCGTTTCGCTCGACTTCTTGTGATTGGTCCAGGCGGCACTTCAAGAGGATCCACATTCCTTCTTCTAGCTTAACTCTCATCATGGATCTCATCACTTTTATTCTCCTTGAATAGAAATAAGTTTAACCAATCTTTGTGGATTCGACCCTACTCACCACTATATGCAAATCATATAATTGTTTAGGAGTAAGTTTTATTTTTGTTGGATTCGACACCCATCAATAGTGTCAGATAGAGACACTAAGTTTCTTAGTTTCTTTTAGAACATGCTATGGAGAAGACTAGGTACTAAGCTTATGTATAGTACATCCTACCATCCACAGACCGAAGGCCAGACAGAGGTTGTCAACCATACGCTTGGCAACTTACTTAGAGCAACAGTTCATAAGAATCTTACTGATTGGGACTTGTGTCTTCCTATTGTTGAGTTCACTTACAATATGACTACTTATAGTTCAACTAATAAGTCTCCCTTTGAAGTTGTGTATGGCTATTATCCCTCTATTCCATTAGATTTTATATTAGGACTAGCAATAAAGGAAGAGAGTCTTAATGGAGTGGAATGAGCCAGGCAGATCCAGTAAATTCATGAAAAAGCAATTGAACGCCTTCAAAAGACCTAGGAACAGCAAAACATTCAAGGAAACAAACATAGGAAAAATCACATTTATAATCCAGGTGACTTAGTCTGGATTAATCTTAGCAGGGATAGGTTTCTACATAAGAAGTCATAGAAGCTGTCTCCCAGATCAGACGGACCATTTAGAGTTTTAAAGGGCATCAACAACAATGCCTACCAAATAGAGTTACTGGGAGAGTATGGTGTATTAGCAACCTTTAATGTTGCAGATCTATCAACATATTTGCCATATGACATATATGAAGACTTATCAAATTTGAGGGCAAATCTTCTTGAGGCCCGAGGAGATGACAGGAATCAGATTCCCACGGGACCTATCACTAGAGCTCGAGCTAAGGGCTTACAAACTTGGTTTTGAGAATCCTTCATGAGCAACCTAATCTTGAGGAAGCTAACTTGATTTCTTCATTCTCATCATATAATTGTTGTGCATTCTCATAGGCACATTTATCAATCCTATAGAGTGCCAAGTATAAATACTTATCATTCTAAGTATAAATACTTACTTAAGTAGTAAATACACTTTTTGTGTGAGGATTAGGGTTTATCCTAAATTTATTAGCTCTTATCAATTTTAGTCCAAAAATTGAAATTGTGGCGAGTGACATCAAAGAGAATTGTGAGTAATATCAATTCCCTTTGTTGTGTTTTTCCTTTTCTTCACTAATGAGTCATATCTAGGGTTAATTAGGATAGTTCTTGATCTGAATTTGATTTCATTTGTAACCTCTTTGTAACGATATAAGATTGATTGGTTTTAGCACCTGTTATTACCATCAATTTTGATTATATTGTGTGTCATAGATTGGTTTTGATTGTAAAGAGGATCACAGTTTTGTTTTGTATGTTGATGATTTGGAAATCTCTTGGAATTTAAGTTGATTTAGTGATTCAATTGAGCATTATCAACTTTGTGCTTTTATCTCCTTGAATTTTAACATTCGGATCATTTTACAACAATTAGGGTTCACACAATTTTAATGCCCTTTTGAACTGATTTTAAACTAGTCACTTGAGAGTTGTTAATTGGTTCAATTACATGTTCTTAAATTCCCTTTTAGGCACGTCATCTTTTGGTATCAGAGCAATCACATTTGGATATCTATATTAATCACGTCGTAGTTGAAGAATTAGTTACAAGTATTGAGGATTTGCGCCATTTGAATAACAAGTTTGATTGACATTATTTGATTGTCTTTCAAATTGGTTTTGCATGTGCTTAAACTTAGTTTTAAGCACATTATAAACCTCCTCAACATGGATAAAGGGGAAATGAGGTTAATGCTACATAAATGCTAGAGGCCAATAATACTCTAGGAAGAGTGATGGCACAATAGCAGGAACAAATACAAGAGTTACAACTATTGAATGTTAGACAAGCTCAAATGATGGGGGAAATTAAAGAGAGGTCTGCTAGGCAAGTAAATCTAGACCATTTTGTTAGAATGGTCAACAAGTTCAAGCCTAAGGCTGATGATCCACTAGATGCTAAGCAGTAGGTTGATGAGCTACAGAAGACCTTTGAAGCACTCAACATTCTTGAAGATAACAAGGTAAAGTATGTTGTATATGATGAGAAGTCTATGACTCATCGATTTATATTAGGATTGGAACTTACCTTGCAGCATGAAGTGGTTACATTTGGACTCAACAAATACTTTAAAGCATAAAATAAAGCCATGCTCTTATAATAGAGCCATAAGAGGACTGTAGGATTTAGAATGGTATTGAGAAAGATACTTACCTAAGGTATTGTGATTCAAGAGAGGGCAAGGGACTCCATACAATGCAGACCAAACTTGTGGTCATTGTAGCACCCTCCTCTTAAGCTAAGACCTCATCCATGGGTTAAGGAAACAAGTGTGTATAGGCTGCATGAGTTGAATGAATGTAGATGGCTAGAGGGTACTTATTTCTCATGTGGAAAGAGGGCATAACATCAAAACCCATTTGGAGAAATCAATACCTTTGGCATTTATTTCTTCTATAAAAAATGGGGTCACAAAATGGTTGATTACCTAAACACTAGTGAGCAAATGTGTAGCCAGCATTAGTAGGATGAAATCAAGCTGATAAGAATGGTGGTAAACCGTAGTACGTAGGGCTAAGACAAAGGGCACCGGCATAAGTGTTTACATTATAGAGGTAGGATACTCTAGATATAGATACATTGGCAGGTACGCTATTAGTATATTTTGCTAAAGCGTATGTTTTATTTGATATTGGTGCATCATATTCATCGTGTCTGATGCATTTAGAAGTAAGTATAATATATGTATTGAGGTGCTAAATGCTATATTGAGTTTGAGTACATTGATGGGTGTGGGTAGAGTACTAAATAAAATATGTAGAAGGGCCAATGTAGAAGTGCAAGGTAGAATACTGGTTACAAATCTCCTAGTGTTAGAAATAACAGATTTTGATGTAATATTGGGGATGGATTGGTTGATCAAACATCATGTACCAATCGATTATCATGATTTGATAATCCATTTCAATACATTGAAAGGAGAACAATTCAGTTTCCAATTAGAAGCACATAAATCAACAGGGCTACTAACATGTAAACTGTAGGGTGAGAGTATGATGGCTTCATTAATAGTTAAAGCTCAAGATGTGATGAAGATTGATCCAGTAAGGGTAGTGAATGAGTTTACTAAAGTATTTATGGATAGCTTACTAGGTTTACCCCTAGTAAGAGAGATTGAATTTAATATTGATGTAGTGCCAAGTATGGCTCCTATATCTAAAGCCTCGTACTGTATGGCACCTACAGAAAAGAAAACAGCTAAAAGACCAATATTAAGAACTATTAGACAAGAAGTTCATTAAACCAAGTGTCTTTCCTTAAGGTGCACCTTTATTGCTTGTGAAGAAGAAAGATAATAGTATGTGGTTATGCATAGATTACTAGGCGTTGAATAAGGTCACCATAAAAAATAAATACCCTTGCCCAAGGATTGATGACTTATTTGATCACTTGCAAGGTTTCTCAACAACAGACATGAGATCTAGAAGACCACATTCAAAACTAGATATGGGCATTATGAGTTCCAAGTAATGCTATTTGGACTAACAAATGCGCTGGCAACTTTCATGGACCTAATGAATCAAGTATTTAGGGAGTTTAGAAAAGTTTATCATTGTATTTATAGGTGACATTTTGATATACTCCATGAATGAGGAAGACCATGAAAAACATTTAAGGATGGTGTTGAGTAGACTATAGATAAAGAAGTTGTACACCAAATTTAAGAAAAGTGAACTTTAGCTAAAGTAAGTAACATTTTTGGGACATGTGATTAGCAAGGATGGGTTGGTTGTGGATCTTGAGAAGATAAAGGCTATAAATGAATGGCCTAGACCAAAGATGGAATCTAAAGCTTCTTGGGGCTGCTAGGATATTATAGAAGATTTGTAGAAGGATTCTTTAAGCTAGCAATCCCTTTAAATAAATTAACTCAAAAAGGGGTGAAGTTTATATGGGATGACAAATGTGAAGCAAGCTTCATAGCTCTAAAGGAGAAATTGATCTCTACATTGGTGCTTGCCTTACCTATCAGTGGTGAGGAATTCATAGCATATAGTGATGCATCTATACAAGGGCTCAAGTGTACATCAATGCAAAATGAGCAGGTGATAGCTTATGCATCTAGGCAGTCAGAGCTCTATAAGAAGAAATACCTAACACATGATTTAGGTACTGTTTGGTTACTGGTATTGGACAAAACAAGGAGTACTAGACAATATAAAACAAGAAGGACTGGACAAAAAATATTTTTGTACCAAGTTTGGTTTGTTCAGTGCAGGATAAGGATTTTTGTGCTGTCCAGTGTTTGGATTGCAAAGTACTGAACTGAATATAGTAAATTTGATAGTTTTGCCTTTTTTAATTACTAGAGAAGGCTTTTTATGTTGTCCAGTGTTTGGAATTGCAAAGTACTAGACTAAACATAGTAAAATTGACAATTTTGTCCTTTTTAATTATATCATAGTTATTTATATATATTTGATATTATTGTAAGGAAAAATGATTTGAAGGTTTAATATATTATATTAAATATTTTAGGGAAAAAATTATGTTATATTTAATAACATAATACGTTATTTATGATTTTGAATAGGTTACTGAAGATATGAAACACTTTTACACTAAAACATCCACATATCCATCAACCACTTTGAATAAGTCACTAAAGGACCTAAAAATTCCAAAATCTATCCATAAATTAGATCGATTAGATTGGAACATCAATCACTTTTATATTTCATAAGGACAAGGCATAAATGGCATAGATAAGATAATAACCATATGAAGGAATAGTCAAAGTAGTTTCTATGATTATGACTTGCCAACTACATCTGACAAAAAATCTGCTAACTTTGTTGCAAGAGATACATGAGGTTACAACATCTACAAAATATGAAAACAAGTTTAACCATACAAGGTACTAAACTAGGGTAGAGAGGTTCGATAATATAAACCTAATGAAAGAAGTCTTAATCACACAAATACTGCAAACATGTTTTACATCAATCAATAATTCACCTAACAAATGCTAGGCGTTGTTCTCCTTAGAGCCTCCCAAAAAACTTTTTATACTGTGGATTTGTTGCATTTGCATAAGAACATCCAACTCTTCATTTTCCAACAATCTTAACATTTTCAACTCTACAACAACATTGTCCCTAGGAGGATTAGCAATTTTTCCTGCAAGTAAAGCAAAATCACTCCTAACATCACTTATGCTCTTTTGAAACGTAGATATAAATTCTGCAGCATATTCTACCATCGGACACTTGCGAGTCGGTTGCATAGATGGATCACGTGAGGCATAGTTGGAGGCTTTAGTAGACTATGGCACTTGTTTTGACTCCACATCTTCATCAAAAGTATCCTCACCCTCATTTTGTAAGTCCTATGTCACATCTACTGGTGTCTCAACCCTTTTGCCATTTACTTTATCCTTTCCAAATATCCCTTGAAGTGTTTCAAACTCTTTAAATTCCTTGTTGGCATGATTACCAACCTTCGGATGTTTCTACAAAACAGTAGAAATAGTTATTATAACAACAAAGAATTAACTTTTAAAAAATGAGTATATTTCAAAATAAAGATAATGTTGATTTTACCTCCATGTAATTGGTAAGGACCGCATCACTATCAACTATAACACATTTTTTGACATCGTCCCACCTAAAACCACTAGTATTTATCGTGTCAACAACCTCTGCCAGCTTCATTGACCACCTCTTCATTTTGTTAACAATTTTCTTGACATTGAGATTGATTTCTGGAATGTAACTTTTCATCCTTTTTAAAGCTTCTTCATGAGCCCTATTCTTAAAAGTGACATTTTATCTTTTGTATCCTTCAACGACTAACTCCTCTAGCACTATCAATAACGTTTCTTCCTCAACTTGGCTCTAAGAACATCTAGTTTTTTTTATCTCTATTGTCCATGACTGTAAATGAATCCATAGTGTAAGGCAAAAAGCAAACAAATAAAATGTAAGTCATGCTTACAAACAGTGGATAAAATATTTTAATTTACATTACAACATAAAATTGAAAATTCAACAACTAAATGATTTCAATAATATATAATTAACGAAAAATCACTAGTGACACTGATCCAAGATACATAGTCAAAGAAAGTACAACAATTAGTGCCATTCTAGTTCCTATGACATGCCCTCCATTCATCATACATCTCTTGTGCTAAGGTATTCCTCATCTCAGTCCATGCCTTAGTAGGTTCTATTGTTTCAATTGCATCAATTCCATTTTCTCCAATTGGAACTTCATCACCTTCAATTACAGTGTGCTCTAATGGATCCAGTGGTATGTACATTCGAATGAAATTGTGTAATAGACAACAAGCTAGAATCATTCGACATTGTATTTTGATGGGATAAAATGATGGACTCCTTAGAATACCCTATCGTTTCTTCAAAATTCCAAAACATCTCTCTACAACATTTCTTAACCTTGCATATGTATAGTTAAATAATTCCTCACGATTTTGAGGCCTACGTTGACTTATAGCCTACTCTTGAATGTGATAACACCTCCCTCTAAAAGGGGAAAGGAATCCTGGTGCATTGGAATATCCACCATCTACTAGATAATATGAACCTACAACAAAATGTAACCACATAAATTTACATGAAAATTTTCAATTGAATAGATAAAATGAAAACAATTTTCTTTTTTAAAATGCTTACCAGGTGCAACTCTCAATCCATTAGATTGAATGACTGCATCACGTAATACTCTAGAATTTGATGTAGACCCTTCTCAACTAGCCAATATGTAGATAAATTTCATGTCATGATAACATACACCCATGACATTCATTGCAAGATGCCCTTTCCTTGTTTGATACCTAGGTCTATCTACAACTAGTGTCGTTACTGCAATGTAGGTACCATCTAATGCTCCAAGGCAACCCTAATATGTTCCCAAACAAACAAAAAAAAATTTATATTGTATTATAAGTACTCATGACCATCGTCAATTAACCTAAGGTACCTAAAAGATTTTTTGTATTACCTTAAACCATTTCCACTGTTCGTCAATGTCATCTTCTAGTACTGGACTGGGTTTTGCAAGTAAGATATCTTGTAACCTTAACATAGCAGCTAACACTTGATGGCAATTTCTACTAATAGTCTCACCTGATTTAGGAAATCTGACTTGAATACTCCTATTTTTTGTATGATGTGCTAGGATGTTAAGAAAAATCGCAACCTGTTCTTCAACCGTTGCTCTTCCATTATAATGTATTCCCCCTCGTACCCTAATGAGTTCACAAAGATGTGCAAAACTATTCTTACACATCCTTAATTCCCATAAACAATTTGTATCACTTCCATTAATGAGGGAATCAATCACCTCTCGACACGTTTCATATCTAGCTAATGCTCGCTCATTCAATACACCCCTCTCTACTCTCCTATTCAAAACAAAGTTCATATAATAGAAACTAGCAACCACCATTGCAAGCATATTGATATAGACTCTCCATCCAAGAAGACAAATAAAAAATCCATGATGATCCATGATCTATATGACATATCGAAGGAAAGACCCATAAGTGTAACATTGGGGATCTGAAGATCATTTTCATAGTACAAAACATAATGGACAACATCATATGCTACATAATCTAAATTCAATAAGGGTAGCAAAAACATATAGCATCATAAAGTATCATAAAGAAGAGAATCCGGGCATATATTTCTACTAATCATCTCAGAGAATTTCTTTTTAGCTTCTTCTATTATCCTAGCCTTGCTTGAACTACCAATTATAGTAGAATATGTAATTAAATTAGGAAAACATTTCTTGCCACTACTAGTACCATCAACTAAGGACACAAATGTGTTTCCTAGATTCCCAATAGCAACATTTCCATGACTCCGCAGCAATATGTTACAAGTGTAAGCATTGGGGAAGCTCAAAATTAGAATATTGTATAAAACCATATTAGGAAGGAATCTTGATCCCCTCATCGCATTTAAAAAATCTAAGCCCTTCATACTAAACCCACGTTTGCAACAGACATGAACCAAAATCCTACACCCGTATTTTATGAAACATGTATCGGGCATCATCTAAACGACCCTCCTTGCACAACCTATAAATCAATAGATTAAGTATATGTCTGAGGTGTCAAACCAGCATAGATCATATCTTTATACAACCACATAACATAATCAACCTTCCCTTCTTGTATACACTTCTCCATACATATGAAGAAATGCATTCCCAAGAAGAGTATCCATGTTCATGCCACCTTTAATTACATGTGCATGCAAACTTTTACCAATTTGAAGTCCATCAGCTAAATCTGGACGCAAGGACAAGATAGCAATGATAGTTCTTTCATTAGGTCTAACACCTTCTTTCTGCATTTGCAAGAACAAACTTACAACATTCTCGAGAAACATTGTGACAAAATCACGGCCAACATTGTGACAAAATCACGGCCAACATTGTGACAAAATCAAATCCAACCCTTTCCATCAAAACTTCCATAAAAAGCTCTAATGCTTCCACACACTTCCCAGCTTCAACACAATTGGTACTGATTGCATTCCAACTCACTTCGTTCTTCACAACCATCATATCAAACACCATATGAGAAATCTGTAGATCAAACACTTCCCCAGCAGCTAATAATAGCACCACAACCGTCCTCGAGTTTGGTTCTAAACCCTTTCTCGGCATTTCTCCAAACAACACAACCACCTCCTCATACTCACCTACACTAACATACCCATGTAACATGGCATTCCACAACACAACATCTCTTTTAGCCATTTCATCAAAAACCTGTCAAGCATCCTCGACCAATCCACATTTCGAATAAAAATCGACAAGGGTTGTTTTCATTTGGTGAGATATGGGGGTTTGAGGAACTTGAACTGGAAGAGAAGGGTACGTAATAGAGTATGCATTTTATATAAAAAAAAAGGCCCAAAAGAGCAGCAACTTCGCTTTGGCCGAGTGGTTAAGGTGTGTGCTTGCTATGTACATGGGGTTTCCCTATGAGAGTTCGAATAGTAAACAAGGGAGGAGATGATGGAGCAAGGTGATGACGATGATCATACGAACCCTAAACAATCACAATGCATTCGAAAAGGAAGCAAGAAATCGAGAAGAAATGGAACCATATGAACCTAATGGCAACGATGGTTGAACTTCCGGTCGATTACACGACAAGCGGTAGTGAAGGATTGGCGCCGATGAGCTCTCGTACGTCCTTGATCCTGGTGTGGCACTAAGGGTTCTTTAATTTTAGAAAGAAGGAAAAGGAAAGTAGAAGGGGGTTGATTAACAAGAGAAGGATGAAGGCTAAATTGGGAATTTCGTAAAAATAGTGTTTTTGTCCAGTACCGGATTTTTAGTATCGAATTACACATGGTATAAATATATCTGATTTTGTCTAGTACTATATTAATGTTTTGTCAAGTACTTTCTTCATGGGTGGCAACCAAATGGTGGACAAAAAATTTTGTCTTGTCTAGTACCGAATTCTAATGCCAACCAAACGCTACCGTAGGCTCAACCTATTCCTCCTCATCCTCAACATCCTCTCCAGTGCCCACTATAACAGTCATAACCCTTTTGTTTGGACACTATGCTACCATATGCCCAAATGCCATGCACTTAAAGCATTTAATTTGGCATACTTTTCCACTAGGAGATCCAGGAGCAGTCCGCTTCATGTTTGCTGCTATTACCTCTTTACCCTTCCCAGAGGGTATATTTTCCCTAGCAGTGCTGGGGGTAGTTTTATCCACTACCCTCACTGTCTCATCTACTGCCTTTGTCCCTCCTAATCGACCATCAGCTACCACCGGTGATAGGAATCAGACCCCTACAGGACCTAGCACCAAGGCCCGAGCTAAGGGTCTCCATAACTTAGTTTTGAGAATCTTACATGAGAAACCTAATATTGAGGAAGCTAATTTATTTTCTTCGTTCCTACATTATAATTGTGCTATATTCTAGCAGGCTCACTTATCAGTCTTATAGGGTACTAAATCACCTATACTCTTGAGCGAGTTGGGATTCTCATCGAGGTTTAATTCGAAAGTACCTTGAAGACCGGCATCTTGAAGACCGATTTCTTTTATATATTTTTCATTTGCATGGACTATTTTATGTTGTATTTTCTTTTAGGATACTTTTATTTTGATTGTAATTTTCATTTAGGACCAGCCACCCTAAAAGTGGCATAGCTGTAATTTTGTGCATTTTCTAACCCTAAAGGGAGCAAGTATAAATACTTGCTTAAAGTAGGGTTTGAGGAGGTCATTTTTTAGATTTCAACATACACTTTTCATGAGGATTAGAGTTCTTCCTAATTGTCATTAGACTCTTATCAATTTCAATCCCAAGAGTTGAAATTGTGGCGAGTGCAACACTTGAAATTGTGAGTAATATCAATTTCATTTTGTTGTGATTTCTTTTCTTCTCTAGTGTGTAATATCTAGGAGTGAATTGAGATAGTTCTTGGTCAGATTTGCTTCATAATCATTTCGAGATATATTGAGTTTGTTAAGTTACTCATCATAGTGTTATTCATCAACATTTGCCTATCATTGTTCACATGGAATGCCTTGTTCTAAAGAGGAGAATCACAGTTTTGTTTTGCTACTCAATCTTGAAATTCACATGATGATTCAAGCTTGATTAGTATATATTGAGGATTTGATTCTTTGTAATTGGATTAGTTCATTGTTTATTGATTTCAGATCCATTTACACCCTTTGGAATCATGCAAATTCTTCAATTGTGGAATCGACATTAGGGATTGCATTTAGGCTTGGATTTTACTCCATTTGATTGTGCTTAAATCCCATTTTGAGCACATCATCTTTTGGTATTAGATCTTGAGGTTTAAGAGGAAGGATTTGCAATTTAGAATTTGGAAATTTAGGGTTCTTATTACCTTAATCTGAAAATTATGCATTGAAGAATTGAATTATTTCAATTATGTTGTTGAAGTAATTTCCTTGTTGTTAATTGTTGTGGACATAGAGTACTTACCATATTATTTGTCTCCTTAAGTTGATTGTGATTGGTTTAAGGGAAATCATCATTATCATCATTTGTGCGAAGTGAAATTTGAAGGCTAGAAGAGTGTTGTTTTGAAATCCTTGCCGTGTGTTGTAGTGTTCTGTGTGGCAAAGTGGATATCTTATTGTAACTTCTTTGTTATTGAATTTTCCATAAAGGGAAGGGGAGTGAGAATTTTATGTCCTAGTGTTTGATTGTGGAATTGGAAATTCAATATTTTATGGTGAAAAGAGAATAGTGACCTTTGTGAACTCGAAATTAGGGAGAACAATTTGCAATTTCCATATTTGAGTAGTGTGGAAAAATGGAAGTTATTTGATTTTCAAAACAAGCATTAAGAGTAAAGGAGTTAATGTGTGTTTGTTTGAATTTGAAAATTACTTCTTACCAAACGTAGAAGGGTTGCAATTAGTGAAGTGGTTTAATTTTCAAATTTAAATTGCTGCCTTTTGTGTAAGTTGCGGTTTGGAATTGTGTTTGAAGTGAAGAATTTGCAACATGTTGTCCTTGAACTTGCCGTGAGGAAGAGTAGTGAATTGATGAAATTTGTGTTGCATGTGGTGAGAAGAAGGTGTTGCATCGTGAGTGTTTTTGATGTTATTGTTTGAATTTAATACATTGTGCGTGTATTGTGTAAGTGGCGGTGTGAGTGTGTTGTACTTGAGGTATTGTAAAGTGGCGTGAAATTGTGCTGTATTTGAGGAGGTTGTTGCACCGTGACGTAAGAGGTGTAGAGATTATTATTGTGGTGTTAAATTTAAATACAACAATATCTGGTGAAATGTTTCAATATGCTAATGTCTTACGCCAAACATTGACTACATTTGTTAATAAGGATGAAGAACAAAGGGAAAACTTGTTCCATACTTCTTGTAGGATACAAGGAAATTTGTGTGTCCTTATAGTTGATGGTGGTAGTTGTACCAATGTAGTAGCCGCTTTGTTAGTATCGAAGCTAAGACTTTCTACTATTCCACATCATAAACCATGTAAATTGCATTGGCTTAGTGATCATGGAAGTTTTCATGTGACCTAAAGAGCTAAGGTACCATTCAGTGTAGGGGATAAATATCGTGATGAGATTGAGTGTGATATCTTACCTATGTATGCATCCCATATATTGCTTGACAGGCCTTGGTTATATGACAGGAGGGTCTTGCATGATGGCTTCAGGAATACTTATGTGTTCCAGAAGGAAGGCAAACGTGTTATTCTGAATCCGATGTCACCTTCAGAGGTCCAAAAGGTTCAGCAACAGATTAGTAGGCCATCAGAGGTTAAAAGGGCTTTAATACAGTATAATGATTATGAAGAAAAGAAGGTATTATTAATGGGACAAGGTGAAATGGAGAGGATAATTACATAAGAGACTCCAATATACTTGCTTCAGTTAAGATATGCATTAGGGGTGCAGGAACCACAATCTCTACCTTCAGCAATTTCTCAAGTATTAAATGAGTATACTGACATTTTTCCTGATGATTTGCCAGTAGGGTTACCACCTTTGAGAGGGATAAAGCATGCTATCGATCTTATGCCCGATTTAGTATTACCAAACCAACCTGCATATCGCATGAATCCTGAAGAGGCTAGGGAATTGAAGTGACAGGTAGATAAGTTGGTTGAATGGGGGTTTGTTAGAGAGAGTCTCAGCCCATGTGCTGTTCTTGCCCTTCTTGTTCCTAAGAAAGATGGTACTTGGAGAATGTGTATCGATAGCAAAGCCATTAACAAAATCACCATCAAATACAAGTATCCTATTCCTAGACTTAATGATATGTTAGATGAGTTACATGATTCATAGGTCTTCTCCAAAGTAAATCTTAAAAGCGGATATCACCAAATTCAGATGAGAGAGGGGGATAAATGGAAAATCGCTTTTAAAACACGTCATAGACTGTATGAGTGGTTGGTTATGCCCTTTGGTTTGAGTAATGCTCCTAGTACATTTATGAGGTTGACGAATCATGTACCGAAAGAATTTCTAGGAAAATTTGTTGTTGTTTATTTTGATAATATTCTGATCTACAGCAAAAACCTAGAACAACATGTGGAGCATCTTCGGGTAGTATTCTCAGTATTGAGGACACAACAGCTATTTGCAAATATCCAGAAGTGTTCTTTTTACCAAACTGAGGTAACATTTTTGGGTTTTATTGTATCTGGTTCAGGTGTTATGGTGGATGAGGAGAAAGTGAGGGCAATCAAGGAATGGCCAACACCTACCTTAGTTATTGAGGTAAGAAGTTTTCATGGACTTGCATCCTTTTATAGACGCTTTGTCTATAACTTCAATGGTATTGTCAATCCTCTCACAGAACTGACTAAAAGGAGTGTACCTTTTATCTGGAGTGAAAGGGCTCAGAGGAGTTTTGAAGAGGTAAAAGAAAAACTCACTTGTGCTCCATTATTGGCTTTACCTGATTTTGATAAAGTTTTTGAGTTGGAATGTGATGCTTCTAGGATAGGAATTGGTGTTGTACTAATGCAGGAAAAGAGACCTATAGCATATTTTAGTGAGAAGTTGAGTGATGCAAATTTAAACTATTCTATATATGATAAGGAATTTTATTCCTTAGTGAGGGCTCTCATGACGTGGCAGCATTATCTCCTCCCGAGAGAGTTTATTATTTATACAGATCATGAATCTTTGAAACATTTTAGGAGACAGTAGAATTTATCTAAGCGCCAAGCTAAGTAGGTGGAGTTTCTAGAGGGTTTTGCTTATATGATAAAGTACAAGAAGGATAATCAGAATATTGTTGTTGACGCTTTATCATGACGGTATGTACTTATCACTTCTCTTCAGTCAAAACTGCTGGGTTTTGAATTATTGAAAGAACAATATATATGTGATGAAGAATTGAAGACTATTATGGAGAGGAGTTATGGGGGCAAGATGTATGATGGCTATTGCGTGATTGAGGGGTTTCTGTATAAATCAGGAAAACTATGTATTCCGTCTAGATCTAGGAGGGAGTTATTGGTGAGGGAAACACATGCAGGTAGATTGTCTGGACATTTTGTTGAGAAGAGAACCCTAGCCATATTGAGGGAGAATTTCTATTAGAAGGGTATGATAAAGGTTGTCCATAGGGTATTGGAAAGGTGATTGTTGCCAACCGTAGTTTAAATATTTATAATGCCAATTCCTAATTCTAACTACGTTGCAATAGGCAAGCGTACCTACCATAGACATAATATAGTGTTAAGTGCAGGGTTGTCCTAAAGAGAGAAGATTACTAATTACTAGTACTAGCTCTTTCCCTATTATCTAACCGTCAAATTAAGATGAAGTGTATTAAAGACTAAAAATATTTAACAAATTAAAATTTTAACTGAAACTACTTCAACAACATAAGATTTAATTCGATAACAAAGTAACCTAGATCTCATTATATACCTATATTGTCACATGAATCATTAGAAGCTAAAGATTAATGTTTCTGAGTTCTTAAGCTGTTAAGTTCCAAGAGGCAAGATAATTACTTTCTCAAGTATATTAACTTATCTAATCCTAGATTTATCAATTAGGATCTCTCCTCAATCAATAGCAATCTAGAACCGCATGAAACCTATGAACCCTAATTGGATATGTTCAACAGAAGATTTTCGATTTTCTATCTCTAGAAACACGAGCAAATCTCACCCAAAACATAAGTCTGATCATAAAAGTGATTTCTCAATCAACTTAAATGATATTAAGCATAAACTCATATTCTAGATATATGAATCTAATATAAATATGAAGCACATGTAATGGAATAAAAGAACATCAATAAAACTTCAATTAAATCATATCTTCATCATATGACAAAATAGTTCAAATGAGATCTTGGTCTACGGTTTACTCTTCCATAGATCTAACAATGATAGAACAAATACATGAAGAGAAACTAGAGTTCATGATTACAACCTGAATAGAGTAAATCTTGACTGCCTTGCTTGAATCTCCTTGGATTGTTGAGAAGAAAACTAAGGAAAAAGATATGAAAATGAAGAGAAAATGAAGTCTAAACCCTAGCTCTGTCGTTCCCTCCTTTTCTCACATGTATACATATATATATATATGCGCTAGGGTTGGAGGAGAGAGAAAATAAAAAGTTTGAGAAAATAGGTTGTGACTCTATATGCCCCTCACCACACCCCGTGGCAAAGGGCATAGTGGTCTCGGGTTATTCTTTTGAAGTTGGCACGCCCCCATATTAGGGGCGTGGTGGCTTTGTTTTCCACTTCTAGTCCCATACGTCCCCTGCCACGCCCCGTGGCAAGAGGCGTGGTAGCTTCTATCCTGATTTCTCTTCCATACGCCCCTGATATGGGGCGAGGTGGTGGTTTGATTCATACGCCCCCAGGCAGGGGAGATGCTCTTCTTCCTTTCTCTTTGTTGTTTTCTTCTCAATTTCTTTCAATGATCTTCATTACACCTGAAAGCAACATATTCCTTGATTAAGCATCAATTTCGGATGATTTTTTATTAATTATCAACTTAAAAGAGCTTAAAATCTTCCTAGAATTTGGAGTTTCATGGCGATTATCAAATTCCCCCACACTGGAATCTTTGCTTGTCCCCAAGCAAAGCAATTTTAAAGATCTTAAATTCAAAATGGGAACTTCATATTTCAAAACACAGTAAGCTAGAATATCAACATTCATCAATGAACATGTTTAACTTCCTATAGAACTCCTCAATTGAATGAATGTACTCCTCACCTTGTCCTGCAATGTTGAACTAGAGATACTTTAATCAAAGTTTTAAAATTAATCAAAGTAAAGTAAGCTTCTACCTCTGTCTTTTAATAACAGCTTTCAAATCAAGAATCAATCTCAAGGTTAAATAGAAACAAAAAGAGACTTAGCTCACTTCAATTAGCTACTTCAGAGTACATAGCCTCCGAATCCATCTCTTTAAGCGAACTACTCCACAATAAAAGTATTTTGCATCTGAGATTCTCCTGAATTCCTCTTCCTTTAATAGACCTTCCTAAAAGTTTCATTTATTTATTTAGGATCCCGAAACCCATGTAGCAAGCTTTCACCCGATAATCCCGGGCTCGTCACCCAAGTTATCAGATGTTATCCCTTCAATTGAAGGCGTCCCTATGGACTTAATCACTCGAGTTTCAAGAACTCCCCCCCTTTTTTTGGGAGTAATTTCCTCGATCGGCTGATCCCAGGACGTATAACCTTAAGTGACTAGGTTTTAAAGGGACCCCATCAAACCTCCATTACTTTAACTAATTTGTTTAGCTAGTAACGGGGTTAGACTTCGCTCTTCTAAGGGACCAAAGCCTACCCATACTGACTAAGATATCTTATTTTGAATTAAACTTTTCTTAAAAGGTCTCTTAAGAAAGATCACTAAGAGAATTACTTCATTTGCCCTTCTATAATGGATTGATTAGCTCTCAAGACTTTTGATGAAACAATATATTTCCTAGTAACTTAGAAATCAAGCCAATTAACATTTTGCTAAGGACCTTGGTTCAATTCCTAACTTTGAATTCCGCCTTTAAATGATAAGTAAACTTGCTTCACAAAGATTTTTATTCTATAATTTTGATTAAGTATGAAAAAATTCAATGCAAAAACAGGAGTGAATTGCACAACATTCTTTTTGAGGGGTTCAATCATTAAATGCTAAAACACTCCTCAAATGTAGCTAAAATTCTAGCAACATAGAAAATGTAATTGAAAATTTTTGAAAATTTTTCACTTTCTATATCGATAATCGCACATACACACCTAGTTCTCCTTTTTCCCTTTGTTCATAATATTTAATACCCCTCCCCCACACTTAAGTTAGACATTGTCCTCAATGTCTATACTTACAATAAAATCAGACAAGGAAAGAGCATTAAATAGAGAAAAATTATGACATAAAAGGTAATAAAAAGAACTAGTGCTCCCCTGAATTTAATGTTGCTATTCATCAAGTGCTCGATCAAAACCATATGTTGCGTAGTAGCTCCAGTATTCAAGAATTGTGTGAATCTAATAGTTGTTGCAATAACAAAATCTAGACAACTATACAAAGAAGAAAACTAAAAACAAAGTTAGCCTACAACAGAAATTAAAAAGAAGGAAAAATAAGAAAAAATAAAGCATGAGTCTTTAAATTAGGTTAATACAAACTGAATTCTCTCTCCTATCATCATAAAAATAATCCAAAGGTAACAAAGTTCAAAAACAGAAGATCTAGAAGGGAGAGGATTGGTCATCCTCTTCATTGTCATCAAATTCTTCTTCTGCTTCTGACCCCGTAGCCCCTTCTGAAGCATAAACGTCAATCTCTCATTCTATCTCATCATCATCCTCTTCCTCCTGAATTGCCATGGATGTCTCTCCCCTTTGGACTTCCTCCTGGATTGCCTCCCAAGCTACCTCCTTTGGGGCTTCTCCATCATCGCTAGATGAAGAAGTGATGCAATCCGGAAGCTTCACCTTTAGTTTCTTTGCAAACGCTTCGGTTATAGAGCCGATATAGCATTTGAGACTTTTGTTCTTCTATTTCAGCTTCTTGACTTCCTTAGTGAGCTCTTCCAATCGCTTGATATTTTCATCTTTCGCATCATCTCCAAAAGAGTCACCTCCTTCTTCTATCTTTGGAATATCCCATTGTTGGAGGGCCACATTGGTGATGGGATAAGATTCTCCTATTTTATCTCTAAGAGCTTCTTCAGGGAATTCATTCATGTTCTTCAAAATTCAGGTAATATATACGCCATAGAAGCAGCCTTTCTTGGATAGTTGAGCTTGTTGGTGTATTGCAATGGCTAACTCCACTGCTACATTTACCCTCTCACCCTTTATCATGCTCCACAGTGGATATAAATCCAATTGGCTGACCACTCCAACACTGTTTATCTTACTGTTCAGTGAGTGGACCAGTAGAGAATGTAAAATCCTGTGGCTTATCCACTTAAGATGTGATCCCCTTGACAGTGAAGGATCATAAGGACTTTTCCTAGCGATTGATGACCAAAACTAATTGTATGACAGTGTGCACACCGGTCATCTAGTCGGGAGGGCCTTGAATTCATCCATCTGAATGTATTTTGGAGAGTACAAACCAATGTATTCACAAAATTTGGTCATACTCATCGAATGATGTTTCCCGAATGCTGAAAAGGAAACCTCATTATCTAAACCAAATAGGTGATCCGGCTTATTGATCTGGAAGGTGGCTAAGAATTCCAAAGTAACTCCCCTATGTACCTTCTCATCAATTGAGAGAAGATTGGCCCAAGAAAGATCAGTTAATAGCCTCTCGAATTGTCGAGTTAATCCATAATCCTGGATCACTCTCCAATTCAAGCAGGCATTTGGTGTAATGCGCTTCATGGCCTCTAAAGCTTTGTATCTCTTCACTTCATCCCTACTAAGTCCTTGGGGAATTCTCCCACCATTGCTACTACCTAGACCTTCAGTTATAGCCCTTTTCTTCTGCTTCTGTTGTTGTTTCTTTGGTGCCATCTGCAATCAAACGGTGGATAAGCATAAATGACTAGGATAGGATATAAAAAATTTAGTGAAAAGATATTTCTACTAGATGAAAATCCTACCCAAGATGATATTATCCCCATATAACTACCATGATGTAATGACCTTAAAAGCATGGTTGAACTTGAACTTAAACATGAAAGTGTAATCGGGCATTAGATTCAACATTCATAGAATGTGCATTAAAGCTCTTGGTTCAATTACTATACCACATGTAATGTACCCTTAAAGAGGATTAACTATGGCTAGTAGTTGTAATGGATTACACATTTATGGTCAAACCCTAAGTTAATCGAAGTAAAGATAGGAATTGATCGAGTAAGTAATACCTAGGTAAATCTATCCATTCAAGATCATCGAAGGAATCATTACAAAATAAAAGCCCCTTCGTCAGATTGCAATCTATGCATTTCGGACCCTAGGTTTTGTTGTGATAAACACTCATGACAGAAATTGGAGATGAAATCCAGTGAACAATTAACTATTGAAGTATAAATCATGAATAGGAATCAATAGAAGTAAAAATGCACAAATAAAATCCATTTTAACCTAATTTCGACTAACCCTAGCATTTTCTATAAACAATGGCAAAATAGAAACAACAAGGAATTGGTATTCAAATGAAGAAAGAGAAGAAAAGGAGTGGAAAAACTTACCGATTTAATCCTTGTGATGAGTTAGAGTGATGGATGTTGTGCAGAGGTTTGTGAGTGTGTGAATATGAGAGAGAGTGACAGTGGAGAGAGAGAAATTTCTGGAAAGAATGAAGGAAATAGGAGCTGCGTGGCTTAAATAGTGCTGGCTTTTGTGTTGCCATGCCCTTCACCACGCCCCGTAGCAAGGGGCGTGGCAGTGTGATACGAGCCTCACCATGCCCCGTGGCAAGGGGCGTGGCAGTGTGATACGAGCCTCACCATGCCCCGTGGCAAGGGGCATAGTGAATACTGTGGACAATTCTAAGTTCATCATGCCCCCATGGAAAGGGGCGTGGTGGCTTACCTGGAAAATTTTACTTGATACGCCCTCCACCACGCCCCATGGCAAGGGGCGTGGCAGACTCTATGGATAGTTCTGGGCTACCACGCCCCTGTGGCAGAGGCGTGGTAGCATATCAGTTGGAATTTTGCCACTTTGTCGCCTCTTTTGCCTTCATGCAGCCCATGGTAGGGGCATGGTGTTTCTACAAACTTTTTTTTTTTATGGTTTATAATGAGTGATTTGATCCTCACCATGCTTCTTTTACGTTCTTACTCCACAAAGCTTTCCAATCACCTCCTTTTCAACTCCCATAACCTACAAACAACCACAAAAGGTAGGAACTCATGCTCAATCATAAAACTAACATAATAAAATTGAAGAACAACAGACAAAAAAAAAATATAAGAAAATCGAGCACAAAGTGCCTCTCAAAAGTCGTTTTGTTTAACGTCTTTAGCTAAACCAAAAAGATGTATAACAGGATTAAGCGGATGCCAAGAGGAGATTAATCCCCTCCCTCTCTTCGAAGCACTTGCTGTCTCCAAGATATAGTTTCAATCTTTGCCCATTGACCTTAAAGATTCCCTTCTCAGGATGTTCTATCTCAATTGTGCCATAACGAAATACTTTTCTTACTCAGAACGGCTCGGACCATTACGATCTTAGTTTGCCTAGGAATAACTTGAGTCTAGAGTTAAAGAGCAAGACAAGATCACCTTCCTTGAATTGTTTGGGCTGTTGAATGAGGGAATCATGATACTTCTTGGCTCTTTCCTTATAGGTTGCTGAGTTCTCATATGTTGTAGGTCTCATCTCATCCAATTCATTGAGTTGCAACAATCTATGTTTTCCAGCCCATTCAAGATCTGAATTTACTATTTTGATGGCCCAGTATGCCTTATGCTCTATCTTAACGGGAAGATGACAAGCTTTACCATAGACTAGTCGATAAGGAGAAGTTCCTAATGGAGTTTTGTAAGCGGTTCTATATGCCCACAATGCTTCATCAAGCTTATTGGACCAATCCCGACGATGATGAGAAACCGATTTTTCTAAAATTCTCTTCAATTCTCAATTTGATACCTCGGCTTGCCTACTTGATTGGGGGTGATAGGGAGTTGCAAGTCTATGAGTTATCCTATATCTTTTAAGCACTTTCTCAATTTGTTTATTATAGAAATGTGTGCCTCTATCGCTAATAAGCGCTCTTGGGGGCACCAAACCTAGAAAACAGCTTTTTAAGAAATTTCTTTACAACCCTTGCATCATTCGTCAGTAGAGCTTGTGCTTCTACCTATTTACTCACATAGTCAACTGCTACAAGCACATATTTATTCCCAAAAGAAGATGGAAATGGTCCCATGAAATCGATACCCCAGACATAAAAAACTTCACACCTTAAGATATACTACTGAGGCATCTCATTTCTTCTTGAGAGGTTTACAGTTCTTTGACATCTATCAGACTGGGTTATATAGCCTTAGGCATCCTTAAATAGTGAGGGCCAGTAAAAACCAGATTCCAAAACCTTATGAGACGTTTGGTTCGAACTATGGTGACCACCAGTTGGTCTGGCGTGACAATGAAAAAGTATTTCCCATCCTTCCTTATGTGATACACACCTTCTGATCCTCCGATCGGCACAAATCTTGAACAAATAAGGATCCTCCCAAATATAATGCCTTGAATCTCTGATAAGCTTCTTCCTTTGATGATATCCCATATCCTTAGGACCAACCTTGGCCACTATATAATTTGCAATGTTAGCAAACCAAGGCATATCATTCCCATCTTCAATTGCACTTATAGAGAACAATTGTTCCTCAGGGAATTCATCATTAATTTCTCCTTCATTTAACTTCTCTAGGAAGGGATTCTCTAAGTGTGACAAGTGATCGACCGCTAGGTTCTCGACACCCTTTTTATCTCTTATCTCCAGGTCAAACTCTTGAAGGAGTAAAATCTACCTAATCAGATGTGGCTTTGCATCCTGCTTGGTCAGCAAAAACTTCAAAGCGGAATGATCGGTATAGACTATAACCTTTGATGGTATGAGATAGGGCCAGAATTTGTCGAAAGCAAAGACAACTGCAAGAAACTCTTTCTTAGTTATGGTATAATTCTCTTACGCAGGGGTAATAATCTTACTTGCATAGTAGATGGGTTAGAAATATTTATCCTTACGTTGCCCCAAGACAGCACCTACAACCATATCACTTGCATCGCACATAATTTCAAAAGGAAGATTCCAATCCAGTGCAACCATAGTTGGAGCGTTGGTGAGCTTCTCCTTGAGAGTATTGAATGCATCGAGGCACTCTTCGGAAAAATTGAAAGGTGCATCCTTCTCCAAAAGCTTAGTCATTAGTCGCGTGATTTTTGAAAAATCTTTTATAAACCAACGATAAAATCTCGCATGACCAAGAAAGCTTCGGATTGCTTTCACTGATGAAGGTGGAGGTAGTTTAGAAATTGCTTCAATTTTAGCCTCATTAACCTCAATACCTTTTTTGGAGATTTTATGACCCAAGACAACACCCTCTTGTGTCATAAAATGACATTTCTCCCAATTAAGCACCAAATTAGTATCTTCACATCTTTTCAAAACCAATTCCAAGTGACGGAGACAATCATCAAAGGAGTTACCATATACCGAGAAATCATCCATATAAACTTCCATATTTTCTCCCACCATATCTTCAAATATTGCAAGCATACACCTCTAGAATGTGGCAGGGGCATTACACAAGTCAAAAGGCATTCTCCTATATGCAAATGTGCCAAATGGACATGTGGATGTCGTTTTCTCCCGATCCTCAGGTGCAATGGGAATCTGGAAATAACTCGACATTCCATCTAAGAAGCAATAATAAGAATGTCCTGCCAATCATTCCAACATTTGATCTATGAATGGGAGAGGGAAGTGATTCTTTCTGGTCGCATCATTGAGTTTGCGGTAATCAATACAAACTCTCCATCCTGTGACCGTTCTCATGAGAATGAGCTCATTTTTCTCATTGGGTATGACGGTCATGCCTCCTTTCTTTGGAACTACTTGAATTGGACTCACCCATGTGCTATTAGAAATAGGATAAATCATTCAAGCATTAAGTAGTTTAATCACTTCCTTCTTCACCACATCTCTCATATTTGGATTAAGTCTGTGTTGAGGTTGAATCACTAATTTGACACCATCTTCCAAGAGGATTTTGTGAGTACAAAATGATGGACTAATCCCCTTTATGTCAGCCATCTTCCATGCAATAGCCTTCTTATGTTGACCAAGAACATTCAGCAATTTATCCTTTTGGGTCAAACTCAAGTCTGAGGCTATAATCACAAGTAGTTTAGAGTCTTGCTCAAAGAAGGCATACTGGAGATAGTCAAGCAACTGCTTTAACTCCAAGATAGGGGGTTCTTCAGTGGAGGGCTTGGCTTTCTGAATAGTAGAGTGATTTAACTCTTCAAAACTTCCCTCCTTCTTCAACTTAGGTCTTCCATCAAGACTGACAGTCATCTCTTTAACTAATGCACCCACAGATTCTCCTTGATCCCCATTTGTCAAACAAATTGCTAAAGCATCATTACATAAAAGTTCTTGCATTGACTCTAAAATAGGTAGATCAAGATAATCTACTGTAAAACAAGTATCATCATGTTGTAAACTATGCTTAAGAACATCCAGCATCTTCACTATGAATTCCTCATTTCCCACTCGCAGCACTAATTTCCCGTCTCCCACATCTATGATAACTCTTGCAATTGCTAGAAATGGTCTCCCAAGAATCAATGGGATTTCCACATCCGCTTCCATATCTAGGATGATGAAATCTACTGGGAAAATGAAGTCTTGAACTTTTACTAGCACATCCTTAACCACTCTTCTTGGAAACTTAACCGATCTATCCAACAATTGCAAGCTCATTCGGGTTGGCTTTAGTTCCCCAAGTCCTAGCTTCTTGAAGAGTTAATATGGCATGAGATTAATACTAACCCCAAGATTAGCTAGGGCCTTCTCCTCAGTTAGGTTACCAATCAAACACGGGATGGTGAAGCTCCCACGGTCCCTAAGCTTCTTTAGAAGTTTGTTTTGAATAATTGCTGAACATTCTCCTCCAAAAGTTACTGAAGAAAACTCTTCTAATTTCTCTTGTTCGATAGTAATTCTTTTAGAAAATTTGCATATCTAGGCATTTGAGTCAATGCCTCAACTAATGGAAGGTTAATATGCAATTGTTTAAAAACTTCCAAAAATTTACCATATTGCTCATCCACCTTATCTTTCTTCAATCATGTAGGGTATGGAATGGGAGGTTTATATTTTGAAATCGGCTTGGATGATGAAGACTTCTTGTTAACTAACTTCTCTAGCTGTTCTTGATAGAGCCATTTTATACTCAATCTTTATAGTATAAATTGTGTTAAATTATTATTGATTTTATAGAAATCATAATGAAATGGTACTTTAATTCTATCATCGTGATAAATCAGGTTAAATGGAGTCAAGGATGCTAATTAAAGTATTTTAGAGAAGTCATCTACAACTTGGATCAAGACAAGGAATTACACCACCGGAGGAAGCACAGTTTGAGGCACGGCCAAGGTTCAAACCGTGTTACACACTGGACAAGAAGACGGAAATGTGGACTTTGAACAGAGAGAGACACGGCTTAGGGCACGGCCGTGGTGGAAGCCGTGGGAGAAACCGTGCTTGGAGCCTTAGTGGAAGATAGACGTGCCGAGGAGAAGAAAGTGTGGAACATCAACCAGATGAAGGCACGGCTTGAAATCTAGCCGTAGGTGTAACCGTGGTACACACTGGACACGGATGAAGACTTGTAGATTATGCACAGATGAAGGCACGGCTTGAGTCTGGCCGTGTGTGTAACCGTGGTACACATTGGGCGCGGATGAAGACTTGAAGAATATGCACAGAGGATGGCACGACTTGACCCACGGCCGTGTGGTGGGGCATGCCAGGCAGACGAATCTTCACTTCTCGAAATCTACTTGGAAAAGGAAAGATATTTTCGTATCTTGCTAGCAAAAGATCACATGCTATCCATCTAATAATATAAATAGAGCCAACCCTAAAGGGTTAGGACGAACTTTTGAATCTTTGGATCTTGAAGAACCTTGGATCATCTTGGAGGCAGAGCAGGCAACCGGGTTCATCATGTCTTTACTTTTTATTTTCGTTTTATTGATGAACATGAGTAGCTAAGCTACTTTTCTAGCTAAAGGATTATAGATGTTTAATTCTCCATGAATTGTGAGGTCTAATTGACTTGTATTTATTCTATTCTTTGCTTTCGGGTATTCATATATCTTCTGATCGTTTTGTCATTATTATCTTTGTTGATTGGTATGAATAGAGCTCTTCTACTCAATTAGCAAGTTAATATATTGTCAACTAACACGTCAAATCCGTAATTGTTTGATTGTTCTAGTCTTAGTGACGCAATAACATGTTTGGTTATAAAAGAGATGATCGAATTCATGTTATGGAGGTGTATGATCATGTTTAAATAGGTTATCTTATAATCTACTGGCATGAATTGGTGGTCTCTCTAGATTTTAATGCTATTGATAGATTAAATCCTAAGCGCTTGTCTAGGGTTGTTTAATCAATAAGAGAAATAATTCAAAGCACTTGTCTGAGGTTATCGAGGAAGTAAGGAGAGATAGGTTGTTAGAGCTTGTTAATAACCATAATCAGTTTATCTAGAACTAAGAATAGAAAACATTTGCATCGATGATCAATTCCTAGAATTAAACTATCTTGATTCCTTTGGCTAGGCTTTTATTAATATCCGATTTTCTTACCTTGTTTTACTTTATTTTGATTCACAAACAAAACCCCCCCATTTTTCTTTTCCCTTTTATTCTCCTTGAATAGAAATAAGTTTAACCAATCTCTGTGGATTCGACCCTACTCACCACTATATGCAAATCATATAATTGTCTAAGAGTAGGTTTTATTTTTGTTGGATTCGACACCCATCAAATTTTGGCGCCGTTGCCGGGGATTGGTGTCAAATTTATTTCTATTCTTGTATGACTCGTTCTTCTCAGACAAGTGAACTAACTTATAATCCAGAGATTGAGAAGACTTGAAAGAGGCTGCGACAAGAAGCTAGATCATCCCCCGGACCGAACTTAGTATCGGACTTGTCTGATTCATCCCTTGATTCTGAAAAAGAGGACGACATGGCAAATCTCGAGAGAACCTTAAGGGAGTTGGCTGCACCGGATGTAAATCAACAACCACTTTGTATTCACTATCCCGAACTAGCTGTGGAATTCGAATTGAAATCTGGGTTGATACATCTGCTACCTACATTTCATGGTCTTGAGAATGAAGATCCTCACAAGCATTTGAAAGAGTTTCATATAGTGTGTTCTTGTATGAGGCCGCAAGGAATAACCGACGAACAAATCAAGCTACGTGCTTTTCCGTTTTCTTTAAGTACTAAAGCTAAAGATTGGTTGTTTTATTTGCCTCCAGGTTCTATCACCACTTGGACAGATATGGTGAGACTCTTCTTGGACAAATTCTTCCCCGCATCCAGAGCCGCTGGTATATGAAGAGAAATTTGTGGTATAAAACAGAGGGACACCGAGACACTTCATGAGTATTGGGAGAGGTTCAAGCAACTGTGTGCAAGGTGCCCACAACATGGGATATCTGAACAACTCCTCATCCAATATTTTTACGAAGGCCTACTTCCGATGGAGAGGAAGATGATGGATGCTGCAAGTGGAGGTGCCATAGTAAACAAAACCCCTGGTCAAGCTAGGGAATTGATCTCCATTATGGCTGCCAATTCGCAACAATTTGGGTATAGGCATGATACGCCTTCAAGGAAGGTAAATGAGATAAATGTGTCTAACCTTGAACATCAAATTTCTATTCTTACCTCCCTTGTGCAGCAGCTAGCTCTTGGAAATACCCAACAGGTGAAAGCTTGTGGAATTTGTGCTGCTTCTAGTCATCCGACCGACATGTGCCCCACATTGCAAGATGACAATCATGAACACGCCAATGCTGTAGGAGGATTCCCAGGACAACCACAAAGGAAGTATGACCCTTACTCGAATACTTACAATCCTGGATGGAGGGATCATCCTAACTTCCGATATGGTAATAACCCTCAACATGTCCAACAATTCCAGCTAAAGCCATCACACCATGTACCCCAAGCTCCTTCCACTTCAGGTATGCCCCTTGAGGATATTGTTAAGTCTCTAGCTGTGAATACCAAACAATTTCAGGAGGAAACAAAGCAAAGCATTCAAAACTTGGAGAATCAGGTAAGCCAACTTGCTTCAGCCATAAACAGGTTAGAAACTCAAGGTAAGTTACCTTCTCAAACTATTACAAACCCGAAGCAAAGCGTTAATGCAATTACCTTGAGAAGTGGAACAGAATTGTAGGGATCAAATAAGAAAGGACATCCGTCTAATCTTGAGGAAGAGACTAAGAAAGAGATTTCGACTCCGAGCCAGCAGGGCGACCAGACTAGCAAGTCTCTAGTTGAGCCATCGAAGGTCACATTGATACCACCTCCTTTCCCCTCCAGATTGGCGAAATCCAAGAACGAAGCAAAAGAAAAAGAGATTCTGGAAACGTTTCGTAAAGTCGAGGTAAATATTCCTTTACTTGATGCAATTAAGAAAATACTGCGCTATGCTAGATTCCTCAAGGACATGTGCACTAACAAAAGGAAGCTGAAAGGCAATGAAAAGATTAGTGTGAGTGAAAATGTTTCAGCTATTATTCAGAAGAAGCTTCCACCTAAATGTAAGGATCCAGGTATGTTCACCATTCCTTGCAAAATAGGTAGTCTTGGAATCGCTAAAGCCATGTGTGATCTAGGAGCTTCTATCAATGTCATGCCTTTGTCTGTTTATCAACGTTTAAATGTTGGTCCTTTAAAGGAAACGGGTGTTATTGTTCAACTTGCTGACAGGTCTAATGTTTATCCTGAGGGAGTTTTAGAGGATGTTTTAGTTCAAGTCAATGGGTTGGTTTTTCCTGCTGATTTTTATGTGCTTGACATGGACGATAGTGATTCTCATACTTCATCACTGATATTATTAGGATGACCATTCCTTAAGACTTCTAAAACGAAAATTGATGTAAATGATGGCACCCTCACTATGGAATTTGATGGTGAAGTGATTAAATTTAACATTTATGATGCCATGAAACATCCTAACGATATCTCTCCTGTTTTTGTTACAGATGTTATTAACCCATCACCACAGGCACCAAGGCTGGAATCAAAATCCTTATCCGAATATTTAGCCAGGAACGTCTAGCTAAAGATGTTAAAGAAAGGCGCTTCATGGGAGGCAACCCATGTAAAAAAAAAAAATAAAGTTTTGTTTTGCATTAGTTTTGGTTTGTTTTAGTTTTGTTTTGTTTTAGTTTAGTTTGTTTTGATTTTAGTGTAGTTTTGAACTCTTTGGATCAGCTGCAGCAAGGATACACATAATCAGATGACACTTTCCAGAGCTTAAGGGGAAAACTCCAATACCAGGGAAGTACCAGTATTTCCTTTCTCTTATTCTCTAATGTTCCTTGAGTTGTTAATTCCTTTTCAATTGTGCTAAATTAGGAACAGTGAGGACACTGTTCAAGCTAAGTGTGGGGGAGAGGATAATAAATTATAGAGAATAGAGAATTGATCCATACTTTGAATGTTTGTCCTTAAGCAATTTTAAGCCAAATTTTTTTCAAAATTATCATGAAATCTAGAGATTGTACTAAATGTTGTAATAAGCATCTACAAAATGTGAAATTGACTTGTTCAAATGTTTTACTCACCCACTACTGTAATTAGAATACATGGTTAAAATTAAGTAGTGAAATCTTTAAGAAACAAATTTACCTTGTATTTAGCTTTAGAATTGGAAGTCTAAGAGTAAGTCGAGTCCCTAAGTGAAAACTAAACAAGTTTACTTCTAGGTTATATTAGCTACTGTATACTCTTTGAAGTTGTTTGTAAAGCAATCATAACACTTAAAAAAAAAAAAAAAGAAGAATCAAGTATAGCCATTACTCCAATGATTCAACTAATTGAGTTAAGAGTATTCAAACTTGAATGTTAGAGTGAGGAAGAGTCCGTAGGGGTATCTCAAAACCCGGTCACTTGAGTGATGAGCTCGGGATGTTGCTGACTCAATGAACTCACTATAACGATAAGGGCGAAAAAGGCAAAAGTTCATGAAAAGAAGCGGGCAAAAACCCGTCAAAATAGATGCTTGAATAAATCAAAAGAACATGAATGTGAACATTCATTGAATAAAACAAAGATGTATAAAAGGAAGAATATCTAGCAAAGAGCTTATACCATATGCTTTAACTTTATACTGCAAGGATTATATGCTTGATAATATCCAATGAAGTTTAATTGGGTGTTTTTCCTTAGTGGATTAAGTATTTACTTTTGGAATAAAAATTCTTTTCCTAAACATGAGGATTAAAGTTTGCTTTGTTTAGATTAGCTATTGAATTTTGTCCATAGTAATTTGATCACAGGAAACCAGTTTGGTTGAAGTAGTAGCCGTTAAAATTACAAGTCATGAATTACAAATGAATAGATGCTTGGAATGATGAAAAGAAAGTTTGTATAATCTATGACAGATTTCTCAATTGATTTGATGCAATTGCTTGAGGACAAGCAAGAGTTTAAGTGTGGGGGAATTTGATAGAGCCATTTTATACTCAATCTTTATAGTATAAATTGTGTTAAATTATTATTGATTTTATAGAAATCATAAGGAAATGGTACTTTAATTCTATCATCGTGATAAATCAGGTTAAATGGAGTCAAGGATACTAATTCAAGTATTTTAGAGAAGTCATCTACAACTTGGATCAAGACAAGGAATTACACCACCGGAGGAAGCACGGTTTGAGGCACGGCCAAGGTTCAAACCGTGTTACACACTGGACAAGAAGACGGAAATGTGGACTTTGAATAGAGAGAGACACGGCTTAGGGCACGGCCGTGGTGGAAGCCGTGGGAGAAACCGTGCTTGGAGCCATGGTGGAAGCTAGACGTGCCGAGGAGAAGAAAGTGTGGAACATCAACCAGATGAAGACACGACTTGAAATCTAGCCGTGGGTGTAACCGTGGTACACACTGGACACGGATGAAGACTTGTAGATTATGCACAGATGAAGGCACGACTTGAATCTGGCCGTGTGTGTAACCGTGGTACACACTGGGTGCAGATGAAGACTTGAAGAATATGCACAAAGGATGGCATGGCTTGACCCACAGCCGTATGGTGGGGCGTGCCAGGCAGACGAATCTTCACTTCTCGAAATCTACTTGGAAAAGGAAAGATATTTTCGTATCTTGCTAGCAAAAGATCACATGATATCCATCTAATAATATAAATAGAGCCAACCTTAGAGGGTTAGGACGAACTTTTGAATCTTTGGATCTTGAAGAACCTTGGATCATCTTGGAGGCAGAGCAGGCAACCGGGTTCATCATGTCTTTACTTTTTATTTTCGTTTTATTGATGAACATGAGTAGCTAAGCTACTTTTCTAGCCAAAGGATTATAGATGTTTAATTCTCCACGAATTGTGAGGTCTAATTGACTTGTATTTATTCTATTCTTTGCTTTCGGGTATTCATATATCTTCTGATCGTTTTTTCATTATTATCTTTGTTGATTGGTATGAATAGAGCTCTTCTACTCAATTAGCAAGTTAATATATTGTCAACTAGCACGTCAAATCCGTAATTGTTTGATTGTTCTAGTCTTAGTGATGCAATAACATGTTTGGTTATAAAAGAGATGATCGAATTCATGTTATGGAGGTGTATGATCATGTTTAAATAGGTTATCTTATAATCTACTGGCATGAATTGGTGGTCTCTCTAGATTTTAATGCTATTGATAGATTAAATCCTAAGCGCTTGTCTAGGGTTGTTTAATCAATAAGAGAAATAATTCAAAGCGCTTGTCTGAGGTTATCGAGGAAGTAAGGAGAGATAGGTTGTTAGAGCTTGTTAATAACCATAACCAGTTTATCTAGAACTAAGAATAGAAAACATTTGCATCGATGATCAATTCCTAGAATTAAACTATCTTGATTCCTTTGGCTAGGCTTTTATTAATTTCTGATTTTCTTACCTTGTTTTACTTTTGATTCACAAACAAAACCCCCCCATTTTTCTTTTCCCTTTTATTCTCCTTGAATAGAAATAAGTTTAACCAATCTCTGTGGATTCGACCCTACTCACCACTATATGCAAATCATATAATTGTCTAGGAGTAGGTTTTATTTTTGTTAGATTCGACACCCATCAACTCTTCTTCATCATTTTCAATTGGTTGTTTCTCCTTTGAGTCAGATGCCTCACCTCTTCCTGCTTGATTATGAGATTGGAGTTCTTTACCACTTCTCAGGGTTATTGCTTTCACAAGCTCGTGAGGATTTGTCTCTGTATTTCCTGGTAATGAACCTTGAGGTCTCTCTAAAAGTAATTTAGCAATTTGTCCAACCTGAGTCTCAAGATTGTGGATTGTGGCGCTATGGTTTCTAAGAGTAGTGTCTTGATTCTTTAAAATCATGTCTAATGATTTTTGTCTGTCTTCAGAATCTTTTACCAACTTTACCAGGATGTCCTCAACTAATGACTGTGGTTTAGAACTTTGATCAGGTGGTCTTTGATAACTAGGGGGGGGATTGGGATTGGGATTGCCTTTCTGAAAATTGTTGTTGTTACTCCATGAAAAATTTGGGCGATTTCTCCAGCCTGGATTATATGTGTTACTGTAAGGATTATTTTGAGGCTAGATTTGATTTCCCAAATAATCCACTTGTTCAACACCTAATTCATCACCAAAGGAGGGCTCAACTGCGGATACTTGCTGCTTTGAAAGTGACAATCCATCAATCTTTCTAGACAACGCCTCTACTTTTGACATGATTGCAGTGGCCATGTCTACATCAATAATTCCTACCGGTCTTTTATCTCTACTCCTAGAATGTGACCGTTCAAAATTATTCACGGCTAGATTCTTGAAGAGAGCTAAGCTTTCTTCAGGAGTTTGATGATTAATCGTGCCTCTAACCGTAGCATTTACCATCTATCTAGTTTGATAATTGAGACCATTGTAGAAAATCTGAACTTGCATCCACTTTGGAATACTATAATGAGGGCATCTCCTTAATGATTCCTTGAAACGTTCCTAAGTCTCATTAAGTGTTTCTGACTCTTGTTGATGATAAGACTGGATGTCAGCTTTAAGTTTGGCAGTCTTTGCAGGTGGAAAGAACTTGTCCACAAACCTTGTAACTAACTCTTCCAAGGTGGTGATGGAGCTTTTTGGCAAAGAATTTAACCATTGCTTAGCTCTTCCTCTCAAAGAAAATGGGAAGAGTCTAAGACGAACCGCATCTTCACTCACTCCATTAAATTTGAAAGTGTCGCATATCTCTAAGAAGGATTGAATATGAGAATTTGGATCCTCATCCTCAAGACCATCAAATTAGGCATATTGTTGAACCATTTGAATAACAGCTGGTTTAATCTCAAAATTGTTTACGTCTACCCTAGGTCAAACAATGCTAGAACTAACACCATCCAACATTGACCTGATAAACTCAGCATTGGTTCTCCTAAGCTCAACCACTGGATTTAGCTCATAAGGAGGGTCATTTTGTGGATCAGCCATTTCTTCTATCACCAGCTCTTCCTTAACCCTTGTTGATGAAGATGCGGACGAGTGCTTGTCTCTTTTGTGCAATTGAGTAAGGATTCTCTTAGGCTCTGGATCAAAATCAACAAGGCCCTTGGATCAGCTCCTAGTCATGCACTACAAGAGCAAAAATCAAACAATCAGTAGTACCTAAATTCAAAGTAAACAAAGAAAGAAAAGTAACAGAAGTAAAACAAATGGCTAGATTAATAAGTAATAAGTGTTCCTAATATTAGCGGTGCCTCCTCCCCACGCCAAAAACTTTATCGTTGCCAATCGTAGTTTTAATATTTATAATGCCTGTTCCTAATTCTAACTATGTTGTAGTAGGCAAGCGTACCTACCGTAGATGTAATATAGTGTTAAGTGTAGGGTCATCCCAAAGAGAGAAGATTACTAATTACTATTACTAGCTCTTTCCCTATTATCTAACCGTCAAATTAAGATGAAGTGTATTAAAGACTAAAAATATTTAACAAATTAAAATTTTAACTAAAACTACTTCAACAACATAAGATTTAATTCGATAACAAAGTAACCTAGATCTCATTATATACCTATATTGTCACATGAATCATTAAAAGCTAAGGATTAATGTTTCTGAGTTCTTAAGCTGTTAAGTTCCAAGAGGCAAGATAATTACTTCCTCAAGTATATTAACTTATCTAATCCTAGATTTATCAATTAGGATCTCTCCTCAATCAATAGCAATCTAGAACTGCATGAAGCCTATGAACCCTAATTGGATATGTTCAACAGAAGATTTTCGATTTTCTATCTCTAGAAACACGAGCAAATCTCACCCAAAACATAGGTCTGGTCATAAAAGCGATTTCTCAATCAACTCAAATGATATTAAGCATAAAATCATATTCCGGATATATGAATCTAATATAAATATGAAGCACATGTAATGGAACAAAAAACATCAATAAAACTTCAATTAAATCATATCTTCATCATATGACAAAATAGTTCAAATGAGATCTTGGTCTATGGTTTACTCTTCCATAGATCTAACAATGATAGAACAAATACATGAAGAGAAACTATAGTTCATGATTACAACCCAAATAGAGTGAATCTTGACTGCCTTGCTTGAATCTCCTTAGATTGTTGAGTAGAAAACTAAGGAAAAAGATATGAAAATGAAGAGAAAATGAAGTCTAAACCCTAGCTCCGTTGTTCCCTCCTTTTCTCATATGTATACATATATATATATGTGCTAGGGTTGGAGGTGAGAGAAAATAAAAAGTCAGAGAAAATAGGTCGTGACTCCATATACCCCTCACCACGCCCTGTAGCAAGGGGCGTGGTGGTCTCGGGTCATTCTTTTGAAGCTAGCACACCCCCATATCAAGGGCGTGGTGGCTTTGTCTTCCACTTCTAGTCCCATACGCCCCCTGCCACGCCTCGTGGCAAGGGGCGTGGTAGCTTCTATCCTGATTTCTCTTCCATACGCCCCTGATATGGGGCGTGGTGGTGGTCTGATTCATACGCCCCTGATATGGGGGTGTAGCAGGCAGGGGAGATGCTCTTCTTCCTTTCTCCTTGTTGTTTTCTTCTCAATTTCTTTCAATGATCTTCATTACACTTGAAAGCAAAATATTCCTCGATTAAGCATCAATTTTGGATGATTTTTTTATTAATTATCAACTTAAAAGAGCTTAACATCTTTCTAGAATTTGGAGTTTTATGGTGATTATCAAAAGGTGTGGTATTTGTAAGAGAGCTAAAGGGAAGAAAGGTGTACAGGGTAAGTATATGCCTTTGCCTATACCAGATAAACCTTGGATTGGTATCGTTGTGGATTTTATGTTAGGATTACCTAGAACACAAAGGGGAAAAGACCCTATTATGGTGGTTGTTGACAGGTTCAGTGAAATGTCACATTTTTTGCCTTATCACAAAACAGATGATGCCCTTTTTATTGCTAACATTTTTGTGTAGGAAATTGTCAAATTACATGGAATCCCAAACAGCATAGTGTCAGACAAAGACACTAAGTTTCTTTATTTCTTTTGGAAGACATTATGGAAAAGACTAGGTACTAAGCTTATGTATAGTACCTCTTGCCATCCATAGACAGACGAACAAACAGAAGTTGTCAACTGCACGCTTGGGAATCTACTCAGAGCAATAATTGGGAAGAATCTTACTGATTGGGACTTGTGTCTTCCTATTGTTGAGTTTGCTTACAATAGGTCTACTCATAGTTCAACCAATAAGTCTCCCTTTGAAGTTTTTTATGGCTATAATCCTTCTATTCCATTAGATTTTATAGCAGGACCAGTGATAAAGGAAGAGAGTCTTAGTGGAGTTAACCAGGCTAGATAAATTCAGCACATTCATGATAGAACAACTAAACACCTTCAGAAGACCCAGGAACTGTAGAGAATCCAGGGAAACAGACACAAGAAAATTCATCTTTATAATCCAGGTGACTTAGTCTGGATTAATCTTAGTAGGGACAAGTTTCCACATTAGAAGTCACAGAAGTTGTTCCCTAGGTCAGACAAACCATTCAGGGTTTTAAAGCGCATAAACAACAACGCCTACCAGATAGAGTTACCAGGAGAGTATGGAGTATCAGCGACCTTTAATGTCTTAGATCTATCACCATACTTATTAGATGACATGCATGAAGTCCTATCGGATTTGAGGGAAAATCTTCTAGAAGCCCAAGGAGATGATAGGAATCAAACTCCTACAAGACCTATCACCAAGGCCCAAGCTAAGGGTCTCCATAACTTAGTTTTGAGATTCTTACATGAGAAACCTTATCTTGAGGAAGCTAATTTATTTTCTTCATTCCTACATTATAATTGTAGTGCATTCCAGCAGGCTCACTTATCAGTCCTATAAGGTACCAAATCACCTATACTCTTGAGCGAGTCGGGATTCTCATCGGGGTTTAATTCGAAAGTACCTTGAAGACCGAAATCTTGAAGACCGATTTCTTTTATATATTTTTTGTTTGCATGGACTATTTTATGTTGTATTTTCTTTTAGGACACTTTCATTTTGATTGTAATTTTCATTTAAGATCGGCTACCCTAAAAGTGGCATAGCTGTAATTTTGTGCATTTTCTAACCCTAAAGGAAGCAAGTATAAATACTTGCTTAAAGTAGGGTTTGAGGAGGCCATTTTTCAGATTTCAACATACACTTTTCATGAGGATTAGGGTTCTTCCTAATTTTCATTAGACTCTTATCAATTTCAATCCCAAGAGTTGAAATTGTAGCGAGTGCAACACTTGAAATTGTGAGTACTATCAATTTCATTTTATTGTGATTTCTTTTCTTCTCTAGTGTGTAATTTCTAGGGGTGAATTGAGATAGTTCTTGGTCAGATTTGCTTCATAATCATTTCGAGATATATTGAGTTTGTTGAGTTACTTATCATAGTGTTATTCATCAACATTTGCCTATCATTGTTCACGTGGAATGCCTTATTCTAAAGAGGAGAATCACGGTTTTATTTTGCTGCTCAATCTTGAAATTCATGTGATGATTCAAGCTTGATTAGTATATATTGAGGATTTGATTCTTTGTAATTGGATTAGTTCATTGTTTATTGATTCTGGATCCATTCATACCCTTTTGAATCATGCAAATTCTTCAATTGTTGAACCGGCATTAGGGATTGCATTTAGGCTTAGATTTTACTCCATTTGATTGTTCTTAAATCCCATTTTGAGCACATCAACGGGTTTGGTAGTAGTACTGGGCTTGCTGCTCGAAGCCCTGAATAAGTTAGATCTCCTTTACCTCTCCACTTTCAAGGCCAACTGAATAGCTTCCTCAAGTGTATTGTATCGCTGTAGCTCAACGACACACACTATGTCATATTTCTGCCCTAAGACAAAGTGTGCTAGGGTTTGTTCTTGAGGTTCGATTGACCCACATCTAATCATGAGGGTTTCAAATTCTTGCACATAATCATTAACCATCTTGCTTCCCTGCCTTAATGTCTGTAGACGCATGAACAGTTCCTATCCATAGTGCTCAGAAATAAATCTTTTTCTCAGAAACCTTTTCATGTCCCTCTATGTCTTACTCTTAGCCTCCCCATCCTTACGTCTGTTGATAATAAAAAATTTCCACCATAAGGCAGCATAACCTGTAAACTCAATAGCAGCCAGTTGAACTCAGGTGTTATCATCGATCTCATAGCCTTCAAAGAGACCCTCAACCTTGTCATCCTAGTCTAGATAATCATCAACTGATCCCTTTCCATCAAAAGAAGGCATTTGCAGCTTCACATATTCCAGTCCCCGAGGTGGCCTGAAATCCCTATTTGAGTAAGAATTAGCCCCAAAGTTGTCGTCCCTCTCTTCCCTGTAGGGGTGATGATCTCCTTCCATCATTCTACCCAGATTTCCTTCTCCTACTACCCTTTCTCTCTAAAGGTTTTGTAGAGCTACCCAAGGTGGTGCTCGAGGGTTCACCACCAGTGGTTGTGATAATGTCATCCTATCAATCCTAGTGGCCAAAGTAGCAACTATGGTAGTAAGATCCTGAAGTTGTTCTTCCAAAGTCCTCCTACCTGCAGTATTATGGCCCTAACCCCCACCAACCTAGCTATTGGCTTCATTGCCAATTCCTCCATTCACACTTTCATTAGACATGTTGTAATTTGAAGAAGTAGTTCCATAATTTACAGCACACTCCTTCAACAACACTAACCCATACGTTTTAACAACTACAATAATATAATAGCTCACGTCTCAAAAAGCTTTAGAGGCACAAAGAAATAATTTAGTACTCCAAGTAAGTTCAATAAATGAAGTACACACACACAACTACCTTCAAGTAGATAGAATTAAATTCAACTACAAGTGTTTAAGTAATTAGTTCAATTACTTTCACACTTTAATGACTTGTTTGAATTCAAATTCTACTACTCATACTTCCTTTTCTTGTCACAGTTTCACACTACAAATAACTACAATGTGCAGCACTTCAACACATACAAAAACACATAACTCCACCACCACACTACTCCTCTTTTACTCACGGTTTCTACTCCAATCATGCCTCCAACACAATTGTTTATAATGTACACACTAAAAACCCACACCAAATGCACATAATCTTCACTAAATTTACAAAACACAACTCTACACACATATACCTTCAAGTCATGGTACAAATGACCCTTCTATTCAACACACACAACAAAACTCTAATAACTCAATATTCTCCTTTTTACACCGCACTTCACACTCATACAACCACGGTGCAACAACCTTCCCAATACAACACACATAACACTTCACGTTGCAATCTATACTGCAATCCACATACAAGGGCAGTAACAATAATTCAAATAACTCCACTAAATGTAATCTTTTCCATAAAATGTAAGATAATTAAAATTTAAACAACAATCTTTAATGTTACTCAATAACTACTTCAAGTTAATGGATGTTTGAATTCAAATGATTTCCTTTTTTCCACACAATGCAATCTGAAAATTGCAAACACACTACTCAATTTCCAAAACAAACAAGCAAGGATCACACTTCTTCTTTCTTCACAAATTTAGATACTTCCCAATTCCGAATTTAGTTCAAGAAATGCACAACTTCCTTTCCCTTCACGTTGAATTCAACAACAAAGGAGTTACAACAAGACCTCAAATTCTACTTCAACATACAACAATTGCAACTCCTTGATAAGTACAAATTAACACTTGTATTTTCTATTAATAAATTGATGTTATTTTGAAGAGTTTTTATTAACACTTGGTTTTTCTTTGGCTTTACTTAGTTTCAAGATTGAGGACCACTATTTTGAGAGAAGATATCAACTTGGATTGAGATCGGATAAGAAAACACGAAGAAAAATGCTTTTTGGAAAGAATAAGGGAAGAGCACGACCGTGTAATTAAATTGCACAGCTGTGTGTCAAGGAAACATGCCCATAGAAGCATACACGGTTGAACACACGGTTGAAGGCACGTCTGTGTGTTAAGCTTGGAAAATCCACAGAAGCACATACGGTTGAGTACATGGTCTGAGACACGGCCATGTGTCATTTGCATGGGTTTTACTGATACTATTCAAAGGCACGACCGTGTATAAGCCGTGTGTTGAGATCATGTGCTTGAAAAAAGTCAGCCATTTCAAGAGAGTTTTAGGCTTCCATGCATATATATGTGCTCATTTTTTCTAGAAGGAACAGAGGGGGGACACTAAAGGGAGATAGAAGAAAAAATACGAAGGAAGACAAAACTTTTGGGAAGAATTCCGGTAGGAAAGCAACATCAACGGATTCATCTTCATCTTTTGAAGGGTTCATGCATAGTGGAAATCTCTGAGTTTATTCATGTTATTCATTGTGTTTTGTTAATTTGATGCATGGCCAACATTGAATTTGCATTGATTTCTTAGAAGATGATTGGAAAATCTCTTGTTTGAAAAGATCTTACATGAATGAAGGAATTCGTATGTAATCTAGGGATAGAGAACATGAATTTTCCGTATTAGATTAAATTAGATAATTCGATCTAATTGAGGGTTTAAGAGTGTTAAGGCAATTCTAATTGATTTTTGATAAAAGAGGAATCTTTATCAATGCGATTAGGGTTAGGAGCTAATGAATCTGGGAAGAATATTCACTTAGTGTCAGATACTCTACGGTTCAGAGATAACGACTATTTTTTAATTTATTTATAAAAAGAGTAAAGTTACATGATAATTAGAGGAGTAATAAGGGTAGGGTTTGTTCTTAAGTATTAAACTTAGTGATTTTAATTTATCATGTTAGTTTTAATTGCTTTAGATTTTGTTAAGTGTTTTTAATTTAAGTTGAATCTCTCGAATTTGTGTAGTTAGATAGTCAGTTTAAAGTTATTATTAGTACTTGTTGATCCTTGAGGAAACGATACCTAAAGATAATTCTATACTATTACAATCGATAGGTGCATTTTCCTTATTGATCGTAATAGAGAGTCATAGAAAAGAATTTTTAAATTTGTGTGATTATGGTGAACACTAAGTTTTTGGCGCCGCTACCGGGGATCGATGATATTAAGAAAGCTTAACGCTGACTACTTTAACCATTTATTCTTTAGTATTTGTTGTGTTACATTCACTCTTTTGGAGGTAACTAATTTTCCCTTGATTTTCTTTATAGTTCATGACAAGGATCTCTTCGTCTAAACTTCTTGCTTTTGACCTAGAGATTAAGTGAACATTTAGAAGAAGGTTGAGGAGTGCCTTTGAAAAAGCTACAAGAAATCCACTTTTTGAAAATCAACAATTAGGTGAAGAGGAATTGCAATTTAGTGAGGGTGAGAATTCAGCTACAGCAATGGCAGATCAACGTCGAACGATGGTTGATTATGCCAAACCTACATTGGATAGCACGGGATCTTGTATAGTCAGACCCGCAATAGACGCCAACAATTTTGAAGTTAAAGCCTCTACAATGAACATGATCCATAATCAATGCCAGTTTGATGGTCTAGCTGATGAGGATCCCCATACTCACATCCAGATGTTTCTAGACATTTGTGAAACAGTTAAACAGAATGGAGTTATAGATGAAGCTTTGAAGTTACGTCTTTTTCCTTTCACATTGAGGGGAAAAGCAAGGCAGTGGTTCAGTGCTTTAGATCAGAATTCCATCACGACCTGGGCTCAGTTGGCGGAAACATTCTTGGATTACTACTTCCTGCCTTCCAAAACTGCCAAACTGAGAAATGATATCACGTCATTTACTCGGATGGATAATGAACCTCTTCATGAATCATGGCTAAGGTTTAAGGACTTACTCAGGCGGTGCCCACATCATCAGATGCCCAATTGGTTACAGGTATCTACCTTCTATAACGGGCTTGATTACCCGACTCGACAAACCATTGATGCTACTGCCGGTAGTACACTTAATGTGAAGACTCCTAAGGAATCGCTACAATTGTTTGAAAATGTGGCAAAAAATAACCATCAGTGGGGTAATGGCAGGATAAGGCAAAGAGCAATAGGGATCTATGAAGTTGAAATGATGACCACCCTTATAGCAAAGGTTGATGAGATGGCAATATCTGAGTCACCCCAATATTTTCCAGCTGATCAATCAACCGCGTTAGTGGTTCATGATTATATGGAGCAAGTTGATGATGTTAGCAATCCTTTGCGATCTCAGAACAACCCTTATAGCAACACATATAATCTAGGTTGGCGTAATCACCCTAATTTTTCATGGAGTAATCCACCAATTCCTTGGGTAATGCACCTGCACCTGGATTCCAAAGGCCTCCTCCACCACCTTTTACTGAAAAGAAGTCCAACCTGGAAGATATGATTTCTAAGTTCATTCAAACCTCAGAGCAGCGCCAGCAAGAAACAGGTGCTGTTTTAAGAAATCATGAGGCTTCCATCCATAATTTGGAAAACCAGGTGGATCAGATTGCAAAAATGTTATTAGAGAGACCACAAGGGTCCTTACCTGGGAACACCGAACCTAATCCAAGGGAGTAGGTGAAGGCGGTGGCCCTTAGGAGTGGACGGGAATTGCATTCTGACACTATAGGATTGCGAGGGGTTGTCTAGGAAAAACGGGTTGAGGTCAGAGAAGACAAGGATGCTGAAAAGGATCAAGCCACTACACAGGGTAAGGACAAGAATCATGATAAGGAAGAAGATCTAGGAAAGGCCAAGACATCGACAATCCAGCCTTACAAGCCTCCAATCCAATATCTAGGCTACATAAAAAAAAAGACAAGGAGCAAGAACACTTCGGTAAGTTTTTAGATTTGTTTAAGCAGTTACATATTAATATACCGTTTGCGGAAGCTCTTGATGAAAGCCATGATGGGAGTCAAGCTAAAAGATGGAATGTGAATCCTCTTGAAGTGCCACCTAGACCGATCACAAGAACTCGAGCGAAACGATTCAAGGAAGCACTTAACGGGCTAATAAAGGATATCCAAGAAGCCGGAAAAGATTGGAGCAACCATGAGAATGACCTTGCATTTGTACAAGTCATTCAAGGAGATCAAAGCTGCTGGCCTTGACAACGCTGGCTTAAACGCTGCTGGCTTTGAACCGGCATTGCAATTAGAGCGCGACAGAGGGACTACACCGGCTACTACGCCGCCGGCCTATATACCTGGCGTACATCCTACGCTGCCTACTACACCGCCAACGTACATTGCCTATTTGTTATTTTTTTCGCAACTTTATTATGTTATGTCATTTTAGGCTTTTGTTTTACGAGTTGTAAACCCTATTAAAAGCTGCTGGGGTTGGAAAATAGAAGATAGAACATACATACAACATTGAATAACTCAATTTGAGAGAATTTCTCTGTTAATTCTCCAAAGAACTTCTCTTGAACTTGTCAGATTTCTTCCGTGGCATTCCAACTAGACTTATCAATCGGTTTTTCATCCTGATTGTGGTGTCAACAGAATATACTAAGGTTCTTGCCTCATCTATAGGCAACGGGTCGAGGTACCACTTTGATTGTTTTGGCCTCTTGGGTTGCAATTCTAAACGTATTGGCATAGGGTTTTGTCACATGTGGGCGTGGTTCGTATCAGTTTGGTATCAGAGCCTAGGTTTGTTAAACATCAGTTTGGTTTAAGAAAAGGTAACATCAAAACCGTAACTCCAATCGTTCATATCAATTGTTCATATCAAGTTTCGTATTACCACTACTTTATACTCAAGTCCATAGTGTTAATTGTCTCTTGAGTAGTGTAGTTTCATTCTAGCAATCTTGTTACAAAAAAAAAAAAAAAAGGAACGAAAACAAAAACAAAAAAAAAGGAGAAGAACGAAAACAAAGACAACAAAAAAGAAAGAAAAAGGAAAATTCAAGCCCGGAGAGTTTGTTCTTGAATTCTACCGAAGAATTTAGTGTGGTTTGGATTAGTTCCAAGAGAATTGAGAAGAGGGATTAATGAGTTGATATCATATGTGTTTGTGAGAATACACGAGTGATTGTGGGATATCCTTCTTAAATGAAGCATGTGAGGGAGCGAATCATGAGGCTTAATTTTATATATTTGTGTTAGTACTAACCTTTATTGCAGGAACTATGTCACGGCAAAATTCTCCTGAAAGTGAGAGGGGGAGGTTTGATGCTAGGTTAGTGATTGAGGCGTTGAGGAGTGAGATGAAGAGAATGTTTCAGGAGGGGATGGAATAAATTCATGAAACGGTGGAGTAGAAACTGGAGCAATCTAAGAACGTCTTTCAAGGGCATAAAAGCGAGAGTTTATCTAAAAGAGGACAAAGGGGTGGAGATGAAATTTCTGATGATGAATTTGATGAACCTTCTATCGGGAGTTATAGAGGTTATGGTGGTAGGAATAAAGGAACTAGGGATTGGGAAGATAGAGGAGATAGGAATAGAGAGGATAATCAATTGAGTAGTATAAAGATGAAGATTCCTCCTTTCCAAGGGAAGAATGATCCCAAGGCATACGTAGAATGGGAGAAGAAGGTAGAGATGGTGTTTGATTGTCACAATTATAATGGGAGAAAGAAAGTGAAGCTTGCTGCCATTGAGTTTTCAGATTACGCCATAGTGTGGTGGGATCAACTGATGCTGAATACAAGAAGGAATGGCAAACCACCCATTGAGTCTTGGGAAGAGATGAAGAGGGTGATGAAGAAGCGGTTTGTTCCTACTTATTACTATCGTGAATTGCACAATAAATTGCAAACTCTTAAGCAGGGAAGCCGAAGTGATGTTCCTAAACACACTTAAAAGCACATATAAAAGACTTAAGAAAAACTATCTTAAGTCAAGGCAAAATCGGATCCAAAAATGGCACTTTTCAATTGAACCCTAATGATGAAATGATGAAATTCAAACAACCAATGATATAATTAGAATACCACAATGAAAATGCCTTCTAACAACACTCTAATTTCATGTAATCCACGCAAATGAATCCTCAATTTGACAAAAGAAAACCGTAACAAAACAATCCCTTTTCTAATAATGAAGAACACGTTATCAAAGAAATCCTTAAAGATGAATCGGATCAATTTGATAATTCCTTCAAATAAGCATAAGAATTCGTGAATAACAACAAGTAATTCTGACCAAGAACTATCTCAATTCAACCCTAGATATGACACACTAGAGAAGAAAAGAAATCACAACAAAATGAAATTGATATAACTCACAATTTCAAGATGTTGCACTCGCCACAATTTCAACTCTTGGTATTGAAATTGATAAGAGTTTGGAACCAAGGTATGAACCCTAATTCTCACGTGAAAGGAGGTGTTTAATCTGCAAAATGATAAGCCCCTCAAACCCTCTCTTAAGCAAGTATTTATACTTGCTACTCCTAGGGTTAAAAAGTGCTCAAAATTACAAGTTTGCCACTTTTAAGGTGGCTAACCTTAAATGAAAGTTACAAAGAAATAAAATGTCCCAAAACCAAAATACAACCAAAATAGTTCATAAAAGAAGAAATATATAAAAGAAATGCTCTTCAATATGCCGGTCTTCTATAGGATCCATCGGCCCAGCTCATCGCCGGTTCAGGTCGGTCCATGGATAACCCACAAGCTGAGTTTGAGTGAGTTTGTCCATTGCCCTGTAAAGCATGATACGTATTCCTGTTGGAATATAAAATACATGAATAAGAGAAAAGAGGTTAGTAAACGAATAATTCCAGGGTCGATTTGCTCAAAATAGGTCCTCATCGCCAAGATTCGAAATCCTTCAGTTCTTGCCCTAATGATAGGTTTTGTCGGATTTTTATTCCTATCATCTCCTCGGGCCTCAAAAAGATTTGTCCTCAAATCTAGTAGATCAAATACAGTAGAGACTTTGTTTCCTCCTAGCAAGTCACCTGAAGAAATATCTCTGCAGAATCCCAATATCTGAAATACTACAGATGGTGATTGTCTTCTCTCCTCCATTTCCAGGATGTATCTCTTCTGCAACACAAATAATGACCCATTATCTACTAAAGTTACCCTTGTATCAACCTGTTCCACTGAAACTATTTCCTCTTTTTCTAACTCATTTGTATGTTGCTGATCCTCATGGTCTTCTAATGGTTGGCCCAACTGCTCATTACCCTCTAAAACCTCTGAAGGTGAACATAACTGTCTCTGAACAGTCTGGCTCTCTGGTGGTCTGCTCGTCTGACTATGATCATCAGGATCCTCTGAAGGTTGGCACATCGGTGTCTGACAAATTTTATGCTCTAAGGGTTGGCTTGTGTCACTAGAGCCCTCAAGAACCTTTGAAGGTTGGCATACTTGCGTCGGCACAATTTGGTCCTCCCAATCTAGGTAATCATCTGCGGAACCCCTACCATCAAATGAAGGCATCTGTAGCTTCGCACACTCTGGTCCTCGAGGTGGTCTAAATTCCCTGTCTGGATATGGATTAAGCCCAAAATTATCATCTCTATCTTCCCTAAGAGCATGATAATCTACCTTTACTCTAGGTGGCACCTGAAGGTTTACCACAGGTGGTGGTGGCAATGTCATCCTATCAATCCTTGTTGCTAATGTAGCAACAATTTTGGTAAGGTCCCGAAGTTGTTCATCTAGAGTTCTTCCATTTGTACTTCGATGACTAGGTCTGCTACCCACTTGGCTATTGGCCTCATTGCCAATGTACCCATTCACACTATCATATGACATGTTTGTGGATGCGATTAATCTAAAGTACAAATGTAATCTCAAATAATTTGTAGCACACTCCCTTTACTTCACCACATCACAATAACAAGTTTGGTTAACCACACACACACTTGTATACTCACGGTGCAACAAGTCACCAATGCAATAAATACTACTTATCACTTCAAGTATATTAGACTAAGTGAAGCACAAATAAATACTTCAAAGTAGTTAAGAAATTAAATTCAACTCACAAGTGTTGAAGTAATAAGTTCAATTACTTTCACACTTTAATGTTTGTTTTTGAATTCAAATTCTACTACTTCAATTTTCCTTTCTTGCCACGATTTCACACCTACAATTGATCTTGATGTGCAGCACCTTTAATCCACATAAATCCACAAATTTACACCACCACACACACCCTCAATCACGGTGCACTCACTCCACCAATAACTCCACGGCAACAACATAAACAACAACAACAATTAAGATGTATCACTTCCATGGCAACAACAAGATGAATATTGATTACAAGTAGTCTTCAACTTCCACGGCAAATAATGAAGACAAAAGATTAATAAGTAGCTTTCCCAAAAAGAATTCCGAATCCCACTATAGGCAGCAACTTTCAATTTGAAATTCAAATAACTTCACTTATTGCAAGCCTTCCTCAATTGGTAACAATGAATTCAAATTCAAAAAGCAATCATTAACTCCCACAAATTAATTGCATATGATTTGAATTCAAATAATTCCTTACTAATCAAACTTAATGTAATCTGCAAATTGTACTCCACCAATTCAGAATTACACAATGGAAATCAAAGACAACAAACAACACAACTCCTCACGCCACAAGCTATTTCACGGCAAGAATTGGTAAGTTTTGCAAGTTCAAAAAAATGCTAAAGTAAACTTCACTTTGTACTTCTGCTCTTCCACGTGAATTAGTGTCCACAAAGTGATATAATAACCTTCCCAAATCAACTCCAACAATCAGCAAATCAAATCCCAATCCAAAGTAATTTCGCAATCTCAAACAACAACAACAACATAATTTCGATTTTCACTTGATCAACCCTAATTGATGATCACTTCCACGAAATTGAATACAACCAATTCCCTTCTCTCAACAAGAGCTCTGATACCAAAAATATGATGTGCCTAAACACACTTAAAAGAACATCCAAAAGACTTAAGAAAAACTATCTCAAGTCAAGGCAAAATCGGATCCAAAAATGGCACTTTTCAATTGAACCCTAATGATGAAATTCAAACAACCAATGATATAATTAGAATACCACAATGAAAATGCCTTCTAACAACACTCTAATTTCATGTAATCCACGCAAATGAATCCTCAATTTGACAAAAGAAAACCTTAACAAAACAATCCCTTTTCTAATAATGAAGAACACGTTATCAAAGAAATCCTCAAAGATGAATCGGATCAATTTGATAATTCCTTCAAATAAGCATAAGAATTCGTGAATAACAACAAGTAATTCTGACCAAGAACTATCTCAATTCAACCCTAGATATGACACACTAGAGAAGAAAAGAAATCACAACAAAATGAAATTGATATAACTCACAATTTCAAGATGTTGCACTCGCCACAATTTCAACTCTTGGTATTGAAATTGATAAGAGTTTGGAACCAAGGTATGAACCCTAATTCTCACATGAAAGGAGGTGTTTAATCTGCAAAATGATAAGCCCCTCAAACCCTCTCTTAAGCAAGTATTTATACTTGCTACTCCTAGGGTTAAAAAGTGCTCAAAATTACAAGTTTGCCACTTTTAAGGTGGCTAACCTTAAATGAAAGTTACAAAGAAATAAAATGTCCCAAAACCAAAATACAACCAAAATAGTTCATAAAAGAAGAAATATATAAAAGAAATGCTCTTCAATATGCCGGTCTTCTATAGGATCCATCGGCCCAGCTCATCGCCGGTTCAGGTCGGTCCATGGATAACCCACAAGCTGAGTTTGAGTGAGTTTGTCCATTGCCCTGTAAAGCATGATACGTATTCCTGTTGGAATATAAAATACATGAATAAGAGAAAAGAGGTTAGTAAACGAATAATTCCAGGGTCGATTTGCTCAGAATAGGTCCTCATCGCCAAGATTCGAAATCCTTCAGTTCTTGCCCTAATGATAGGTTTTGTCGGATTTTTATTCCTATCACGAAGTGTGGATGAGTATTTCAAGGAGGTGGAGGTTACTATGATTCGAGCAAATGTTGAGGAGGATAGAGAGGCTACCATGGCTAGGTTTCTTGCTGGGTTAAATAGAGAGATTCAAAATGTAGTAGAATTGCAACATTATGTGGAATTGGAAGATATGGTTCACATGGCTATAAAGGTTGAGAACCAACATAGGAGGAAAGGTAGTAGTACTGCATGGTTTCAATAGGGTGCTGGTTCATCTACTTGGAAGACTAACCATTGGAGGAAGGAAGAAAAGTCTTTACCCACCAAACCAAAAGGAGAGCAGAAGCAAGCGGGTTCTACTCCTGGTAATCAAGGTAAACCTGATTCTTCTACTCCTAGAAATCGTGACATTAAATGTTTTAAATGCCAAGGCAGAGGCCATATTGCTAGTCAATGTCCGAATAGATGTGTTATGATTTTACGTGATGATGGTGAGTATGAGAATGATGGGGATAGTGAAGATGATGATATGCCTCCATTGGAGGATGCTAGTGATGACGAGGAGCCTGCAGCAGGGAAGTTAGTGGTAGTAGTTAAGCGAGCTTTGAATGTGCAAGTGAAGGAAGAAGAGGTGGTGCAACGAGAGAATATCTTTCATACTAGATGTTATCTAGGTGACCATATTTGTAGTTTGATCATTGATGGGGGGAGTTGCACTAATGTAGTGAGTACTTTCATTGTTGAGAGGTTGGGGCTCAAGAACACTAAACACCCTAGCCCATATAAATTGTAGTGGCCGAATGATAGTGGCGAGACTAAGGTGAATAAGCAAGCCTTAATTGCTTTTCGCATCGGTAGGTATGAGGATGAGGTATTATGTGATGTAGTACCGATGTAGGCTTGTCATGTGTTGTTGGGGAGGCCATGGTAGTTTGACAGGAAGGTTGTTCATGATGGCTTTTCTAACAAGTATACACTTGTTCACCATGGCAAAAGCTATAATCTTAAGCCCTTAACACCTAAACAGGTGTATGAGGATCAGTTGCAGCTACAACAATCTTTTGCAAAATATAAGGTGAGTGAAAAAAAGAGGGAGATTGAGAGAGCAAAAGACATAGAAAAAGAAAAGGAATACAAAAGTCAATATCAAAAGGAAAAAGAGAGGAAGGCTGGAAAGAGTGTGAGAGGCCAAGTTGAAGGGGGATCAACTTTGGTGGTGAGTGAAAAGGAGAGTGCAGCCTTGCAAAAGGAGAATTGTGTGGCGAGAGCGAGTATAGTCAGGAGAGCATTAGTGATGAAGCAACCTATGTTATTGCTGGTTTTTAGGGAAACTTGTTTGAATACTAACGAACCTTTTAACTCTTTGCCTAGTGTGGTTGTGTCTATTGTGCAGGACTTTGAAGATGTCTTCCCTGAGGAGATTCCAAAGGGGTTACCACCTATTCGTGGTATCGAGCACTAGATTGACCTTGTACCCGGAGCATCTATTCCAAACAAGCCAGCTTATAGGAGCAATCCAGAGGAGACAAAGGAACTTCAAAAGCAGGTTAATGACTTGATGGAGAAAGGGTACGTGAGAGAAAGCATGAGCCCATGTGCAGTGCCTGTGATTTTGGTGCCTAAGAAGGATGGGTCATGGAGAATGTGTGTTGATTGCCACACCATCAACAACATCACGGTAAAGTATCGTCATCCCATTCCTCGCTTAGATGACATGTTCGATGAGTTATATGGGTCTAGTGCCTTTTCCAAAATTGATTTCAAAAGTGGATATCACCAAATTAGAATGAAAGAAGGTGATGAATGGAAAACCACATTTAAGACAAAATATGGATAATATGAGTAGTTAGTAATGCCTTTTGGTTTAACTAACACACTTAGTATTTTTATGAGACTTATGAACCATGTTTTGAGGACTTTTATTGGCAAATTTGTGGTCGTCTATTTTGATGATATCCTCATTTATAGCAATAGCTTGGAAGGCCATATAATTCACTTGAGGGCTATTTTGGAAGTGCCTCGAAAGGAGCAATTATATGCTAACCTCAAAAAGTGCACTTTTTGCACAGACAAACTTATGTTTCTTGGTTTTATTGTTAGTGCACAAGGAATACAGGTTGATGAAGAGAACATTTGTGCGATCCAAGAATGGCCTAGTCCAACTAATGTAAGTAATGTTCGAAGTTTCCATGGACTAGCAAGCTTTTACAGGAGGTTTGTGAAGGATTTTAGCACCATTGCAGCACCACTTACTGAGGTAATCAAGAAGAATGTAGGGTTCAATTGGGGAGAGCAACAAGAGAAGGCCTTTCAGACGCTTAAAAATAAGTTGACTCATACGCCACTACTTACTTTACCTGATTTCTCTAAAACTTTTGAGATTGAGTGTGATGCTTCAAGAATAGTTATTGGAGCAGTTCTCATGCAAGAAAGGAGACCAATTGCATTCCTTAGTGAGAAGTTAAGTGGGGCAACCTTGAACTACCCAACTTATGACTAGGAGTTATATGCATTGGTTCGAGCGCTAGAGACTTGGCAACACTATCTTTGGCCAAAAGAGTTCGTGATCCACACTGATCATGAATCCTTAAAGTACTTGAAGGGACAGCATAAGCTAAACAAAAGGCATGCTCGTTGGGTGGAGTTCATCGAAACATTTCCCTATGTCATCCACTACAAGCAAGGTAAAGAGAATGTTGTTGCTAATGCACTTTCTAGAAGGTATGCTCTTATCACTACTCTTAGTTCTAGATTGCTTGGTTTTGAGCATATTAAAGAATTGTATGCTGCTGATCGAGAATTTTGTGAAGAGTATGTTCGCTATGAGAAGAGTGGTCATGGTAAATTTTATAAGCATGAGGGATTCTTGTTTAGGGAGAATAAACTTTGCATTCCAAATTGTTCTTTAAGAGAGTTATTAGTGAGGGAGTCTCATGGAGGAGGATCAATGGGGCATTTTGGAGAAGCTAAAACCTTAGGGGTTTTGCAGGAACACTTCTATTGGCCTCACATGAAACGAGATGTTGAGAGGATTTGTGAGCGATGTGTCATTTGTAAGCAAGCAAAATCCAGAGTCCAACCTCATGGACTTTATACCCTACTCCCAATTCCTCATGAGCCTTGGGTAGACATTTCCATGGATTTTGTGTTAGGATTAACCAGATCTAGGTATGGTCGAGACTCTATTTTTGTAGTCGTAGATAGGTTTTCTAAGATAGCACATTTCATTCCTTGCCACAAAACAGATGATGCTTGCCATATTGCTAATTTGTTCTTTAGGGAAGTTGTGAGATTGCATGGTATGCCTAGAACAATCGTGTCGGATCGGGATGCTAAGTTCTTGAGCTACTTCTGGAAGACCCTGTGGGCTAAGTTAGGAACTAAGTTATTGTTCTCTACTACTTGTCATCCACAGACTGATGGTCAAGCTGAGGTAGTAAATTGAACCTTATCTACTTTGTTGAGGGCTATCATTAAAAAGAACATTAAAAGTTGGGAGGATTGTTTGCCGCATGTTGAATTTGCTTATAATCGCACAATGCATTCTGCTACTAAGTTTACTCCATTTGAAATTGTGTATGGTTTTAATCCACTAACTCCTTTGGATTTATCACCTCTTCCTATTTCTGAGTATGTTAATCTAGATGATAAGAAGAAAGCAGAATTTGTTAAACAACTCCATGAGAAGGCAAGGCTCAACATTGAACGGAGGACAGAACAGTATGTGAAACAAGCTAACAAGGGTTGTCGACAAGCTGTCTTTGAACCTGGAGACTGGGTTTGGGTTCACATGCACAAAGAGCGGTTTCCTGTGCAGCGTCGATCTAAATTACTTCCTAGAGGCGATGGACCATTTCAGATTCTTGAGCGCATCAACAATAATGCCTACAAGTTAGATTTGCTAGGTGAGTATCAAGTAAGTGCTACTTTTAACGTTACTAATCTGAGTCCTTTTGATGTAGGCGATGATTTGAGGACAAATCCTTTTCAAGAGGAGGGGAATGATGAAAGCCATGATGGGAGTCAAGCTAGAAGATGGAATGGGGATCCTCTTGAACTGCCACGTAGACCAATCACAAGAACTTGAGCGAAACGATTCAAGGAAGCACTTAACGGGCTGATAAAGGATATCCAAGAAGCCGGAAAAGATTAGAGCAACCATGAGAATGACCTTCCATTTGTACAAGTCATTCAAGGAGATCAAAGCTGCCGGCCTTGACAACACTGGCTTAAACGCTGCCGACTTTGAACCAGCGTTGCAATTAGAGCGTGACAGAGGGACTACGCCGCCTACTATGCCACCGACGTACATTGCCTGTTTGTTATTTTTCAGTAATTTTATTATGTTATGTCGTTTTGGGCTTTTGTTTTACGAGTTGTAAACCCTATTAAAAGCTGCTAGGGTTGGAAAATAGAAGATAGAACATACATACAACATTGAATAACAAAATTTGAGAGAATTCCTCTCTTGGTTCTCCAAAGAACTTCTCTTGAACTTATCGGATTTCTTCTGTGGCGTTCAAACCAGACTTATCAATTGGTCTTTTATCCCGATTGTGGCGTCAACAGAATATACTAAGGTTCTTGCCTCATCTATAGGCAATGGGTCGCGGTTCTACTTTGATTGTTTTAGCATCTTGGGTTGCAATCCCAAACGTATTGGTATAGGGTTTCGTCACACGTGGGCGTGGTTCATATCAACTCTTGCGCAGATGCCCAGGTATGCAAAGTTTTTTAAGGATATGCTCTCAAACAAGAAATGGCTGGAAAAGGTTTCTACTGCAGTTATTGGAGCAGAGTGTTCGGCTATTTTGCAAAATAGGTTACCCAAGAAACTCAAGGATCCAGGCAGTTTCACTATTCCATGCTTAATAGGTGAATTGCCTATGGAGAGAGCCTTGGTAGACCTTGGGGCAAGTATAAACTTGATGCCCTATTCATTGTTTAAGAAGCTTAAGCTTAGTGAGCCAAAGTCTACAAGGATGAGTTTGCAGTTAGCTGATCGCTCGGTCAAATTCCCTAAAGGAATCATAGAAGACGTCCTGGTAAAGGTTGAAAAGTTCATTTTTCCTGTTCACTTTGTTATCTTCGACATGGATGCAGATATTGAGGTCTCGCTAATCTTGGGATGACCATTTCTTGCTACTGCACGAGCGTTGATAGATGTTGCTGATGGAAAACTAGTTTTAAGAGTGGGTATAGATGAGTTGATTGTGATAATCCCATCAGCACTGAAACAACCTTTAAGCGCTGATGATTCTTGCTATGCTATTAACTGTGTTGATATGACTATGATGAGTTCAATGTAGGAATTGTTATGTGGTGATCTTTTGGAGTTTAGTTTGATCGCAATTGGAGGAGAAGAGTGTGAGAATTTGGATGTTTAAAATGTGATGGCTCAACTGAATGCTTGTCAGGACGTGGTATGTAAAAGGGGGTTTAAGAAGATAGTATTTACTAAGGAAGGAAGGCTGAAACCATCGGTTGAAGAACCCCTAGAACTCGAGTTGAAGCAACTTCCAGAATATCCGAAATATGCATTTTTGGAGGCTGAATCTAAACTCCCTATCATTATTTCTGCTAGTTTGACAAGGGAGCAAAAGGATAGCCTATTGGAGGTCATGAGGGAGCACAAGCATGCTCTTGCTTAGAAGATTTCAGATATTCGAGGTATTAGTCCTTCGTTTTGCACCCATAAGATTTTGCTTGAGAATGATTTCAAACCAGTGGTGTAACCTCAGAGAAGGTTAAACCCTAATATGCGGGAGGTTGTGAAGAAAGAGGTGATCAAACTCATGGATGTAGGGTTAATATATCATATCTTTGACAATTCTTGGATCAGCCCTGTACAAGTCGTACCAAAGAAGGGAGGAATGACTATGGTGCCCAATGAAAGAAATGAACCCATACCCATGAGGACTGTAATGGGATGGCGAGTGTGCATAGACTATAGAAGATAGAATGAGGCAACTCGTAAGGATCATTTCCCTCTTCCTTTTATGGACTAGATGCCGAAGCGGTTGGCAGGACATCTATATTACTATTTTTTGGATGGAATGTCAGGGTACTTCCAAATTCCAATCGCTCTTGAGGATCAGGAAAAGACTACGTTCACTTGTCCTTATGGTACTTTCGCGTATAGGCGCATGCCTTTTGGGTTATGCAATGCACCAGCGACTTTCCAATGGTGTATGCTAGCGATTTTTGAGGACTTAGTAGAGGACATCTGATCGTTGCCAATCGTAGTTTTAATAAATTGAATTCTTGTTCTTAATCTTACTACGAAGCAATAGGCAAGTGCACCTAGCGTGGCGTAATATAGCAAGTAAGCATAAGGTCGTCCCTCAGAGATACACCAATTACTAGTACTAACTCCGTTCCTATTATCTAACCGTCGCTTAATAATGTTGTTAGAAACTTGATTACTCTAATCTCAAAACTAACAACTCACTAACAACAATGGTTCTAAAGATTTATCAATTAACAAAAGCAACCTAGATCTTATTCTACTCCTTCTCTATCATGTAATTCATTAGATTTCTGAAGATTGTCATAATTGACTTCTTATACTGTCGAATTCTCTAGTTAAGTTAACTACTTTCTCAAGTATATTAGCCTATCTAATCCTAGGTTTATCAAATAGGATCTCTCCTTAGTTAATAGCAACCTAGAATTGCATAAAGCACATGAATTCGTATCAAAATAATTGATGTAAACAGAAGACTCTTGTTTCCTATCTCTAGAAGAACAATCAAATCTTATTAATTGCATTAGATCTAATCATATGAGCAATTTCTCAATTAACTAATATGATATCATGCATAAATTCATATTCCGGATCTATGAATCTAAGAAACAATTGAAGAGCATGCAATTAATCATAAGAAAGTCAACAACTTTGCATGAAAGATCAAATCTTTATCACATGACAGAGAAGTTTCAAATAAAATCTAGATCTAGGGTCTACTCCTCCATAAATTTGACAAAAGAAATGTAATTACTAGAAGAATAGATAAAGTTCATGGTCATAACCCTTAAAGATAAAATCTTTTTCTTCGTAGGTCTTCAATCTCCCTTGGAATCGACAAAATCTTCTTCCCCTTTGCTGTTATGACAGTGAGAGAAAATGAAAAATTCGTAACCTCCCTTCTAGGGTAAACTGAAGGTCTATTTAAACATATACCTCAATTGGATATATACACGACTGGATAAACAAGTATTGTATCTCGTTCGTGTATCTCATGCTTGCTTCTAGGTGTCCTTATGTGAATATACACGAGCAAGTACATGGGAGTGTACATTGGTCATGTATTTAAAACGTCATCGAACAGAAGCAAAACCTAGATACACAAGCAAAGTGCATGGGTGTGTATCTCGCTTGTGTACTTTCCAGAATTTTTTTCTTCACATGTAATGTATCCAATTCCTTCCAAAATTGCTCCGACTCTTCAAAACTCCTTCCCTTAGCTCCAAAATACTCTTGAAGATCCTGAAATTAACATTCATTCCATTAAGCATCCTTTTCTTCAACAAATCATCTAAAAATTCAACAATAAAGCATAATTTCATTACTCTAGATAAGGGTATTTTGCGACTTATCAAACTTCATCACACTTAAGTCTTTGCTTGTCCTCAAGCAAAATAAAACATTTATCAAACTTCTCATTAATCATGATTATCGTTACCAAATAATACTACTCACACATTAGCATTTATGAATTTTAATCTTTAAAGCTCAATGCAATCCCTCAATCTAATGAGTGTACTTCTCACCTTTTCATGAAAGTATTGTAACAAAGATACTTTAGTCAAATTTCTAGGATTAATCAGAGTAAACCAAGCTTTACCCTCATCATTTAACAACGGCTTTCATGATCAAAATTAGACACAAGATCAATCAGAGAAAAAGGAAACGTGGTACATTTCAACCACCACTAAAGAGTCTATAATCTTCTAAATTATCTCTCTAAGTAAAGCAATCAATAATGAAAGTACATTGCATCTATGTTTCCCCTAGATTCCTCCTCCTTTTTAGTTGATCTCTTCAAAGATTTATTCTTTGTAATAGTTCACTGTTTTCATCCTTTTTTTTTTTAGATCAGTTGTTTAGGATATTGCAACCCATGTAACGAGTTTTCAACCAATAATCCTAGGCTCGTCACCTAAGTTAACGAACGTTATCCCCTCAATTAAGGGCGTTCCTATGGGCTTAATTACTCGAGTTACAGGACCCTCTCAACTTTTGCCTTTATGGTATTTCATCTTGTTACGGTAATTTCCTCGGTCGGCCGATCCCAGGCCAGACGACCTTAGGTGACCAGGTTTTAGAGGAACCCCGTCGAACCTCTATTACCTTAACTTATTATTTTAACTAGTTAGTAGCGGAGTCAAACTTCGCTCTTCTGAGAGACCAAAGCCTGCCCATACTAACCAATCCTTTATTTTCAAGTATAACATGCTTTCATTAAATTATTACTTTAAAGAGATCTTCTAAGAAGGATCACTAAGTGAATCATTTCATTTGCCCTTTCATGAAAGATTAAAATGGCTCTCAAGATCTTTGAGTTTCACAGCAATTTTATCCTATAACTTTGACTAAGTATCAATGTTCCAAAAAAGACAAAAGTGACATGCACAACACTCTTTTAGAGGAATTCATTCACTAAATGCTAAAATACTACGTAATTTGCAATCATGATTTCAAAATTCGATTATCAAGAAAAAAGAAAAAGAAAATAGGGGAAATTTTTGAATGACTCATATAATTCAGCACAACCCTTACCAAATTTCTTTAATATCCCCTTCCCCACACTTAGATTGAGACATTGTCCCTAATGTCTTTATCATTCAAGAACACAATGAGAAATAAAGAGATAAAAAGAAAAAATAAAAAGAAAAGGAACTGAGACTTCCCGGGATTAAACAAGTTACGGACCAATTGCATAGCTAGTGAAATGTCGATCATCTATATCAATGAAGCTCGCCAAGGAAAGTTATGGGACAATTTGCATTCGTAGGATAGCACCTAGATCAGCAAAGTTCAACACAACAAAAATGAAAGGTAAAAGAGTAAATAGAGATCAGTCATTATTACAGTCATCCAGCAAGGAAGAGTCTAGCTCAAGAGAAAGAGCTCCACGAATGTGCAGAATAAAACAGTTAACTTAAAGTCATTCATCATTCCGAACTAGTCTCCTCATCTTCATCATCTTCATTCTCGTCCGCTTTATCCTCTTCATCATCACTTTCCTCACCCTTGGCAATGATCGGTTCCACTTCTTCAGTGGTTTCCTCTGTATCTTCTTCACTTTCTCCCTCATTTTCCTTGTCTTTATCATCGTTGGCCTCAACTTCCTCTTCAACTTCAGAGGAAGAGGCATAAGTGGGCAAACTAGCTTGCTCCACTAGGAAGCACTTAGCCAGCAACTGGAAAGCGTGAACTACAAATTTTCTAATTTTTTTTTCTTTCTTTTTCAACCTATGTAGTTGAACTTTCATCTCACCTTAGGTCTTCTCAATGGATGCCAAGCGGTTAAGTGCCCGCTCCGATGTGAGAATAGAAGACTCACCAGGTGAAGACAAGGAAGGAGTAGCTTTGGAGGATTGTGCAGAAAGATGCGGCCTGTTAGAAGTGCAGGAAGTTCCTGTGATTTTTTTCACTCCCCACTTGGCAAACGGCCCATCAGAGATTCTTTCTTGATTACACTTGATGGCCTCTGGCCCAGGGTCTTGGAAAATGTCCATGCTCTTCAGTAAATGAGTGATGAAGCTGCCGCAGTAAATCCCCTTAAATCGAGAGTCATGTGCCTGTCTCCATATATAAAAGGCCAACTCCAACCCGATATTAATTTGATACCGTGGGAGATGCTGTAAAGATAAAAGATTTCAAAGTTATTGACAACTCCCTTACTGCTTTTTCGAGCTCCAATTGTGTTTGTCAAGAGCCAATGACAAACTTTGAGGCAATCATCCTCAATTTGAGAGGCCTTAGAGCTGGATGGAAAGTACTCTTGATCTGGGTTTTCGGTCAACTCCTCCCAACATACTTGAGTGTTAACGTTGGGAGGCCAACTGCAATGTAAACCCCAAAACTTAAGTGTCCGAGTAAAAGCTTCAGTGTAGAATACCATTAGAGAACAGAACTGGTGAATAGTACAGTTGTGCTGTCGCCCGTACACTTCAAAACTGAAAGAGTTGTCCTAACCTTTTTCAATTTTTGTCTTCTGTATCTGCATAGTGGATAGGAACTCAAGAGTAACATCCCTATACGCTGGTTCTTGAATGGTGAATAGGAGCTCCCATTGTCCGGTGGCAAGGATCTCCTTGATTGGTTGAACTAATCTATACCCTTCCAGCATGCCCCAATCCAAATATTGATGTGCACCAAATGGTTTCTGTGAGAGAATTTCAAACCGCTTCTTACTCTATAGCTCATCCGCAACTCTTCGAGGGGGTGGAGCGGAGGATGAACTAGCACCATCCCACTTCCGCTTAGTAGGGGTGGTCTTCTTCTTCTTGGTAAACTTCGGTTTAACTGCACAAGTCTTTTTACCCATCTGAATCAATCACAATGGTCTCAAAATAGGTTAGGGTCGTTAATTACACAAAGAAAATGCTAGGACTTGCATTGGGTTTCCGAAAAAATGAGGAAGATAGCACAGTTGAGATACACAACCAAGGTACACGATCATGTACATGGTTGTGTATCTACCCATCTCATACACGCACAAATTACCATAGGAACGCTTAACATCAGGTCTTGTGGCTTTAATATATTATCAATCTACCTTCCTGAAGGCCAAAAATATTACTACAACACACCCAAAGCATCCTCAAACGATAAAGTTCGAATCTTGATTCTAAGAAGCTAGGTGCGATAGTTTAGCCATCATAAAAAAGAAATGGCCTCATAACTTAGTTTCTAAGAAGAAGATCAGGAAAGAAATACAATAACATTATTCAACAAACCCACAAAATCAAAGTCCCAAATATTCATGTTCAAACCCTAACTGTCGATTCACTTGTTTGGCTGCTACTCTTGACATCAATCATGCATGCATTCACATGAGTCCAAAATGTCTACAGATCTATTAACAATTGACTTCCAAAATACGAAATCACTCATCATACCATCATCATAGATGCAAGCATGTATGGTAGTCGTAAAAGAAAACCGAGCAACAACCATATTGCATGAAGAAGAAGAAGAGAAAACTTACTTACCTTGAGTCTTTGAAAAGGAAGAAATTGATGGTGTGGAAAGAACAACCACGGTGTGGAGGAGTAGAGTGGGGAAAAAAAAAGGAAGTGCATGAATGGAGAAAGGGTCGTGTAAATGGTAGAGTGAAGTGAGGATTCCTTTTATAGTACGAGGAGAAAAATTAGATACACGACCAAGTACACGATTGTGTACATTGGTCGTGTACTTTGGATTCCTTTCTGTGGGTTAGATACACGAGCGTGTACCTTGTTCGTGTATCGTGGGAGAGCATTCTATGGGTCAGATACACGACTAGGTATACGAGCGTGTACCTTGTTCATATATCGTGGGAGAGCATTCTGTGGGTCAGATACACGACTAGGTACACGAGCGTGTACCTTGTTCGTGTATCCAATTGTGCCTTCTGTGGTTCAGATACACGACCAGGTACATGAGCGTGTAGCTTGTTCATGTATCTCTGATATATACACAATGAGCATATTTTAAAGTGCACAGGAGGGCACATCATGACGTATTCCCCTTTTTGTATTGCAAAGTCAATTTAGACACCCTCTGGCATGTGTGAGAAACCGGATACACCACTAGTGTACTCGATTGTGAAAATCAAAGTACATACCTATCATCACTTCATCTTGCATTCCCTTGAAAAGGTCTTCCATCTTGAATTTCCCAACACTTAGAGCTTAAAAGAAGCTCTATTAAGGTAACTTTCATAGAATCCAAACTTGGTTAGCCCCTCTGTAGCTTGTTGTCCTGCAAAAGTTACTCCAAAACAACGGGTGATAATAAAGAAAGAAAAGAGTAAGGAAGAAAACTTACCTAAGCAACATGGGTTGCCTCCCAAGAAGCGTTGTTGTTTAACGTCGTTAACTCGACGTAATGAATCGGTGGAGCTCAAATGGAGATGAGAATGAAGTTCAACTCCTCCTTTTATTCCAAAACTATTTTGTCCCCAAAGTAATGCTTAAGCCTTTGGCCATTGATGGACGATCTGATCGTTCTAACAAGTTAAATCCTATACTCAATCCTAGCTTACGATCAGTTCTCAGGCAAGTGCACTTATCAATTAACAGTATAGCATAGGAGTACAGGTATCGATCCCATGAAGACTTATAAGTACTAGTACTAACAATTATTGATAGGAATAAAAATCCGACAAGACCTATCATTAGGGCAAGAACTAAAGGATTTCAAATCTTGGCGATGAGGGCCCATTTTGAGCAGATCGACCTCGGAATTATTTATATATTAACCTCTTTTCTATTATTCTTGTATTTTGTTTTCAAACAGGCACACTTATCATATTTTATAGGTCAATGGACAAACTCCCTCAGACTCAACTTGTGGGTTATCCATGGACCGACCTGAACTGGCGATGAGCTAGGCCGATGGATCCTATAGAAGACCGGCATCTTAAAGGCCATTTCTTTTATATATTTCTTCTTTTATGAACTACTTTGGTTGTATTTTGGTTTTGGGACACTTTTATTTCCTTGTAATTTTCATTTAGGGATAGTCACCCTAAAAGTGACAAACTTGTAATTTTGAGCACTTTTTAACCTTAGGAGTAGCAAGTATAAATACTTGCTTAAGAGAGGGTTTGAGGAGGCCATATTTTGCAGAATTGAGACTTCATATTCATGTGAGAATTAGGGTTCCTAATTGTCATTAGACTCTTATCAATTTCAATCCCAAGAGTTGAAATTGTGGCGAGTGCGACACCTTGAAATTGTGAGTAGTATCAGTTTCATTTTGTTGTGATTTCTTTTCTTCTCTAGTGTGTCATATCTAGGGGTAAATTGAGATAGTTCTTGGACAGATTTGCTTCTAATTATTTTCGAATTCTTGTGTTTAATTAAGATCCTTTGCATTTGAATTCGAATCATCCCTAAAGAATTCCTCTTGAAAACGTGATTATCACTTGTGGAAGGGAGTTCTTAGAATTGAAGTTTTCTTTTGAATTTGTGGATTATTCTCGTGGAATTATATGTGATTAGTGTGTTGTTAGAAGTGATTATCATTGAGGTATCACAATTACAACATTGAGCATTTGGATTTCATTACATCTTCATTAGGGTTCACGCATTTTTGCCCTTTTGGAACCGGTTTGTTGTTGACTTGAGTTTGTGTTTTCTTAAGTCTTTTAATTGTGCTTCGAAGTGGATTTAGGCACACCATCTTTTTGGTATCAGAGCACATGTTGAGAGAAGGGATTTTTTTTATTTGATTTCGTGCAATTAATCATCAATTAGGGTTGATATAGTGAAAACCGCAAATTGTGTTGTTGTGGTTTTGAGCTTGCGAAATTACCTTGGCTTGGAATTTAATTTGCTATTTGTTAGAGTTGGATTGGGAAGGTTGTTGTATCATTTTGTGATTAATAATTTTCGTGGAAGGAAGGAAGAATTGAAGTGTTGTTAATTCAACAATTGTGTAAGCTTGAAAAATTACCTTGTTCTTGCCGTGACTAGTTGTGGCGTGAAGAAGGTTGTGTAGGTTGTTGTTGTGAATCCTTGTGCAATTCGGAATTGGAGCATTTGCAATTTTCATATTTGAAGTGTGTGGAAGGATAAGCATCCATTTGAAATTCAAATATCTTCTTTAAGTTTGAAAGCAATTCATTGAGTAGTATTGAATAAGTGTTATTTTAATTTGAATTGTTTTTTACCATTTGTGGAGAAGGTTGCATTTAGTGGAGTGATTTCAAATTTGAATTTTGTTGCTGCCATTACTTGTGGTTTATGGTGTGAATGGGAGTTGTGTAGTAGCAAGGACGTGTACACCTTGAAGTATTGTATGTGAGAGTGTTTAAAAAAAAAAAAGTTACAACGTGTAGTAGTGTTGTAGTGAATTGGTTGCATCGTGTAGGAGTGAGGTGTGTGTGGTGGTGTAAATTTGTGGAGTTGTGTGTAGTGTAAGGTGCTGCACATTAAGATAAAGTGTGAGTGTGAACCGTGGCTAATTAAGGAAATTAAGTAGTGAAGTTTGAAATTCAAATATAAGCATTTAAGTGTGAAAGTTATTGAGTATTATTACTTAAACACTTGCTTACTTGAATTCAATATCTTAACTACTTGGAAGTATTTATTTGTGCTTCACTTATTCTAATATACTTGAAGTGATAAGAAGTATTTGTTGCATTGGTGACTTGTTGCACCGTGTGTGTACAAGTGTGTGTGTTATTATCCAAACTTGTTATTGTGACGTGGTGAAGTGAAGGGAGTGTGCTACAAATTATTTGAGATTACATTTGTACTTCAGATAAACCGCATCCACAAACATGTCATATGTTAGTGTGAATGGGGACATTGGCAATGAGGCCAATAACTGAGTGGGTAGCAAACCAAGTCGTCGAAATATAAAAGGAAGAACTCTAGATGAACAACTTCGGGACCTTACCACAATTGTTGCTACATTAGCAACAAGGATTGATAGGATGACATTGCCACCACCACCTGTGGTAAACTTTCAGGCACCACCTAGAGTAAAAGGAGATTATCATGCTCTTAGGGAAGACAGAGATGATAATTTTGGGGTTAATCCATACTTGGACAAGGAATTTAGACCACCTCGAGGACTAGAGCGTACGAAGCTACAGATGCCTTCATTTGATGGTAGGGGTTCTACCGATGATTACCGAGACTGGGAAGACCAAGTTGAGGGTCTTTTCAAGTGTTATGAGATTGATAAAGACTCCAGGGTACACCTTACAGCTGTAGAGTTCGTAGGGTATGCCGCTTTGTGGTGGAGAAATATGGTGATCAGTAGGCGAAGGGATGGAGAGACCGAAATACACACTTGGAGAGACATGAAACGAGTTTTGAGGAATAGATTTGTATCGAAACACTACGGGCATGAGTTATTTATGCATCTCCAGACACTGAGATAAGGGGGTAAAATAGTGGATGATTATGTACAGGAGTTTGAGGCACTAGTGATCAGATGTGGATCATTTGAACCTCCTAAACAAACCCTAGCACGTTTTGTATCTGGGTTGAAGTATGAGATAGCTTGTGTAGTTGAGCTTCAGAGATATAGTACACTTGATGAGGTTATACAGTTAGCCTTGAAAGTGGAAAGATAGAGGCAATCCTATTCATTCCAAGTTACTGGGAGCAAACTACCAGGGAACTAAACTGTTCAGGGTCAGTTATGTTCTCCTTCAGAGACAATAGAGGTTCACGAGCAGTTGAGTACACCATTGGAGTATTTTGAGGATCAAAGTCAAATGAGTCTATCATTAAAGGGCCAGAATGTTCAGAGACATTTGTGTTCACCTTCAAAGGTCTCAAAGGGCAATGAGCAGTTGGGTCAACCACTAGAAGACCATCAGGATCAGCGACATACAAATGAGTTAGAAAATGAGGATACAATATTAGTGAAATGGGTTGAGATAGGAGACACCTCAATGGATAATGGGTCATTATTTGTGTTGCGGATGAGATACATCCTGGAAATGGAGGAGAGAAGACAATCACCACCTGTAGTATTTCAGATATTGGGATTCTGCAGAGATACTTCTTTAGATGGACTGCTAGGAGAAAACAAAGTCTCCATTTGATACGAAATCGGTTTGCTCGGATTCCTAACTGATACAAACCATGGCAACGTATGACGAAACCCAATACCAATACGTTCGGAATTTGCTACCTAAGATGCCAAACACACTCAAGTGGAAACCGCGACCCATTGCCTATAAGCGAGACAAGAACCTTAGTATAATATGAAGACGCCACATTTGGGATGAAAGGCCGATCGATAAGTAGGGATGAACACCACGAAATAAAAATCCGATAAGTTCTAGATTAGTCCTTTAAAGAACTAAGAGAGGAATTCTCTCAAAAGTGTTTTTCAAACTTCTATGTTGTATATTCTACATTCTAGTTGTTCTAAACCCTAGGAGTTTTATAGTAGGGTTTACAATTCGTAACAATAAAGCCCCAAAACGACATCACTTCAATAAGTTGCATAAAAATAACAAAACAAGACATGAAGGCCGGCAGCGTGGGAATGAAGGCTGGCGGCCTTGGAGCCAGCGTTGGAGAAGTACACGACCGGCGTTGGAGATATACACAATCGTGTACTTCTAGTCGTGTATCTTTCTGTGGAAATTCTTGACACCAAACACGGTCGTGCCTTTGAACCGTGTATGATTCTGTGTAACCTCCAGACTCCTATACGGCCGTGCCTTGTAAAGACACGCCCTCTTCACCCCATATCCGGTATGACTTGTATAAGAGCAAGGGCATTCCCATGGTTGTTCCAATCCTTTCCAACTTCATGATTGCTCCAATCCTTTCCGGCTTCATGGACATCCTTTATCAACCCGTTAAGTGCTTCCTTGAATCGTTTCGCTCGATTTCTTGTGATTAGTCCAGGTGGCACTTTAAGAGGATCCACATTCCATCTTTTAGCTTAGCTCCCATCATGGCACTCATCATTCCCCACCTCTTGAAAAGGATTTGTCCTCAAATCATCGCCTGCATCAAAAGGACTCAAATCAGTAACATTAAATGTAGCACTTACTTGATACTCACCCGATAAATCTATCTCGTATGCATTATCATGGATGTGCTCAAGAATTTGAAATGGTCCATCGCCTTTAGGAAGTAGTGTAGATCGACGTTCAGTAAGTGGTGCTACAATGGTGCTGAAATCCTTCGCAATTCTCCTGTAAAAGCTCGCTAGTCCATGGAAACTCCGCACATTACTTACATTAGTTGGATTAGGCCATTTTTGGATCGCACGAATCTTTTCTTCATCAACCTGTATTCCCTGTGCACTAACAACAAAACCAAGAAACACAAGTTTGTCTGTGCAAAAAAAATGCACTTTTTGAGGTTAGCATATAATTGCTCCTTTCGAAGCACTTCTAAAACATCCCTCAAGTGAGATATATGGTCCTCCAAACTCTTGCTGTAAATGAGGATATCATCAAAATAGATAACCACAAATTTGCCAATAAAAGTCCTCAAAACATGGTTCATAAGTCTCATAAAAGTACTAGGTGCGTTAGTTAAACCGAAAGGCATTACTAACCACTCATACAATCCAAATTTTGTCTTAAATGAGGTTTTCCATTCATCACCTTCTTTCATTCTAATTTGGTGATATCCGCTTTTCAGATCAATTTTGGAAAAGACACTAGACCCATGTAATTCATCTAACATGTCATCTAAGCGAGGAATGGGATGATGGTACTTTACCGTGATGTTGTTGATGGCGCGGCAGTCAACACACATTCTCCATGACTCATCCTTCTTAGGCACCAAAATCACAGGCACTGCACATGGACTCATGTACCCCTTCTCTATTAATTCATTGACCTGCCTTTGGAGTTCCTTTATCTCCTCTGGATTGCTCCTATAAGTCGGTTTGTTTGGAATCGATGCTCCAGGTACTAGGTCAATCTGGTGCTCAATACCACGAATAGGTGGTAATCCCTTTGGAATCTCCTCAGGGAAGACATCTTCAAAGTCCTGCACAATAGACACAACCACACTAAGCAAAGAGTTAAATAGTTCGTTAGTATTCAAACAAGTTTCCTTAAAAACCAGCAACAACATAGGTTGCTTCATCACTAACGCTCTCCTCACTACACTCGCTCTTGCCACACAACTCTCCTTTTACAAGGCTACACTCTCTTTTTCACTCACCACCAAAGTTGATCCCCCTTCAACTTGGTCTCTCACACTCTTTCCAGCCTTCCTCTCTATTTCCTTTTGAGATCGACTTTTGTGTTCCTTTTCTTTCTCGCTGTCTTTTGCTCCCTCACTCTCCCTCTGTTTTTCACTCACCTTATATTTTGCAAAAGACTGTTGTAGTTGCAACTGATCCTCATACACCTGTTTAGGTGTTAAAGGTTTAAGATTAAAGCTTTTCCCTTGGTGAACAAGCGTATACTTGTTAGAAAAGCCATCATGAACAACCTTCCTATCAAATTGCCATGGCCTCCCCAACAACACAAGACACGCTTGCATTGTCACTACATCGCATAACACCTCATCCTCATACCTACCAATGCGAAAAGCAATCAAGGCTTGCTTACTCACCTTAGTCTCGCTACTATCATTCAACCACTGCAATTTATATGGACTAGGGTGTTTAGTAGTCTCGAGTCCCAGCCTCTCAACAATAAAATTACTCACCACATTAGTGCAAATTCCTCCATCAATGATCAAACTGCAAATATAATCACCTAGATAACATCTAGTATGAAAGATATTCTCTCATTGCACCTCCTCTTCTTCCTTCACCTGCACATTCAAAGTTCGCTTCACTACTGCCACTAACTTTCCTACTACAGGCTCCTCATCATCACTAGCGTCCTCTAATGGAGGCATATCATCCTCTTCACTATCCCCCTCAGTCTCATACTCACCATCATCACGCAAAATCATAACATGCCTATTCGGACATTGACTAGCAATATGGCCTCTACCTTGGTATTTAAAACAGCTAATGTCACGATTTCTAGGTTTAGAAGAGTCAAGTTTACCTTGATCACCAAGAGTAGAACCCGCTTCCTTTGCTCTTCTTTTAGTTTGGTAGGTAAAGGCTTTTCTTCCTTCTTCCATTGGTTAGTCTTCCATGTGGATGAATCAGTACCCTGTTGAAACCGTGCAATACTACTGCCTTTCCTCATGTGTTGGTTCTCAACCTTTATGGCCATATAAACCATATCTTCCAATTCTACATAGTGCTGCAATTCTACGACATTTTGAATTTCTCTATTTAATCCAGTAAAAAACCTAGCCATGGTAGCCTCTCTATCTTCCTCTACATTTGCGCTGATCATCGTTACTTCCATCTCCTTGAAATACTCATCCACACTTCGGCTTCCCTGCTTAAGAGTTTGCAATTTGTTATGCAATTCACGATAGTAATACGCAGGCACAAACCGCTTCTTCATCACCCTCTTCATCTCTTCCCAGACTCAATAGGTGGTTCGCCATTCCTTCTTCGATTCAACATTAGTTGATCCCACCACACTATGGCATAATCTGAAAATTCAATGGCAGCAAGTTTCACTTTCTTTCTCCCACTATAGTTGTGACAATCAAACACCATCTCTACCTTCTTCTCCCACTCCAAGTACGCCTCGGGATCATTCTTCCCTTGGAAAGGAGGAATCTTCATCTTTATACTACTCAGTTGATTATCCTCTCTATTCCTATCTCCTCTATCTTCCCAATCCTTAATTCCTCTATTCCTACTACTATAACCTCTATAACTCCCGACAGAAGGTTCATCAAATTCATCATCAGACATTTCATCTCCACCCCTTTGTACTCTCCTAGAACAACTCTCCATCTTACGCCCTTGGAAGATGTTTTCAGATTGCTCTAGTCTTTGTTCCACCGTCTCATGAATTTGTTCCATGCCCTCCTGAAACATCCTCTTCATCTCACCCCTCAACGCCTCAATCACTAGCCTAGCATCAAACCTTCCCCTCTCACCTTCAGGAGAATGTTACCTCGACATAGTTCCTGCATAAAAGATTAGTACTAACACAAATATATATAATTAAGCCTCACGATACACTCCCTTACGTGTTTCGCTCAAAGGATGATATCATACAGTCACTCGTGTATTCTCACAAGCAATGATGATATCAACTCAACAATTCCTCTTCTCAATTCTCTTGGAACTAACCCAAACTACACCAATTCCCTTCCGTAGAACTCAAAACAACTCTAGGGCTCGAAATTTTTCCTCTTTTTTCTTTCAGATTTTTTTTTTGTCGCCTTTGTTTGCTGCTCTTGATCACGTTCCTTTTTTTTTTTGTAACAAAATTGAATAGAAGGCACTACACTTTCAATAGACAATTAACACTATGAAATTGAATATGAACAATTGGAGTTAGGGTGTTGATGTTACCTTCCTCAAACCGAACTGATGTTTAACAAACTTAGGCTCTGATACCAAACTGATACGAAATCGGTTCGCTCGAATTCCTAACTGATACGAACCACGCCAACGTGTGACGAAACCTAATACCAATACGTTCGGAATTCGCTACCTAAGATGCCAAACACACTCAAGTGGAAACTGCGACCCGTTGTCTATAAGCGAGACAAAAACCTTGGTATAATATGAAGACGCCACAATCGGGATGAAAGACCGATTGATAAGTTAGGATGAACACTACGAAATAAAAATTCAATAAGTTATAGATTAGTTCTTTAAAGAACCAAGAGAGGAATTCTCTCAAAAGTGTTTTTCAAACTTCTATGTTGTATATTCTATATTCTAGCTATTCTAAACCCTAGGAGTTTTATAGTAGGGTTTACAATTCGTAACAATAAAGCCCCAAAACGACATCACTTCAATAAGTTGCGTAAAAATAACAAAACAAGACATCAAGGCCGGCAGCATGGGAATGAAGGCCGGCGGCCTTGGAGCCGGCCTTGGAGAAGTACACGACCGGCGTTGGAGATGTACACGACCGTGTACTTCTAGTCGTGTATCTTTCTGTGGAAATCTTGACAATGTACACGACCGTGTACTTCTAGTCGTGTATCTTTCTTTGGAAATCTTGACAACATACACGACCGTATACTTCTAGTCGTGTATCTTACTGTGGAAATTTTTGACACCATACATGGCCGTGCCTTTGAACCGTGTATACGACCGTGTATGATTCTGTGTAATCTCTAGACTCCTACACGGCCGTGCCTTGTAAAGACACGCCCTCTTCACCCCGTATTCGGTATGACTTATACAAGCGCAAGGGCATTCCCATGGTTGTTCCAATCCTTTCCAACTTCATGATTGCTCCAATCCTTTCCAGCTTCGTGGACATCCTTTATCAACCGGTTAAGTGCTTCCTTGAATCGTTTTGCTCGATTTCTTGTGATTGGTCTAGGTGACACTTCAAGAGGATCCACATTCCATCTTCTGGCTTGGCTCCCATCATGGCTCTCATCACCATTGCATTTGATCTGCCAGATTTGAGGACAAATCTTTTTGAGTCCTGAGGAGATGATAGGAATAAAAATCTGACAAGACCTATCATTAGGGCAAGAACTAAAGGATTTCAAATCTTGGCGATGAGGGCCCAATTTGAGCAGATCAACCTCGGAATTATTTATATATTAACCTCTTTTCTATTATTCTTGTATTGTGTTTTCCAACAGGCACACTTATCATATTTTATAGGGCAATGGACAAACTCCTTCAGACTCAGCTTATGAGTTATCCATAAACCGACCTGAACCGGCGATGAGTTTGGCCGATGGATCCTATAGAAGACCGGTATCTTGAAGACCATTTCTTTTATATATTTCTTCTTTTATGAACTATTTTGGTTGTATTTTGGTTTTGTGACACTTTTATTTCCTTGTAATTTTCATTTAGGGATAGCTACCTTAAAAGTGGCAAACTTGTAATTTTGAGCACTTTTTAACCCTAGGAGTAGCAAGTATAAATACTTGCTTAAGAGAGGGTTTGAGGAGGCCATATTTTGAAGAATTGAGAGTTCATATTCATGTGAGAGTTAGGGTTCCTAATTGTCATTAGACTCTTATCAATTTCAATCCCAAGAGTTGAAATTGTGGCGAGTGCAACACCTTGAAATTGTGAGTAGTATCAGTTTCATTTTGTTGTGATTTCTTTTCTTCTCTAGTATGTCATATCTAGGGGTGAATTGAGATAGTTCTTGGACAGATTTGCTTCTAATTTTTGTCGAATTCTTGTGTTTAATTAAGATCCTTTGCATTTGAATTAGAATCATCCCTGAAGAATTCCTCTTGAAAACATGATTATCACTTGTAGAAGGGAGTTCTTAGAATTGAAGTTTTCTTTTGAATTTGTGGATTATTCTTGTGGAATTATATGTGATTAATGTGTTGCTAGAAGTGATTATCATTGAGGTGTCACAATTACAACATTGAGCATTTGGATTTCATTACATCTTCGTTAGGGTTCACACATTTTTGCCCTTTTGGAACCGGTTTGTTGTTGACTTGAGTTTGTGTTTTCTTAAGTCTTTTAATTGTGCTTCTAAGTAGATTTAGGCACGTCAATTATCCTACTATTTAACTTCTCACTATTGATGATCTCAATTATCCTAATTACTGCTTAAATCTGAAAGGAGCGAATAAAATGATCAAAGTAAATATATTCAAACACTCTCTTAATTAATTCAATGATCTAAACATACCCTACCCAAGATCTACCCCTAATTCTCATGCAACTTTTATTCAATTACAAACTTTGCAATGATTAATACACAACATCACTGATCTGCGGAGTTTCTTACACTAGATTAAGGTCTTTCTCAAGATCAATAATCCTTAATCCTAATTAAGTCAATTAAGATCTCTCTTTAATTAACATGATTAAGATTGCAATAAAATCCTAGGACTCTCAATTGAATCCGACCACCATGACCTCATTCAATACAGAAAACCTCCTATAACCTATTTCTAGGATTATAAGTGGTCTTTTTATTCATGCCAGATCTACTCTATTAAACGATTTCTCAATCTTAATAACAGAGATCTAATTCGATCATAATACTGTGCACATTTCAAGATGAACAAACCATAATTGCGACATGAATAAACTCAAAGATTAAGATTAATTATTGAAATATCAACAAATCTGTTACATGACAATTAAGGGTTTCTCAAGGGACCAGGTATAAAACAATTAGTTACTCATGAATCTAATAAAAAGAACAAAACAAAAAATAATTGAATCCATAAAGAAATCTAAACACAAATATCTTAGCTTTAATTCCGAAAACTCTTCTAACTTCTTGTCTCTAGGGTTTCTCTTGTGCCGCCTCTTTCCCTTTTCTCCCTAGGGTTGTTCAATTTATACTTTCTAGGAAATGGCAGAGGATCTTCAACTGGAAAGATACAAATGTATCTTTCCTTTTCCAAGTGAATCTCGAAAAGTGAATAACATTCGCCTGACACGCCCACCAACACGGCCAGATTTCGAACCGTGTCTCCCTCTGGTCGATAATCCGCAATTCCTCATTCTTGTTCAATGTGTAGCACAGCTAGAAACATGGCTAGATTATAAACTGTACCATGTTCTGGATTTTTCCACTTCTCTGCAGTGTCTGCCACGGCTTCAAGCGCACCCATATCACAAGCCGTACTTCCTTTCCAAGTGACAACTTTCATCCTCAGGTGTGCACACGGTTCATGACACGAGCATGGCTTTCCTTATGTTGTCCATAAGTAGCTTTAACTTGATCTTTTAAGCTTCAATCATGCTCCTTTTGTTATCTTTCCACTTCTTTTTGGTATTATACCCTGAAACTGATATATTTATCTGTTAAGTACCGAATCCGCGTTGATTTTATTCAAAAGACTACACAAATTCATCATTAACGCCCATGATTTATAAGGGTTAATTTACTCTTATCAGCCATTCACCTTGAAAATGCCTTTCTCTGGGTGTTCCAACTCAACTGTGCCATAGGGAAAAACCCTTTTTACCCGGAATGGACGGGACCATCTTGATTTAAGCTTCCCAGGGAACAATTTCAACCTAAAGTTGAAAAGCAATACAAAGTCCCCTTCATTAAACTGTCCATTCCATGGTAGCTGAGCGTCATGAAACTTCTTGGCTTTCTCTTTGTATATATATGAATTGTCATATGCTATGAGCCTCCATTCATCTAGCTCATTAAGTTGCATCCTTCGATGTGCTCTAGATCGGCTAAGATCTAAATTGGCAGATTTGATCGCCCAAAATTCCTTGTGCTGAATCTCAACTGGTAAATGGCAAGCTTTCCCGTAGACCAATCGATATACAGTAGTATCAATGGGGGTTTTATAAGCTGTCCGATATGCCCACAAAGCATCATCTAACTTCTCCGCCCAATCTCATCTATGGTGAGATACGAACTTCATTAAGATATGCTTTAGGTCCCTGTTTGAAACCTCCACTTGCCCACTAGTTTGGGGGTGATATGGCGTAGCAAGACGGTGAGTCACCCCATATCGCTGGAGAATCTTTTCAACTTGCGAATTACAGAAGTGTGTACCTCTGTCAATTATGAGTGCCCGTGGGACCCCGAATCTACAGAAGAGCTTCTTCAAGAATTTAACAACCACCTGAGAGTCATTAGTCGACAAGGCTTGTGCTTCTACCCATTTAGAAATGTAATCCACAGTTACCAATATGTATTTATTTTCGAAGGAAGGAGGAAAGGGCCCCATAAAGTCAATGCCCCACACATCGAATACTTCACACTCTAATTTGTAGTGTTGTGGCATTTCATTCCTTTTTGATATGTTACCATCCCTCTGGCATCGGTCACATCGAGCTATGTATCTCTAAGGTAATTGATGATACTTTTCCAGAGGAGGGGCTCTATCGAATTAACAAGGTAAGTAATACTTCTGAACCTTGGTTTGCTGATTTTTCTAATTACCTTATTTGCAAAGTACTTCCCAACGACAAAACGTCTCAGTAAAAGAAGAGGTTCTTTGCTGAGTTAAAGCACTACTTTTGGGAGGAACCATTCTTGTTTCGTGTTTGTGCGGATTAAGTGATTAGGCGATGTGTAACTGAGCAAGAAGGACAAAAGATTTTAAAGCACTATCACACTGGGCCAACTGGCGGTCATTATAGTGTGAATCGAACAACCCATTAGATTTTGGAATCTAGATTTTATTGGCCAACTATATTCAAAGATTCCTTCAATTTTGTGAAGACTTGTGACAAGTTCCATCATGTGGGGAATATGTCTAAACGTGATGAGATGCCCCAGAATTTCATATTGGAGTGTGAGATCTTCGACGTGTGGGGAATTGATTTCATGGGACCCTTCCTCAATTCTTTCGGGAATAAGTATATACTCGTAGCGGTGGATTATGTGTCTAAATGGGTAGAGGCCCAAGCTTTGCCCACCAATGACGCTAGAGTAGTGGTGAAGTTCTTGAAGAAACTTTTCTCTAGGTTTGGAGCACCATGGGCTTTAATTAGTGATAGGGGAACACATTTCCGTAATGTGCAATTGGAGAATGTGCTGAAGCGATATGGTGTCACCCATAGATTAGCAACCCCCTATCACCCTCAGACGAGTAGTCAAGTAGAAGTTTCAGACCGTCAATTGAAAAGCATTCTAGAAAAGACAGTGGAGCATCACCGAAGGGATTGGTCGGAAAAATTGGACGATGCATTATGGGCCTATAGGACAGCCTTCAAAACTCCCTCAGGTACCACTCCATACCGACAAGTTTTTGGGAAAGCTTACCACCTACCAATGAAGCTAGAACATAGAGTTTTTTGGGCTTTGCGTACTCTTAACATGGATTTAGAGGCCTCTAGTAGGAAGAGGAAGTTTCAGCTGAACGAACTTGATGAATGGCGTGCAATAGCTTACGACAACATGTGAGTTTATAAGGAAAAGATGAAGAGGTATCATGATATGCGGAATCATCATCCGAAACAATTCCGTGAGGGAGATCATGTTCTCTTATTTAATTCGCGACTAAAACTTTTCCCGGGAAAGTTGAGATCAAAGTGGTCTGGGCCATTTAAAGTGGTAAAAGTCTCTCCTCATGGAGCGGTGGAATTGGAACATCTGAATGGATAAACCTTCAAGGTAAATGGGCAACGATTGAAGTTGTACTTAAGGACTCAAGGGGAAAAAGAGGGCCAAGAGGATTTTAGACTCCACCCTCTTGTGAATTGATCAGATGTAATCTCAGTCCGTCGAGCAAACAACGTTAACCAAAAGCGCTTGATGGGAGCTAACCCATGCATTTCTTTAGGTAAGTTTTTCTTTCTTTAATCCATTCAATTATTCTCTATTATTTTTAGCATTAACTTGGCAGGAAATTCTGTCTTTTGCGGATCTAATGCATGAAGGGAGAGTGAGGCATGCGAAAAGGAGGTAAGTTGAGCATTTTATAAGTTTTATGGGAATACACGGCCGTGTATGAAAAAAAAAAAAAACACGGACACACGACCGTGTATATGGCCATGTGTCAGACTGTGCCTTTCTAACACGGCCAGTTCTTTTATTTTGAAACCCTCCGATTTTTATTTTCATTTTCAACTATCCTCTCCATATCAATTCACTCCTTCTCCATCCTCTATTTCATGCATTCTAGGATCCATTTCAGGCAGTAAAGGTAAGATTTCTCCTTCGATTCATCTTCAATATGCAATTTTTCCTCCATTCATTTAAGTTTTTCGGATTACATAGCACTTTGATAAGAGTAAATTAACCCTTGTAAATCATGGGTATTAATGATGAATTTGTGTAGTCTTTTGAATAAAATCAATGCAGATTCGGTACTTAACAGATAAATATATCAGTTTTAGGGTATAATACCAAAGAGAAGGAGAAAGATAACAAAAGGAGCATGATTGAAGCTTAAAACATCAAGTTAAAGCTACTTATGGACAACACAGGGAAAGCCACGCCCGTGTCATGAACCGTGGGCACACCTGAAGATGAAACTTGTCACTTGGAAAGGAAGCACGGCTTGTGATAGGGGTGTGCTTGAAGCCATGGTAGACACTGCGAAGACGTGGAAAGCTCCTGAACTTAGCACAATTTATAATCTAGCCGTGTTGCCAGCCGTGTTACTAGCCGTGTTACTAGCCGTGCCAAAGACTGAACAAGAATGAGGAATTATAGATTATCGACCAGAGGGAGACACGGTTGGAAATCTGGCCGTGTTGTTGGGCGTGTGAGGCGACTATTATTCACTTGTTGAGATTCACTTGGAAAAGGAAAGATACGACTGCATCTTTCCAACTGAAGATGCTCGGCCATTCCTGAGGAAGTATAAATAGAACAACCCTAAGGAGAGGAGGGGAGTGGCACAAGAGAACCCTAGAGAAGAGAAGTTGTTGCCAGAATAGTTTTCGGATTTGAAGCCAAGATATTTCGTGTTTGAATTTTCCTTATGGACTCAATTATTTTCTGTTTTGTTCTTCTTATTAGATTCATGAGTAGCTAATTGTTTCATACCTGGTCCCTTGAGAAAGCCCTGATTGTCATGTAACAGAATTGTTGATGTTCAATAATTAATTATAATCTTTGAGTTTATTCATGTTGAAATCATAGTTGTTCATCTTGATATATGCACAGTATTAGGATGGGATTAGATCTCTGTTATTAAGATTGAGAAATCGTTTAATAGAGTAGATCTGGCATGCATAAAAAGACCCCTTGTAATCCTAGAGATAGGTTATAGGAGGTTTTCTGTATTGAACGAGGTCATTGTGGTCTGGCTCAATTAAGAGTCCTAGGATTTTATTGCAATCTTAATTATGTTAATTAAAGAGAGATCTCAATTGAATTAATTAGGATTAGAGATTAGTGATCTTGAGAAAGACCCTAATCTAGTGTAAGAAACTCCGCAGATCAGAGATTGGGTATTAATCATTGGAAAGTTTGGAATTGAATAAAAGTTGCATGAGAATTAGGGGTGGATCTTGGGCAGGGTATGTTTAGATCATTGAATTAATTAAGGGAGTGTTTGAATATATTTACTTTGTTCATTTTATTCGTTTCTTTCAAATTTAAGCAATAATTAGGATAATTGAGATCATCAATAGTGAGAAGTTAAATAGTAGGATAATCGTTAGTACTAGTACTTATAAGTCTTCGTGGGATCGATACCTGTACTCCTATGCTATATTACTAATCGATAGGTACACTTGTCTGAGAACTGATCGTAAGCTAGGATTGAGTATAGGGTTAAACTTGTTAGAACGGTCAGATCGTACATCAAGTCATGCATTTCTTTAGGTAAGTTTTTCTTTCTTTAATCCATTCAATTATTCTCTATTATTTTTAGCATTAACTTGGCAAGAAATTCTGTCTTTTGCAGATCTAATGCATGAAGGGAGAGTGAGGCATGCGAAAAGGAGGTAAGTTGAGCATTTTATAAGTTTTATGGGAATACAAGGCCGTGTATGAAAAAAAAAAAAAACACGGACACACGGCCGTGTATATGGCCATGTGTCAGACTGTGTCTTTCTAGCACGACCGGTTCTTTTATTTTGAAACCCTCCGATTGTTATTTTCATTTTCAACTATCCTCTACATATTAATTCACTCCTTCTCCATCCTCTGTTTCATGCATTCTAGGATCCATTTCTCCCTCGATTCATCTTTAATATGCAATTTTTCCTCCATTCATTTAAGTTTTTCGGATTACATAGCACTTCATGCATGATTTCGAGGGTAATTCGAGTTTTCTCAAGGGGCTTTTGCATCTTTTGGTCGATTCTTTCCTATTATTGATCTTCTCTCATGTTTTTACTTATTTATACTAGGATTTAAGACGTATTTTGCATAATTTCCATGTTTACCCTAAAACCTTGGTTTTGTATTCTCGTTTTGCGATTTTTTGTGGAACCTCGGTTGTTATTAGGTTACTGATGGGTGTCGAATCTAACAAAAATAAAACCTACTCCTAGACAATTATATGATTTTGCATATAGTGGTGAGTAGGGTCGAATCCACAGAGATTGGTTAAACTTATTTATATTCGAGGAGAATAAAAGGAAAAGGAAAATGGGGGGGTTTGGTTTGTGAATCGAATAAAGTTAAAACAAGATAAGAAAGTTGTATATTGATAAAAAGCCTAGCCAAAGGAATGAAGATAGTTTAATTCAAGGAATTGATCATCGATGCAAATGTTCTCTATTCTTAGTTCTAGATAAACTGGTTATGGTTATTAACAAGCTCTAACAACCTATCTCTCCTTACTTCCTCGATAACCTCAGACAAGCACTTTGAATTATTTCTCTTATTGATTAAACAACCCTAGACAAGCGCTTAGGATTTAATCTATCAATAGCATTAAGATCTAGAGAGACCACCAATTCATGCCAGTAGATTATAAGATAACCTATTTAAACATGATCACACACCTCCATAACATGAATTCGATCATCTCTTTTATAACCAAACATGTTATTGCGTCACTAAGACTAGAACAATCAAACAATTACGGATTTGACGTGCTAGTTGACAATATATTAACTTGCTAATTGAGTAGAAGAGCTCTATTCATACCAATCAACAAAGATAATAATGACAAAATGATCAGAAGATATGTGAATACCCGAAAGCAAAGAATAGAATAAATACAAGTCAATTAGACCTCACAATTCGTGGAGAATTAAACATCTATGACCCTTTTGGCTAGAAAAGTAGCTTAGCTACTCATGTTCATCAATAAAACGAAAATAAAAGATAGAAACATAAAGAACCCGACTGCCTGCTCTGCCTCCTCGTTTCCTTCTTGTCTCCAAGGTGATTCCAGATTCCAAATTTCAAAAGTTTTTTTAACCCTCTAGGGTTGGTTCTATTTATATTGTTAGGGGGATAGCATGTGATCTTTTGCTAGCAAGATATGAAAATATCTTTCCTTTTCCAAGTAGATTTCGAGAAGTGAAGATTCGTCTGCGTGGTACGCCCCATCACACAGCCGTGGGTCAAGCCGTGCCATCCTCTGTGCATATTCTTCAAGTCTTCATCCGCGCCCAGTGTGTACCACGGTTACACACACGGCCAGATTTCAAGCCGTGCCTTCATCTGTGCATAATCTACAAGTCTTCATCCGTGTCTAGTGTGTACCACGGTTAGACCCACGGCTAGATTTCAAGCCGTGCCTTCATCTGGTTGATGTTCCACACTTTCTTGTCATTGGCACACCTAGCTTCCACCACGGCTTCAAGCACGGTTTCGCCCACGGCTTCCACCACGGCCGTGCCTTAAGCCGTGTCTCTCTCTATTGTAAGTCCTCATTTTCGCCTTCTTGTCCAGTGTGTAACACGGTTTGAACCTTGGCCGTGCCTCAAACCGTGCTTCCTCCGATGGTGTAATTCCTTGTCTTGATCCAAGTTGTAGATGACTTCTCTAAAATACTTGAATTAGCATCCTTGACTCCATTTAACCTGATTTATCACGATGATAGAATTAAAGTACCATTTCCTTATGATTTCTATAAAATCAATAATAATTTAATACAATTTATACTATAAAGATTGAGTATAAAATGGCTCTATCAAATTCCCCCACACTTAAACTCTTGCTTGTCCTCAAGCAATTGCATCAAATCAATTGAGAAATCTGTCATAAATTATACAAGCTTTCTTTTCATCATTCCAAGCATCTATTCATTTGTAATTCATGACTTGTAGTTTTAATGTCTACTACTTCAACCAAACTGGTTTCCTGTGATCAAATTACTATGGGCAAAATTCAATAGCTAATCTAAACAAAACAAACTTTAATCCTCATGTTTAGCAAAAGAATTTTTATTCCAAAAGTAAATACTTAATCCACTAAGGAAAAACACCCAATTAAACTTCATTGGACATTAGCAAACATATAATCCTTGCAACATAAAGTAAAAGCATATAGTATCAACTCTTTCCATAGATTTTCTCCCTTTTCTAGTCTTGTTTTATTCAATGAATGTTTACATTCATGTTCTTTTGATTTATTCAAGCATCTGTTTTGACGGGTTTTTGCCCGTTTCTTTTCATGAACTTTCGCCTTTTTCGCCCTTATCGTTATAGTGAGTTCATTGAGTCGGCACATCCCGAGCTCATCACTCAAGTGACCGGGTTTTTAGATACCCCTATGGACTCTTCCTCACGCTAACATTCAAGTTTGAATACTCTTAACTCAATTACTTGAATCATTGGAGTAATGGCTATGCTTGATTCTTTTTTTTTTTTTTTTTCAAAGAGTATATAGTAGCTAATATAACCTAGAAGTAAACTTGTTTATTTTTCACTTAAGGACTCGACCTACTCTTAGACTCCCAATTCTAAGGCTAAATACAAGGTAAATTTGTTTCTTAAAGATTTCACTACTTAATTTTAACCAAGTATCCTAATCACAGCAGTGGGTGAGTAAAGCATTTGAACAAGCCAATTTCACATTTTGTAGATGCTTATTATAACATTTAGTACAATCTCTTGATTTCATGATAAATTTGAAAAAATTTGGCTTAAAATTGCTTAAGGACAAACATTCAAAGTATGAATCAATTCTCTATTCTCTATAATTTATTATCCTCTCCCCCACACTTAGCTTGAACAGTGTCCTCACTGTTCCTAATTCAGCACAATTGAAGAGGAATTAACAACACAAAGGACATTAGAGAATAAGAGAAAGGAAATATTGGTACTTCCCTGGTATTGGAGTGCTCCCTTTAAGCTCTGGAAAGTGTCATCTAATGATATGTATCCTTGCTGCAGCCGATCCAAAGAGTTCAAAACTACACTAAAATCAAAACAAACTAAACTAAAACAAAACAAAACTAAAACAAACCAAAAATAATGCAAAACAATTTTTTTTTTTTTTTTACATGGGTTGCCTCCCATGAAGCGCCTTTCTTTAACGTCTTTGGCAAGACATTCCTGGCTAAATATTCGGATAAGGATTTTGATTCCAGCCTTAGTGCCTGTGGTGATGGGTTAATAACATCCGTAACAAAAATAGGAGAGATATCATTAGGATGTTTCATGGCATCATAAATGTTAAATTTAATCACTTCACCATCAAATTCCATAGTGAGGGTGCCATCATTTACATCGATTTTCGTTTTAGAAGTCTTAAGGAATGGTCGCCCTAATAATATCAATGATGAAGTATGAGAATCACTATCGTCCATGTCAAGCACATAAAAATCAGGAAAAACCAACCCATTGACTTGAACTAAAACATCCTCTAGAACTCCCTCAGGATAAACATTGAACCTATCAGCAAGTTGAACAATAATACCCATTTCCTTTAAAGGACCAACATTTAAACGTTGATAAACAGACAAAGGCATGACATTGATAGAAGCTCCTAGATCACACATGGCTTTAGCGATTCCAAGATTACCTATTTTGCAAGGAATAGTAAACATACCTAGATCCTTACATTTTGGAGGAAGCTTCTTCTGAATAATAGCTAAAACATTTTCACTCACACTAATCTTTTCATTACCTTTCAGCTTTCTTTTGTTAGTGCACAAGTCTTTGAGAAATCTAGCATAGCGCGGTATTTGCTTAATTGCATCAAGCAAAGGAATATTTACCTCGACTTTGCGAAAATTTCCAGAATCTCTTTTTCTTCCGCTTCATTCTTGGATTTCGCTAATCTGGAGGGGAAAGGAGGTGGTATCAATGTGACCTTCGATGGCTCAACTAGAGACTTGCTAATCTGGTCGCCCTGCTGGCTCGGAGTCGAAATTTCTTTCTTGGTCTCTTCCTCAAGATTAGACGGATGTCCTTTCTTATTTGATCCCTGCAATTCTGTTCCACTTCTCAAGGTAATTGCATTAACGCTTTGCTTCGGGTTTGTAATAGTTTGAGAAGGTAACTTACCTTGAGTTTCTAACCTGTTTACGATTGAAGCAAGTTGGCTTACCTGATTCTCCAAGTTGTGGATGCTCTGCTTTGTCACATCATGAAATTGTTTTGTATTAATAGCGACTGATTTAACAATTTCCTCAAGAGACATACCTGAAGTGGAAGGAGTTTGGGGTACGTGGTGTGATGGCTTTGGCTGGAATGGTTGGAAATGTTGAGGGTTATTGCCATATCGAAAGTTAGGATTATCCCTCCATCCGGGATTGTAAGTATTTGAATAGGGATCATACTTCCTCTGCGGTTGCACTGGAAATCCGCCTACAGCATTGGCGTGTTCATGATTGTCATCTTGCAATGTGGGGCACATGTCGGTCGGATGATTAGGAGCAGCGCAAATTCCACAAGCCTTCACCTGCTGCGTTTTTCCAAGAGCTAGCTGCTGCACAAGGGAGGTAAGATTAGAAATTTGATGTTCAAGGTTAGACACATTTACCTCATTTACCTTCCTTGAAGACGTATCATGCCTATACCCAAATTGTTGTGAATTAGTAGCCATAATGGAGATCAATTCCCTAGCTTGACCAGGGGTTTTGTTTACTATGGCACCTCCACTTGCAGCATCCATCATCTTCCTCTCCATCGGAAGTAGGCCTTCGTAAAAATATTGGATGAGGAGTTGTTCAGATATCCCATGTTGTGGGCAGCTTGCACATAGTTGCTTGAACCTCTCCCAATACTCATGAAGAGTCTCCGTGTCCCTTTGTTTTATACCACAAATTTCTTTTCTTATACCAGCGGCTCTGGATGCGGGGAAGAATTTGTCCAAGAAGAGTCTCACCATATCAGTCCATGTGGTTATAGAACCTGGAGGCAAATAAAACAACCAATCTTTAGCTTTAGTACTTAAAGAAAATGGAAAAGCGCGTAGCTTAATTTGATCGTCGGTTATTCCTTGCGGCCTCATATTAGAACACACTATATGGAACTCTTTCAAATGCTTGTGAGGATCTTCATTCTCAAGACCATGAAATGTAGGTAGCAGATGTATCAACCCAGATTTCAATTCGAATTCCACAGCTAGTTCGGGATAGTGAATACAAAGTGGTTGTTGATTCACATCTGGTGCAGCCAACTCCCTTAAGGTTCTCTCGAGATTTGCCATGTCGTCCTCTTTTTCAGAATCAAGGGATGATCAGACAAGTCCGATACTAAGTTTGGTCCGGGGGATGATCTAGCTTCTTGTCGCAACCTCTTTAGAGTCTTCTCAATCTCCGGATTATAAGTTAGTTCACCTGTTTGAGAAGAACGAGTCATAAAAGAATAGAAATAAATTTGACACCAATCCCCGGCAACGGCGCCAAAATTTGATGGGTATCGAATCCAACAAAAATAAAACCTACTCCTAGACAATTATATGATTTGCATATAGTGGTGAGTAGGGTCGAATCCACAGAGATTGGTTAAACTTATTTCTATTCAAGGAGAATAAAAGGAAAAGGAAAATGGGAGGTTTGGTTTGTGAATCGAATAAAGTTAAAACAAGATAAGAAAGTTGTATATTGATAAAAAGCCTAGCCAAAGGAATGAAGATAGTTTAATTCAAGGAATTGATCATCGATGTAAATGTTCTCTATTCTTAGTTCTAGATAAACTGGTTATGGTTATTAACAAGCTCTAACAACCTATCTCTCCTTACTTCCTCGATAACCTCAGACAAGCGCTTTGAATTATTTCTCTTATTAATTAAACAACCCTAGACAAGCGCTTAGGATTTAATCTATCAATAGCATTAAGATCTAGAGAGACCACCAATTCATGCCAGTAGATTATAAGATAACCTATTTAAACATGATCACACACCTCCATAACATGAATTCGATCATCTCTTTTATAACCAAACATGTTATTGCGTCACTAAGACTAGAACAATCAAACAATTACGGATTTGACGTGCTAGTTGACAATATATTAACTTGCTAATTGAGTAGAAGAGCTCTATTCATACCAATCAACAAAGATAACAATGACAAAATGATCAGAAGATATATGAATACCCGAAAGCAAAGAATAGAATAAATATAAGTCAATTAGACCTCACAATTCGTGGAGAATTAAACATCTATGACCCTTTGGCTAGAAAAGTAGCTTAGCTACTCATGCTCATCAATAAAACGAAAATAAAAGATAGAAACATAAAGAACCCGGTTGCCTGCTCTGCCTCCTTGTTTCCTTCTTGTCTCCAAGGTGATTCCAGATTCCAAAATTCAAAAGTTTTTTTAACCCTCTAGGGTTGGTTCTATTTATATTGTTAGGGGGATAGCATGTGATCTTTTGCTAGCAAGATACGAAAATATCTTTCCTTTTCCAAGTAGATTTCGAGAAGTGAAGATTCGTCTGCGTGGCACGCCCCATCACACAGCCGTGGGTTAAGCCGTGCCATCCTCTGTGCATATTCTTCAAGTCTTCATCTGCGCCCAGTGTGTACCACGGTTACACACACGGCCAGATTTCAAGTCGTGCCTTCATCTGTGCATAATCTACAAGTCTTCATCCATGTCTAGTGTGTACCACGGTTAGACCCACGGCTAGATTTCAAGCCGTGCCTTCATCTGGTTGATGTTCCACACTTTCTTCTCATTGGCACACCTAGCTTCCACCACGGCTTCAAGCACGGTTTCGCCCACGGCTTCCACCACGGCCGTGCCTTAAGCCGTGTCTCTCTCTGTTGTAAGTCCTCATTTTCGCCTTCTTGTCCAGTGTGTAACACGGTTTGAACCTTGGCCGTGCCTCAAACCGTGCTTCCTCCGATGGTGTAATTCCTTGTCTTGATCCAAGTTGTAGATGACTTCTCTAAAATACTTGAATTAGCATCCTTGACTCCATTTAACCTGATTTATCACGATGATAGATTTAAAGTACCATTTCCTTTTGATTTCTATAAAATCAATAATAATTTAACACAATTTATACTATAAAGATTGAGTATAAAATGGCTCTATCAGTTACATGGTGGGTGGTTGTTAGCTTATTATCGATGATTTAGTGCAAAATGGGTTTTACATGGCCGTTTCCTTGGGTGTGTAGTTTTGAATGGTGGAGGGAAGCGTTTCTGCGAAAGATATGCCCGTGCATGTCACAATACACGGGCATGTGTTTAATTATTGGATTCTTTTTACCCTTCTTCCTCTGATTTTAGTTCGTATTCCCTCATGCATGGCCATTCCTCATCATTATTGCAACTTAATACATATAAAAAAAACGAATTATCACACAATAAGTTGTAATGGAAGTTATGAGCATGTTCTTTATTTTCTTGTTCAGATGACTCGCAAGAAAACAGTAGCACAAAAGAGAAGAAGATCAGACGAAGCAAGTAGTAGTAGGGGAGCATCTCGTTATCTGGTTGGCATGAGACAAGAGCATAAACCTATCTACGACGAGTTCAAAAACTCAAAAATTATTCGACCCAACGTCATGATTGATTGGGAAGTGTTAGAACATTTTTGTATTAGGGATGCATGTGAGAAGCTTCTTCAAGATCAAGCCTGGCAGAATCTTTTTGCCATTGAGGAGAAGATTTATAAGGAGATCACACTCACTTTTATCTCTACTTTTACTATCCGGGATGGCATTAGCGCAGGGTTGGACAATGAGGTAGAATTTTTGGCCATGGGAGATTATTGGCGATATTCTAGGACGGACTTCATTGCGGCAATGGATCTTTATGATCGTCCTTTCCTCTAGCCAAGAATTCTTCCAACTCCCTGTGTCATTTCCTCGAGGATTTTGACCCAGTGATTATTGGGGCAGGTTGGGTAGACTACCATATAATGCTTCTACTACAAAGGGATCTTCCTTTAGTCAGCTGTCTTACTGGGTACTACACTACATTTTTGCTCGCTCCACCACGAGTTGCATGGATTCTGGGGGTGTTGATAAAGGCATATTTTACTCATAATTCATTAAGCAATTTGCGAGTATTCATTATTGATTTTAGAGAAATCACAAGGAAATGGTACTTAATCATGTTTATTGTTACATTTCAGATGTTGGAGGACTTTGAGTTCAAAGCTTAATCAATTTAGACAGATTGCATACAAATTGAAGCATGAAAAGATTGAAGGATGGCAAAGGAAAAAAAAGCAAAGCCGCCGGCCTTTATGGCCGGCCTTCTATGAAACGCCACCGGCCTTTATGGCCGGCTTAAATGAAGGCCGCCGACCTTTATGGCCGGCTTAAATAAAGGCTGTCGGCCTTTGGCCGGCTTTGGGCCGGTCTTGTTTTAATTGCATCTTCTCGTCTCCCCTTACATATATATAGGTCCTAGGTCAATTTGTGGAGAACTTTTGTCAATTTTTCTTGTTCTTAAAGTAGTTTTAACCTAGTTTTAAGGGAGAATTGTGGAGATCAAATCTTGGAGAAAACTTTGTGATATTGGTGGAGATTATCATCCTTTGTGAAGAATTTGTGGAGTTCCTTGCAAATAAGGTCTTATTTGTATTGTTGAATCGGTGATTTCTAAACTTTATTTCTTATATGCAATTTAAGTATTTAATCCAACTATTGAATATGATTTCTTTTGCACGAATCTCCTTGAATCATAATCATGTATTTATCTCCATGAATTGCTAAATCTTTTCCATGGGAAATTGGATGAAACCTTAGAATGTTAAAAGGATAATTGTAGCCATGTTATATGATTAGGAATTATTAGGATTATTCATGATTTCAATTCCTTTGATTTCAATTATAATTGGTCTTTGATTATAATTGTTAGAATTCCTTTTGATACAGGAATTGATTAGGATTTGTTAGGAATTCTTAATTAGATTGATTATTAATACGGGAGTTGTGATAATTGGTTTAATTAGAGTTTATAGAGGATGCAATGCAATGTTTCTTGTTAATTAATCACTAAGGGATTAGGGTTAATTGATTTAGGGCATTAGTTGTTTGTAGCATCGGGAGGTGTATGAACAAAATTTTGATTCCTTGGTTAATTGGAGACACGGAAGCCGACTAATTGATTTAAGGTTAACATCCCTGAAAAGGATTTTCTAAACTCACTTGAATAACCTTATAACCACTAGTTGATATAACATGGTAGCAGTTTGATTAATGAATCTAGGGTGAATTCTAATTTCCCTCATTCTTAATTGACAGATTCTTCATAAAATTCTCCTTGTTTGCTTTAAGTTAAATTTTTAGCTTAAACATTTCAAAACCCCTTTTTAATCACCTAGATATTGATAAGAATTGCCATAGGTCTAGTACTCTATTGGTTCCTCGAGGGATCGTGATAGAGCCATTTTATACTCAATCTTTATAGTATAAATTGTGTTAAATTATTATTGATTTTATAGAAATCATAAGGAAATGGTACTTTAATTCTATCATCGTGATAAATCAGGTTAAATGGAGTCAAGGATGCTAATTCAAGTAAATTAGAGAAGTCATCTGCAACTTGGTTCAAAGACAAGGATTTACACCACCGGAGGGAAATACATGGGCGTGTAATTGAAGTACACGGCCGTGTACTTGGTTTTGAATCAACAGGAAGATACACGATTGAAGTACACGGCCGTGTATCAGAAGCACGGTTTGAGGCACGGCCATGGCACAAACCGTGTTACACACTGGACAAGAAGACGAAAATGTGGACTTTGAACAGAAAGAGACACGGCTTAGGGCACGGTCGTGGTGGAAGCCGTGGGAGAAATCGCGCTTGGAGCCGTGGTGGAAGCTAGACGTGCCAAAGAGAAGAAAGTGTGGAACATCAACTAGATGAAGGCACGGCTTGAAATCTAGCTGTGGGTCTAACCGTGGTACACATTGGACACGGATGAAGACTTGTAGATTATGCACAGATGAAGGCACGGCTTGAAATCTAGCCGTGTGTGTAACCGTGGTACACACTGGGCGCGGATGAAGACTTGAAAAATATGCACAGAGGATGGCACGGCTTGACCTACGGCCGTGTGGTAGGGCGTGCTAGGCAGACGAATCTTCACTTCTCGAAATCTACTTGGAAAAGGAAAGACATTTTCGTATCTTGCTCGCAAAAGATCACATGCTATCACTCTAATAATATAAATAGAGCCAACCCTAGAGGGTTAGGGGAACTTTTGAATCTTTGGGATCTTGAAGAACCTTGGATCATCTTGGAGGCAGGGCAGGCAACCGGGTTTATCATGTCTTTACTTTTTATTTTCGTTTTATTGATGAACATGTGTAGCTAAGCTACTTTTCTAGCCAAAGGGTCATAGATGTTTAATTCTCCACGAATTGTGAGGTCTAATTGACTTGTATTTATTCTATTCTTTGCTTTCGGGTATTCATATATCTTCTGATCGTTTTGTCATTATTATCTTTGTTGATTGGTATGAATAGAGCTCTTCTACTCAATTAGCAAGTTAATATATTGTCAACTAGCACGTCAAATCCGTAATTGTTTGATTGTTCTAGTCTTAGTGACACAATAACATGTTTGGTTATAAAAGAGATGATCGAATTCATGTTATGGAGGTGTATGATCATGTTTAAATAGGTTATCTTATAATCTACTGGCATGAATTGGTGGTCTCTCTAGATTTTAATGCTATTGATAGAATAAATCCTAAGCGCTTGTCTAGGGTTATTTAATCAATAAGAGAAATAATTCAAAGCGCTTGTCTGAGGTTATCGAGGAAGTAAGGAGAGATAGGTTGTTAGAGCTTGTTAATAACCATAACCAGTTTATCTAGAACTAAGAATAGAAAACATTTGCATCGATGATCAATTCCTAGAATTAAACTATCTTAATTCCCTTGGCTAGGCTTTTTATCAATATATAACTTTCTTATCTTGTTTTAACTTTATTCGATTCACAAACCAAACCCCCCATTTTCCTTTTCCTTTTTATTCTCCTTGGATAGAAATAAGTTTAACCAATCTCTGTGGATTCGACCCTACTCACCACTATATGCAAATCATATAATTGTCTAGAGTAGGTTTTATTTTTGTTGGATTCGACACCCATCAAATTTTGGCGCCGTTGCCGGGGATTGGTGTCAAATTTATTTCTATTCTTGTATGACTCGTTCTTCTCAGACAGGTGAACTAACTTATAATCCAGAGATTGAGAAGACTCTAAAGAGATTACGATAAGAAGCTAGATCATCCACTAGACCGAACTTAGTATCGGACTTATCTGATTCATCCCTTGATTCTGAAAAAGAGGTCGACATGGCAAATCTCGAGAGAACTTTAAGGGAGTTGGCTGCACCGGATGTGAATCAACAACCACTTTGTATTCACTATCCCGAACTAGCTGTGGAATTCCAATTGAAATCTGGGTTGATACATCTGCTACCTACATTTCATGGTCTTGAGAATGAAGACCCTCATAAGCATTTGAAAGAGTTCCATATAGTGTGTTCTAGTATGAGGCCGCAAGGAATAACCGACGATCAAATCAAGCTACGTGCTTTTCCATTTTCTTTAAGTACTAAAGCTAAAGATTTGTTGTTTTATTTGCCTCCAGGTTCGATAACCACTTGGACAGATGTGGTCAGACTCTTCTTGGACAAATTCTTCCCCGCATCCAAAGCCGCTGGTATAAGAAGAGAAATTTGTGGTATAAAACAGAGGGACACCGAGACTCTTCATGAGTATTGGGAGAGGTTTAAGCAACTTTGTGCAAGCTGCCCACAACATGGGATATCTGAACAACTCCTTATCCAATACTTCTACGAGGGCCTACTTCCGATGGAGAGGAAGATGATGGATGCTGCAAGTGGAGGCGCCATAGTAAACAAAACCCTTGGTCAAGCTAGGGAATTGATCTCCATTATGGCTGCCAATTCGCAACAATTTAGGTATAAGCATGATACGTCTTCAAGGAAGGTAAATGAGGTAAATGTGTCTAACCTTGAACATCAAATTTCTAATCTTACCTCCCTTGTGCAGCAGCTAGCTCTTGGAAATACCCAACAGGTGAAAGCTTGTGGAATTTGTGCTGCTCCTAGTCATCCGACCGACATGTGCCCCACATTGCAAGATGACAACCATGAACACGCCAATGCTGTAGGCGGATTCCTAGGACAACCACAAAGGAAATATGATCCCTATTCAAATACTTACAATCCTGGATAGAGGGATTACCCTAACTTCAGATATGGCAATAAACCACAAAACTTCCAACAATTCCAACCCAAGCCATCAAACCAAGTATCACAGGCTCCTTCCACTTCAGGTATGTCCCTTGAGGAAATTGTTAAATCACTTGCCGTTAATACAAAACAATTTCAGGATGAGACAAAGCAGAGCATCCACAACTTGGAAAATCAGGTAAGTCAACTTGCTTCTTCTCTAAATAGGTTGGAAACTCAAGGTAAGTTACCTTCTCAAACCGTCACAAATCCAAAGCAAAGTGCTAATGCAATTACCTTGAGAAGTGGAACGAAATTGCAGGGATCAAATGAGGAGGATCACCGAACTAATCCTGAGGAAGAGACTGAGAAAGAAACTCCAACTCCAAGCCAGCAGAACAATCAGATCAAAGGACCCCTCATTGAACCACCAAAGGTCATGACAACAGCACCTCCTTTCCCTTCCAGACTAGCAAAATCCAAGAATGAAGCTGAAGAAAAAGAGATTCTTGACACTTTTCGCAAAGTTGAGGTAAACATTCCCTTGCTGGATGCTATTAAGCAAGTACCTCGTTATGCTAAATTTCTAAAAGAATTGTGCACTAATAAAAGAAAGCTGAAAGGTAATGAAAAGATTAGTGTAGGTGAGAATGTTTCAGCTATTCTTCAAAAGAAGCTTCCTCCTAAATGTAAGGATCCAGGTATGTTTACTATTCCTTGCAAAATAGGTAACCTTGGAATCACTAAAGCTATGTGTGATTTAGGCGCTTCAATCAATGTTATGCCTTTGTCTGTTTATCAATGTTTAAATGTTGGCCCCCTAAAGGAAACAGACGTTATTGTTCAACTTGCTGATAGGTCCAATGTTTATCCTGAGGGAGTTCTAGAAGATGTTTTAGTACAAGTTAATGGTTTGGTTTTCCCCGCAGATTTTTACGTGCTTGACATGGAAAATGATGATTCTCGTAATTCATCGATGATATTATTAGGGAGACCATTTCTTAAGACATCTAGAACAAAAATCGATGTACATGATGGTAACCTCACTATGGAATTTGATGGTGAAGTGATTAAATTTAACATTTATGATGCCATGAAATATCCTAGTGACATCTCACCCGTTTTTGTTGTTGATGTTATTGACCCATTAACACAGACTACATTTGATTTGATAAATGATGATGAGTTGAAAGTTGTACTTAATAAGAGTCTTACGATTCATGCATTGACAACTCTTAAGGAGAAGTTTGTAATATCCTCTGATTTGCAGGACAAGATTTGGGAGTTGGAATCATTAAAACCTATCAGGTATGATGTGTCCTACATTCATTTACCCCCTTCTAACACAAAAATTTTTCCTTCTATTGTGCAGGCACCGAAGCTAGAATTAAAACCCCTACCTGAACATCTAAAATATATTTTCTTAGGAGAAAAGGAGACTCTTGCTGTGATAGTCTCCAACAAGCTAAGTACTTTAGAAGAAGAAAAGTTGATTCGGGTGTTGAGGGAGTACAAAGAAGCCATTGGATGGTCCATAGCTGATATCAAAGGACTAAGCCCCTCCACCTGCATGCACAAGATTTTGATGGAAGATAATTGCAAACCTTTAAGGGAAGTTCAGCGTCGTTTGAATCCACCTATGATGGAGGTAGTTAAGAAAGAGATCTTGAAACTTCTTGATGCAGGTATGATCTATCCAATTTCCGACAGCAAATGGGTAAGTCCGATCCAAGTTGTTCCAAAGAAAACAGGCTTAACTGTGATTGAAAACTCCGATGGTGAGTTAATTCTTACTCGGGTTCAGAATGGATGGAGGGTTTGTGTTGATTATAGGAAGTTAAACGCGTCAACTCGGAAGGACCACTTCCCTCTTCCTTTTCTTGATCAGATGCTTGAACGTTTGGCTAGCCATTCTCACTATTATTGTCTTGATGGTTATTTAGGTTTTCATCAAATTCCAGTGGCACCGGAAGATCAAGAGAAGACCACTTTCACTTGTCCATTCGGTACTTTTGCGTATCGAAGGATGCCTTTTGGGCTTTGCAATGCCTCAGCCACATTCCAAAGATGTATGGTTAGTATATTTTCAGATTATGTGGACAATATTATAGAAGTTTTCATGGATGACTTTACCGTCTATGGTAATTCTTTTGATTCATGTTTGACTAACCTTACAAAAGTGCTTCAAAGATGTATAGATAAGAATCCAGTGTTGAATTATGAAAAATGTCACTTTATGGTTGAACAGAGTCTCATTTTAGGCCATATAGTATCTTCTAAGGGGCTTGAAGTCGATAAAGCTAAGGTAGAACTGATTAAATCTTTACCTTACCCTGTAAGTGTACGGGAAATTCGGTCTTTTCTTGGGAGTGTAGGATTCTATCGACGCTTCATCAAGGATTTCTCCAAGATTACTCAACCCCTATGTCGATTGCTACAAAAAGAAGTGACATTTGAGTTCGATGAGGCTTGCAAGAACGCTTTTGACACACTGAGGGACAAGTTAACTTCTACTCCAATCATCCAACCACCCGACTGGACCCTTCCCTTTGAAATCATGTGTGATGCGAGCAACTATGCAGTTGGAGCAGTTCTTGGCCAAAGAGTTGGGAGAGTTTCTCATGCAATTTATTATGCTTCCAGAACTTTCGATAATGCTCAATGCAACTATTCCACAACGGAAAAAGAACTCTTGGCTGTTGTTTTTTGATGAGATCCGGGATGAGAGCCAAGCCGGAAGAAGAAATGTGGATCCTCTTGAAGTGCCGCCTGGACCGATCATAAGAAATCGAGCAAAACAATTCAAGGAAGCACTTAACGAGTTGATAAAGGTTATCCATGAAGCCGGAAAGGATTGGAGCAATCATGAAGTTGGAACGGATTGGAACAACCATTGGAAGACCCTTTCTTTTGTACAAGTTATACTGGACACGGGTTGAAGAGGGCGTGTATTTTCAAGGCACGGTCGTATATGGAGTCAAGCAAATCCACAGACAGATACACGGCTAAAGTGCACGGGCGTGTATGTTGCCAGAAGTTGCACAGAAAGATACACGGTCAAAGTACACGGGCGTGTATGTTGCCAGAAGTTGCACAGAGAAGTGCACGGCCAAAGTACACGGGCGTGTATACAGGCCGTGTATCCCCTGTCGGCCAGCTTTTTCTGTTTCGCGTTTTTATGTCACTTAACTAAACTACGTCGTTTTGGACTTGTTTTTACACGAATTGTAACCCTAGTATAAAAGCTCCTAGGGTTTAGAACATTAAAGATTAGACATCATTGAACATTAAACACTTTTGAGAGGCACCTCTCTTGGTTCTTCAAGAACTAAATCGAACTTATCGGATTGATTTCCGTGGCATTCATCCCGACTTATCAATCGGTCTTCCATCCCGATTGTGGCGTCTTCACTTTTATACCAAGGTTCTTGTCTCGCTCATAGACAACGGGTCGCGGTTTTCCACTTTAGGTGTTTAGGCATCTTAGGCAACGAATTTCTGAACATATTGGTATTGGGTTTCGTCACGGGTTGGCGTGGTTCGTATCAGTTGTTTTTGCATTAGAAAAATTCATATCATATTTACTTGGTACTAAGGTAATTGTTTACTCTGATCATGCAGCTCTTAAATACCTGCTCGCGAAGAAGGAGGCGAAACCAAGACTTATTCGATGGATACTCCTCTTATAAGAGTTCGATCTGGAGATACGTGATAGGAAAGGCTCAGAAAACTTAGTTGCCAACCACCTCAGTCGAATTCCTATCAGTGAAGGGTCCACACAAATACCAGATGAGTATCTCTTTTCTATTCAAAAGACAATTCCGTGGTATGCTGATATTGTCAATTATTTGGTTACTAAGACACTACCAAGTGATTTGTCTAGGGCTCAAAAAGATAAAATTAAAAGTGACGCTAAGTATTATGTATGGGATGATCCATATTTGTGGAAACATTGTGCTGATCAAATCATTAGAAGGTGTATTTCTCAAGACGATATTCCTTCTGTCTTGCAATTTTGTCACTCATATGCATGTGGTGGACATTTTGGCCCTAAGAGGACAGCTCAAAAGGTATTAGGGTGTGGTTTGTTTTGGCCTACATTGTTTCGTGACTCTTTTATGTTTTGTAAGTCTTGTGAACGATGTCAAAAGATTGGGAACTTAGGACGTAGAGATCAAATGCCACTTACCCCTATTCTTGCTTGTGAAATATTTGATATATGGGGTATTGACTTCATGGGTCCTTTTCCTTCTTCCTTCGGTAATGTTTACATCCTTCTTACTGTGGATTATGTTTCAAAATGGGTGGAAGCCAAAGCGACTCGAACTAATGATGCTAAAGTTGTTGTGGATTTTGTTAAATCTCGTATTTTTGCTAGGTTTGGGACACCAAAGGCTCTTATCAGTGATCGTGGCACACACTTTTGTAATAGGATAGTGGAAACTCTACTAAAAAAATACAGGGTCACTCATCGCACTTCCACCGCATACCACCCTCAAACCAATGGATTGGCAGAAGTCTCAAATCGAGAAATCAAGTCTATTCTGGAAAAAACCGTCAATCCAAGCAGGAAGGACTGGAGCACAAGACTTGAGGATGCATTATGGGCCTACCGGACAGCTTACAAGACCCCTATAGGTATGTCTCCTTACCGTTTAATATTTGGCAAACCATGTCATCTCCCTGTGGAGCTGGAACATAAGGCGTATTGGGCTATAAAACAATGTAACATGCGAATGGATGAGGCGGGTGAACACAGAAAACTTCAATTACAAGAACTTGAGGAGATTCGAAGAGAAGCTTATGAGAGTACTAAAATCTGCAAGGAAAAAACAAAGGATTTTCATGATGAAATGATTTCCCGAAAGAATTTTTCTGTAGGTCAAAAAGTATTACTTTACCATTCTCGATTGAAATTTTTTCCTAGCAAACTACAATCACGGTGGATTGGTCCTTTTGTTATCACTAACATATTTTCACATGGTGCAGTTGAGATCGCAAGCCTTGAAACTGGTAAGACCTTCAAAGTCAATGGTCATCGCTTGAAACCTTTTTATGAAGGATTTCAAGTATGTAATATTGAAGAAACTAGTTTAACTCACCCCGAGTATTGTGATTGATGACAGGAACGTCTAGCCAAAGACGTTAAAGAAAGGTGCTTCATGGGAGGCAACCCATGTAAAAAAAAAAAAAAAGTTTTGTTTTGCATTAGTTTTGGTTTGTTTTAGTTTTGTTTTGTTTTAGTTTAGTTTGTTTTGATTTTAGTGTAGTTTTGAACTCTTTGGATCAGCTGCAGCAAGGATACACATAATCAGATGACACTTTCCAGAGCTTAAGGGGAAAACTCCAATACCAGGGAAGTACCAGTATTTCCTTTCTCTTATTCTCTAATGTTCCTTGAGTTGTTAATTCCTTTTCAATTGTGCTAAATTAGGAACAGTGAGGACACTGTTCAAGCTAAGTGTGGGGGAGAGGATAATAAATTATAGAGAATAGAGAATTGATCCATACTTTGAATGTTTGTCCTTAAGCAAATTTAAGCCAAATTTTTTCAAAATTATCATGAAATCTAGAGATTGTACTAAATGTTGTAATAAGCATCTACAAAATGTGAAATTGACTTGTTCAAATGTTTTACTCACCCACTGCTGTGATTAGAATACATGGTTAAAATTAAGTAGTGAAATCTTTAAGAAACAAATTTACCTTGTATTTAGCTTTAGAATTGGAAGTCTAAGAGTAAGTCGAGTCCTTAAGTGAAAAATAAACAAGTTTACTTCTAGGTTATATTAGCTACTATATACTCTTTGAAGTTGTTTGTAAAGCAATCATAACACTTAGTGAAAAAAAAAATATCAAGCATAGCCATTACTCCAATGATTCAACTAATTGAGTTAAGAGTATTCAAACTTGAATGTTAGAGTGAGGAAGAGTCTGTAGGGGTATCTCAAAACCCGGTCACTTGAGTGATGAGCTCGGGATGTTGCCGACTCAATGAACTCACTATAACGATAAGGGCGAAAAAGGCAAAAGTTCATGAAAAGAAGCGGGCAAAAACCCGTCAAAATAGATGCTTGAATAAATCAAAAGAACATGAATGTGAACATTCATTGAATAAAACAAAGATGTATAAAAGGGAGAATATCTAGCAAAGAGCTTATACCATATGCTTTTACTTTATACTGCAAGGATTATATGCTTGATAATATCCAATGAAGTTGAATTGGGTGTTTTTCCTTAGTGGATTAAGTATTTACTTTTGGAATAAAAATTCTTTTGCTAAACATGAGGATTAAAGTTTGTTTTGTTTAGATTAGCTATTGAATTTTGTCCATAGTAATTTGATCACAGGAAACCAGTTTGGTTGAAGTAGTAGCCGTTAAAATTACAAGTCATGAATTACAAATGAATAGATGCTTAGAATGATGAAAAGAAAGTTTGTATAATCTATGACAGATTTCTCAATTGATTTGATGCAATTGCTTGAGGACAAGCAAGAGTTTAAGTGTGGGGGAATTTGATAGAGCCATTTTATACTCAATCTTTATAGTATAAATTGTGTTAAATTATTATTGATTTTATAGAAATCATAAGGAAATGGTACTTTAATTCTATCATCGTGATAAATCAGGTTAAATGGAGTCAAGGATGCTAATTCAAGTAAATTAGAAAAGTCATCTACAACTTGGTTCAAAGACAAGGATTTACACCACCGGAGGGAAGTACAAGGGCGTGTAATTGAAGTACACGGCCGTGTACTTGGTTTTGAATCAACAGGAAGATACACGGTTGAAGTACATGGCCGTGTATCGGAAGCACGGTTTGAGGCACGGCCATGGCGCAAACCGTGTTACACACTGAACAAGAAGACGAAAATGTGGACTTTGAACAGAGAGAGACACGGCTTAGGGCACGGCTGTGGTGGAAGCCGTGGGAGAAACCGTGCTTGGAGCCATGGTGGAAGCTTGACGTGCCAAGGAGAAGAAAGTGTGGAACATCAACCAGATGAAGGCACGGCATGAAATCTAGTCGTGGGTCTAACTGTGGTACACACTGGACATAGATGAAGACTTGTAGATTATGCACAAATGAAGGCACGGCTTGAAATCTGGCCGTGTGTGTAACCGTGGTACACACTGGGCGCGGATGAAGACTTGAAGAATATGCACAGAGGATGGCACGGCTTGACCCACGACCGTGTGGTAGGGCGTGCCAGGCAGACGAATCTTCACTTCTCGAAATCTACTTGGAAAAGGAAAGACATTTTTGTATCTTGCTCGCAAAAGATCACATGCTATCCCTCTAATAATACAAATAGAGCCAACTCTAGAGGGTTAGGGGAACTTTTGAATCTTTGGGATCTTGAAGAACCTTGGATCATCTTAGAGGCAGGGCAGGCAACCGGGTTCATCATGTCTTTACTTTTTTTTTTCGTTTTATTGATGAACATGTGTAGCTAAGCTACTTTTCTAGCCAAAGGGTCATAGATGTTTAATTCTCCACGAATTGTGAGGTCTAATTGACTTGTATTTATTCTATTCTTTGCTTTCGTGTATTCATATATCTTCTGATCTTTTTGTCATTATTATCTTTGTTGATTGGTATGAATAGAGCTCTTCTACTCAATTAGCAAGTTAATATATTGTCAACTAGCACGTCAAATCCGTAATTGTTTGATTGTTCTAGTCTTAGTGACGCAATAACATGTTTGGTTATAAAAGAGATGATCGAATTCATGTTATGGAGGTGTATGATCATGTTTAAATAGGTTATCTTATAATCTACTGGCATGAATTGGTGGTCTCTCTAGATTTTAATGCTATTGATAGATTAAATCCTAAGCGCTTGTCTAGGGTTATTTAATCAATAAGAGAAATAATTCAAAGCGCTTGTCTGAGGTTATCGAGGAAGTAAGGAGAGATAGGTTGTTAGAGCTTGTTAATAACCATAACCAGTTCATCTAGAACTAAGAATAGAAAACATTTGCATCGATGATCAATTCCTAGAATTAAACTATCTTGATTCCTTTGGCTAGGCTTTTTATCAATATACAACTTTCTTATCTTGTTTTAACTTTATTCGATTCACAAACCAAACCCCCCATTTTCCTTTTCCTTTTTATTCTCCTTGGATAGAAATAAGTTTAACCAATCTCTGTGGATTCGACCCTACTCACCACTATATGCAAATCACATAATTGTCTAGGAGTAAGTTTTATTTTTGTTGGATTCGACACCCATCAGATCGACAACCTTACTTTTCACCACTCTATTACTTGATACGACCAGTGCACTTGCTGCAATTTATGCTCCCATTTTATATATACGTTCTGAGCATATCAAGTTTTTGGTGCCGTTGTCGGGGAACTAATAGATATTAGATTTCGTAGTTCTGTTGGTAGTCTAGGTGCAATTTTACGTTTTTCTTGGTTTTTGGTCTCTTTGCAAGTTTTACATGCGCAGGAGTAGAAGTGCTGATCTCCGACCATTCTATATTGAGATTGAGTGTACTCTACGCCAGATTAGAAGAGACAACAAGTAGAGAGAACAAGTAGAAGAGATGGCAAATGAGGATAATCGCCAGATTCAGGGTGTTCAGCGAGCACTTAGAGATTTCTCTGTTCCTAGGATTCAGGAACCACCCATTGTTAGACCAGCTATACAAGCCAACAATTTTGAGCTTAAACCGGCACTCATTCAGATGGTGCAATCGAGTCAGTTTGGAGGGTATTCAAATGAGAGCCCTGATGATCATCTTGCTGGGTTCCTTCAATACACCAACACTGTTAAGCAGAATGGTGTCACTGATGATGCCATAAGACTATAACTTTTCCCTTTCTCATTAAGGGATAAAGCTAGAGCTTGGTTTTATTCATTGCCCCAAGGATCTGTCACTACCTGGGAAGACCTATCAATCAAGTTCTTGAGGAGATTCTTCCCACCAGCTAGGACCGCCAAACTACGAAGTGACATCACTAACTTTACAAAGTTTAGTGGTGAATCACTTTATGAGGCATGGGAGAGATTCAAGGAAGCAACTAGAAAATGCCCACATCATGGTTTACCAGACAATCTCCTTATTGAGATCTTTTACTTGAGTCTGGATGAGACATTGAGGTCTCTTATAGATGCTATAGCTGGGGGTGCACTAATGGGAAAAATGTACTTAGAGGCCAGTGCAATGATAGAAGAGATGGCCTCTAGTGCACACAATTGGCAAAATGAGAGAAGTGGTACAAGAGTGGCTTCAATGAATGACAATGTCAATATGGCTCAGTTGACTGCTCAAATAGCTGCCCTCACCACTCAGGTAAGTAGACTTGCCTATTCAAATTCTTTTAATGCTAATCCATCTTCTAGTTGTGAAATTTGCTCAGGACCTCACTCAGCTAGTGAGTGCATGGATGGAAAGTTGTCAGCTCCATCTAGTGGAGAGCAGGTAAACTTTGTAGGCAACCTCCAGAGAGGTACTCAAGGACCATATTTGAATACATACAATCCTGGGTGGCGCAATCATCCAAACTTCTCATGGAGGAATGAGAATCAAGCACTTAACCCGCCCCCTGGATTTCCCAAACAAGCCTCTACTCAGAATGCCTATTCTCAACAGCAACCCACTCAGATGGAAGAGCTCATGAAGAGCTACATGCAAAAGACTGACACCCTCCTGCAAAACCAACAAGCTTCTATCAGAAACTTAGAGGGTCAGCTCGGTTAAATTGCACAGCAGCTAAGTACTAGACCCTCAGGGTCTTTGCCTAGCAAAACTGAGGAGAACACCCATCATGTCAATGCCATCATGCTAAGGAGTGGTAAGGAGGTGAAGAAAGTTGAAAGGCAGGTAAAAATTCAAGAGAAAGATCCAGAGAAAGGTAAGCAGAAGGAGGAGGAACTCACATCCAAAGCACCAGTGTTGCAGCCTTATGTTCCACCTATCCCCTTCCCAGGAAGACTCAAGCAGAGGGAGTTAGAAGCCCAGTTTGCCAGGTTTTGTGACATATTTAAGGGGCTTCAAATCAATATACCTCTCATAGAGGCCTTGAAGCAAATTCCATCCTATGCCAAATTCATGAAAGAGCTGCTCTCTAACAAAAGATCCATGGAGAGTGTTGAGAAAGCAATGCTTCTTGGCGAGAGTTCAGCTGTCATAGAGAAGAAATCTGCTCAGCTACCTAGAAAGCTGAAAGATCAGGGAAGTTTCAGTATCCCTTGCACCATTGGTAATATTGATTTTGGGAATGTTTTGATTGATTCTGGTGCAAATATTAATTTAATGCCACTTTCGGTTTTTAGGAAGCTTGGAATAGAGTCACAAAAGTGCAAGAGGAGACCAATCACTGTGCAGCTAGCTGATAAGAGCTTAAGGTTTTCCAAGGGTACAGTAGAGGATGTCTTAGTCAAGGTCGATAAATTCATATTTCCAGTGGACTTTGTCATACTGGATGTGGAAGAAGATGAGGACATTCCACTTATTCTGGGTAGACCATTCCTAGCCATAGGTCAAGCTCTAATTGATGTAGGATAAGGTAAGCTCACCCTTAGAGCACTAGATGACCAGGTGACATTTGATATGTATGATCCTGTGTTTTTGTCTAATGAGAAAGCAATGTATTCTAACATATCTGCTGAGGGTGAAATTACTAACAATGATGTGGAGGAAGATGTAGGGCAAACCACTCTTGAAGCTGTCTTGAATGAGATAGATGATTGGGGGGATGAGGATGAGCAAGAAAACAAAGGCTGTGAGCAAGTACCCCAGACTGAAAATGTTGTTGCTTTTAAGAAGACAAACCACTATGAGAAGCCACCGGTGCTGACACTAATGCCCATGCAAACACTTGAACCCAATGTCTTTTCTAATCAATTGTTTAATTATGAGTGTCTGAATTCAGGAAATCCATGGCCTCACATTAATCTAGCGCCTATGACAAGAGAATTGCTGTAGCAGATTCAAGGCCAGTTGGATGAACATAGGGAAATCCTGGGGTGGTCAAGGGTAGACATCCAGCAGGTAAGTTTGTTGATATCCACCTACAAAACATTGGTGGAAGCTGAAAAGAAGAGCACCATACCATGGAGGGAAGCTTGGAATCCGAATCTGAAGACGATGGTGTTGGAGGAGTTGTTTAAACTCCTTGATTTAAGCTGAGATGACAAACCCCGATAGTCAGGCTGATGACTATAAAACAAGCGCTCTATGGGAGGCAACCCATATTTACGTTTACTTTATTGTGTTTCGTTGGTTTTCTTTTAATTGTTTTTAGGAAAATGCAAGGTGATAAATCTAGTGATGAGGACATCCGGATCGATCCACATACACGAGTCTCAGGTTCTTCTCTTTGATAGGAAGAAAGCGGACATCGAGATGATTCGGACAATGGGGATGAGGATTGAATGATAATTGTTGGGACTTAGCTATTTGAATCCTTTCTGTAGGATTTCATTTATATTTTGTTTCTGCCAAAACTTTGTATTTAAATAGGGATGGATGAAATTTCTGGATGCTTTTATTGTTCTTTCTTTATGCTTTTATCTTTTTCTTTTAGTTTTTGGTTTTTCATTTCAGAGATTTTGTTAGATTGGTGGAGTACATGACTTTAGTTTCATGAGAAGGTTGGGGATGCTACATGTTTGGTGTACTTTTTAAGGAATCATGGTCGGTGCGCATGAATTGATACGAACCACGCCAACCTGTGACGAAACCCAATACCAACATGTTTGGAAATTCGTTACCTAAGACGCCCAAACACCTAAAGTGGAAACCGCGACCCGTTGTCTATAAGCGAGACAAGAACCTCGGTATAATGTGAAGATGCCACAATCGGGATTAAACACCGATTGATAAGTCGGGATGAACGCCACGAAAATTAATCCGATAAGTTCTAGTTAGTTCTTGAAGAACCAAGAGAGGAGCCTCTCAAAGATGTTTAACGTTCTAAGATGTATGTTCCATCTCTATTCTAAACCCTAGGAGCTTTATACTAGGGTTACAATTCATAAAAATACAAGTCCAAAACGATGTCACTTCAATAAGTGCGTAAAATAACAAAACAACATAAAAGGCCAACGTCGGGGAGATACACGGTCGTGTACACGACCGTGTACTTTGGTTGTGTACTTTTCTGTGCAAATTCTAGCAATATACACGACTGTGTACTTCTGGTCGTGTATCTTTTTGTGGATTTGCTTGACTCCATACACGGCCGTGCCTTTGGCCGTGTATATGATCATGTATGATTCTGTGTAACTTTGAGATTCCTACACGGCCGTGCCTTGTAAATACACGCCCTCTTCACCCCGTATTCGGTGTAACTTGTACAAGAGCAGGGGTCCTCCCATGGTTGTTCTAATCCATTCCAACTTCATAATTGCTCCAATCCTTTCCGGCTTCATGGACATCCTTTATCAACCCGTTAAGTGCTTCTTGGAGTCGTTTTGCTCGACTTCTTGTGATCGATCCAGGCGGCACATCAAGAGGATCCACATTCCTTCTTCCGACTCGACTCTCATCATGGATCTCATCATTTCCCTCCTCTTGAAAAGGATTTGTCCTCAAATCATCACCTACATCAAAAGGACTCAGATCAGTAACATTAAATGTGGCACTTACTTGATACTCACCAGGCAAATCTATCTTGTATGCATTATCGTTGATGCGCTCAAGAATTTGAAATGGTCCATCACCTCTAGGAAGTAGTTTAGATCTATGCTGCACGGGAAACTGCTCTTTGCGCATCTAAACCCAAACCCAATCTCCAGGTTCAAAAACAGCTTGTCGACGACCTTTGTTTGCTTGTTTCACATACTGCTCTGTTCTTTGCTCAATGTTTAGCCTTACCTTCTCATGGATCTGTTTAACAAATTCGGCCTTCTTCTTGCCATCTAAATTAACATACTCAGAAATAGGCAAAGGTGATAAATCCAAAGGAGTTAGTAGATTAAAACCATACACAATCTCAAAAGGAGTAAATTTAGTAGCAGAATGCACTGTACAATTATAAGGAAATTCAACATGCGGCAAACAATCCTCCCAACTTTTAATATTCTTTTTAATTACAACCCTCAACAAAGTAGATAAAGTTTGATTCACTACCTCAGTTTGACCATCAGTCTGTAGATGACAAGTAGTAGAAAACAATAACTTAGTTCCTAACTTAGCCCACAAGGTCTTCCAAAAGTAGCTCAAGAACTTAGCATCCCTATCTGACACAATTGTTTTAGGCATACCATGCAATCGCACAACTTCCCTAAAGAATAAATTCGCAATATTACAAGCATCATCCATTTTGTGACAAGGAATGAAATGTGCCATTTTAGAGAATCTATCCACAACTACAAAGATAGAATCTCGACCATGTCTAGACCTGGGTAATCCTAACACAAAATCCATAGAAATATCTACCCAAGGCTCATGAGGAATGGGAAGTGGGGTGTAAAGCCCTTGTGGTTGGACTTTAGATTTCGCTTGCTTACACGTGACACATCGCTCACAAATCCTCTCAACATCTCGTTTCATGTGAGGCCAATAGAAGTGTTCCTACAATACCCCTAAGGTTTTAACTACTCCAAAGTGTCCCATTAAACCTCCTCCATGAGACTCCCTCACGAGTAATTCTCTTAAAGAATAAATTGGAATGCACAGTTTACTCTTCCTAATCAAGAATCCTTCATGTTTATAAAATTTACCATGCCCACTCTTCTCACAATGCACATACTCCTCACAAAAATCTCGATCAGCAGCATATAATTCCTTAATGTGCTCAAAACCAAGCAGTCTAGAACTTAGAGTAGAAATAAGAGTATACCTTCTAGAAAGTGCATCAGCAACGACATTCTCTTTACCTTGCTTGTAGTGGATGACATATGGAAATGTTTCGATGAACTCCACCCAACGAGCATGCCTTTTGTTCAGCTTGTGTTGCCCCTTCAAGTACTTCAAGGATTCATGATCAGTGTGGATCACGAACTCTTTTGGCCACAGGTAGTGTTGCCACGTCTCCAGGGCTCGAACCAATGCATATAACTCCTTGTTGTAAGTAGGGTAGTTCAAGGTTGCCCCACTTAGCTTCTTGCTAAAGAATGCAATCGGTCTTCGCTCCTGCATAAGCACTGCTCCAATACCTAATCCTGAGGCATCACACTCAATTTCAAACGTTTTAGTAAAGTTAGGTAAAACAAGTAATGGCGCCTGAGTTAGCTTATTTTTAAGCGTCTGAAAGGCCTTCTCTTGTTGCTCTCCCCATTTGAACCCCACATTCTTCTTAATTACCTCAGTAAGTGGTGCTGCAATGGTACTAAAATCCTTCACAAATCTCCTGTAAAAGCTCGCTAGTCCATGGAAGCTTCGCACATTACTTACATTGGTTGGACTAGGCCATTCTTGGATCGCACGAACCTTTTCTTCATTAACCTGTATTCCCTATGCACTAACAACAAAACCAAGAAACACAAGTTTGTCTGTGCAAAAAGTGCACTTCTTGAGGTTAACATATAATTGTTCCTTTCGAAGCACTTCTAAAACATCCCTTAAGTGAGATATATGATCTTCCAAACTCTTGCTGTAAATGAGAATATCATCAAAATAGACAACCACAAATTTTCCAATAAAAGTCCTCAAAACATGGTTCATAAGTCACATAAAAGTACTAGGTGCATTAGTTAAACCGAAAGGCATTACTAACCACTCATATAATCCATATTTTGTCTTAAATGCAGTTTTCCAGTCATCACCTTCTTTCATTCTAATTTGGTGATATCCGCTTTTCAGATCAATTTTGGAAAAGACAATAGACCAATGTAACTCGTCTAACATATCATCTAAGCGAGGAATGGGATGACGATACTTTACCGTGATGTTGTTGATGGTGCGGCAGTCAACACACATTCTCCATGTCCCATCCTTCTTAGGCACCAAAATCACAGGCACTGCACATGGACTCATGCTTTCTCTCACGTACCCCTTCTCCATTAATTCATTGACCTGCCTTTGGAGTTCCTTTGTCTCCTCCGGATTGCTCCTATAAGCTGGCTTGTTTGGAATCGATGCTTCGGGTACAAGGTCAATCTGGTGCTCAATACCACGAATAGGTGGTAATCCCTTTGGAATCTCCTCAGGGAAGACATCTTCAAAGTCCTGCACAAGAGACACAACCACACTAGGCAAAGAGTTAGATAGTTCGTTAGCAGTCAAACATGTTTCTTTAAAAACCAGCAACAACATAGGTTGCCTCATCACGAACGCTCTCCTTACTACACTCACTCTTGCCACACAACTCTCCTTTTGCAAGGCTGCCCTCTCCTTTTCACTCACCACCAAATTTGATCCCCCTTCAACTTGGCCTCTCACACTCTTTCCAGCTTTCCTCTCTTTTTCCTTTTGATATTGACTTTTATATTCCTTTTCTTTCTCATTGTCTTTTGCTCTCTCACTCTCCTTCTGCTTTTCACTCACCTTATGTTTTGCAAAAGACTGTTATAGCTGCAACTGGTCCTCATACACCTGCTTAGGTGTTAACGGTTTAAGATTAAAGCTTTTTCCCTAGTGAACAAGTGTATACTTGTTAGAAAAGCCATCATGAACAACCTTCCTATCAAATTGCCATGGCCTCCCCAACAACACATGACATGCTTGCATTGGCACTACATCACATAACACCTCATCCTCATATACTCACCTTAGTCTCTCCACTATCATTCAACCACTGCAATTTATATGGACTAGGGTGTCTAACAGTTTTGAGCCCCAGCCTCTCAACAATAAAATTACTCACTACACTGGTGCAACTCCCTCCATCAATGATCAAACTACAAATGTGATCTCCTAGATAGCATCTAGTATGAAATATATTCTCTCTTTGCACCTCTTCTTCTTCCTTCACCTATACATTCAATGCTCGCTTCACTACCGCCACTAGCCTTCCCATTGCAGGCTCCTCATCATCACTAGCATCCTCTAATGGAGGCATATCATCTTCTTCACTATCCCCCTCAGTCTCATACTCACCATCATCACGCAAAATCATCACACGCTTATTTGAACATTGACTAGCCATATGGCCTCTACCTTGGCATTTAAAACATCTAATGTCACGATTTCTAGAAGTAGAAGAATCAAGGTTACCTTGGTTACCAGGAGTAGAACCCGCTTGCCTCAGCTCCCCTTTTGGTTTGGTAGGTAAATGATGAGATCCATGATGAGAGTCAAGCCAGAAGAAGGAATGTGGATCCTCTTGAAGTGCCACCTGGACCGATCACAACAAGTCAAGCGAAACAACTCAAGGAAGCACTTAACGGGTTGATAAAGGATGTCCATGAAGCCGGAAAGGATTGGAGTAATCATGAAGTTGGAACGGATTGGAACAACCATGGGAAGACCTTTGCTCTTATACAAGTCACACCGGACACGGGTTGAAGAGGGCGTGTACTTTCAAGGCACGGCTGTGTAGGAATTCCAAGATTGCACAGAATCATACACGGCTAGACACACGGCTAAAAGGCACGGTCGTGTATGGAGACAAGCAAATCCATAAAAAGATACATGACCAGAAGTACACGGTCGTGTATGTGACCGGAATGTACACAGAAAAGTACACGGCCAAAGTACACGGTCGTATACATGGCCGTGTATCCCCTGTCGGCCAGCTTGTTCTGTTTTCGTGTTTTTACGCAACTTATCTAAGCTACGTCATTTTGGGCTTGTTTTTCACGAATTGTAACCCTAGTATAAAAGCTCCTAGGGTTTAGAACAACATAGAACGTACATCTTAGAACATTAAAACATCTTTTTAGAGGCTCCTCTCTTGGTTCTTCATGAACTAACTAGAACTTATCGGAATTTATTTCCGTGGCATTCAACCCGACTTATCAATCGGTCTTTCAGCCTGATTGTGGCATCTTCACATTATACCAAGGTTCTTGTCTCGCTTATAGACAATGGGTCGCGGTTTCCACTTTAGGTGTTTGGCATCGTAGGTAACGAATTTCTAAACGTATTGGTATTGGGTTTCATCACGGGTTGGCGTGGTTCGTATCAGTTTGGTATCAGAGCTTAGGTTTGTCAAAACATCAAGTTCGGTTGAGGAAGGTAATATCAAAAACCCTAACTCCAATCGTTCATATTAATTATCGTATTCAATTTCGTAGTATTGATTGTCTTTTGATAGTGTAATATTGACTAGGCGATTGTTAAAAAAAAAAAAAAAGAGTAAAAATCATGACAAAAAAAAAGAAGAGAAAAGAAAAGAAAAGAAAAACGTGATCAAGAGCAACAACCAAGACAAAAAAAAAATATTCGGATAGAAAAAAATAGAGGAAAATTTACGAACCCTAGAGTTGTTTTCAATTCTACGGAAGGAAATTGGTGTAGTTCGGGTTAGTTCCAAGAGAATTGAGAAGAGGAAATTGGCGAGTTAATATCATCATTATTTGTGAGAATGCACGAGTGACTGTGTGATATCATCATTTGAGCGAAACATGTAAGGGAGTGTATCGTGAGGTTTAATTATATATATATTTGTGTTAGTACTAATCTTTTCTGCAGGGACTATGTCGAGACAACATTCTCTTGAAGGTGAGAGGGGAAGGTTTGATGCTAGGTTAGTAATTGAGGCGTTGAGGGGAGAAATAAAGAGGATGTTCCAAGAGGGAATGGAACAAATTCATGAGACGGTAGAGCAAAGACTAGAGCAATCCACAAACGTATTCCAAGGGCGTAAGAGGGAGAGTCGTTCTAGGAGAGTACCTAGGGGTGGAGATGAAATGTCGGATGATGACTTTGATGAGCCTTCTGTTGGGAGTTATAGAGGATATAGTGGTCGGAATAGAGGAACTAGAGATTGGGAAGATAGAGGAGATAGGAATAGAGAGGATGATCAATTGAGTAGCATAAAGATGAAGATTCCTCCTTTCTAAGGGAAGAATGATCCCGAGGCGTACTTAGAGTGGGAGAAAAAGGTGGAGATGGTGTTTGATTGTCATAACTATAGTGGGAGAAAGAAAGTAAAACTTGCTGCCATTGAATTTTTGGATTATGCTATAGTGTGGTGGGATCAATTAATGTTGAATAGAAGGAGGAGTGGCGAGCCACCGATTGAGTCTTGGGAAGAGATGAAAAGAGTGATGAAGAAGCGGTTTCTGCCTGCGTATTACTATCGTGAATTGCACGACAAGTTGCAAACTCTGAGGCAGGGAAGCTGAAGTGTAGATGAGTATTTCAAGGAGATTGAAGTCACTATGATTAGGGCGAATGTAGAGGAGGATAGAGAGGCTACAATGGCTAGGTTTCTTGCTGGGTTGAATAGAGAAATCCAAAATGTGGTTGAATTGCATCATTATGTAGAATTGGAGGATATGGTCCACATGGCTATAAAGGTTGAGAACCAGCACAAGAGGAAAGGTAGTAGTAATGCACGGTTTCTACAGGGTAATGGTTCATCCACTTGGAAGACCAACCAATGGAAGAAAGAAGAAAAGCCTTTACCCACCAAACCAAAAGGGGAGCTGAGGCAAGCGGGTTCTACTCCTGGTAACCAAGGTAACCCTAATTCTTCTACTTCTAGAAATCGTGACATTAGATGTTTTAAATGCCAAGGTAGAGGCCATATTGCTAGTCAATGTCCAAATAGGCGTGTGATGATTTTGCGTGATGATAGAGAGTATGAGACTGAGGGGCATAGTGAAGAAGATGATATGCCTCCATTAGAAGATGCTAGGGATGATGAGGAGCCTGTAATGGGAAGGCCAGTGGCAGTAGTGAAGCGAGCATTGAATGTGCAGGTGAAGGAAGAAGAAGAGGTGCAAAGAGAGAATATATTTCATACTAGATATTATCTAGGAGATCAAATTTGTAGTTTGATCATTGATGGAGGAAGTTGCACCAACGTAGTGAGTAATTTTATTGTTGAGAGGCTGGGGCTCAAAACTGTTAGACACCCTAGTCCATATAAATTGCAATGGTTAAATGATAGTGGTGAGACTAAGGTGAGTAAGCAAACCTTGATTGGTTTTCGCATTGGAAGGTATGAGGATAAGGTGTTATGTGATGTAGTGCCAATGCAAGCATGTCATGTGTTGTTGGGGAGGCCATGGCAATTTGATAGGAAGGTTGTTCATGATGGTTTTTCTAACAAGTATACACTTGTTCACTAAGGGAAAAGCTTTAATCTTAAACCGTTGATAGAGCCACTTTTTACTCAATCTTTATAGTATAAATTGTGTTAAATTATTATTGATTTTATAGAAATCATAAGGAAATGGTACTTTAATTATATCATCGTGATAAATCAGGTTAAATGGAGTCAAGGATGCTAATTCAAGTATTTTAGAGAAGTCATTTACAACTTGGATCAAGACAAGAAATTACACCACCGGAGGAAGCACGGTTTGAGGCACGGCCAAGTTTCAAACCGTGTTACACACTGGACAAGAAGGCGAAAATGAGGACTTTGAATAGAGAGAGACACGACTTAAGGCACGGCCGTGGTGGAACCCGTGGGAGAAACCGTGCTTGAAGCCGTGGTGGAAGCCAGGACCAAGGAGAAGAAAGTGTGGAACATCAACCAGATGAAGGCACGGCTTGAAATCTAGCCGTGGGTGTAACGGTGGTACACACTGGACACGGATGAAGACTTGAAGATTATGCACCGATGAAGGCACGGCTTGAAATATGGCCGTGTGTCGAACCGTGGTTCACATTGGGCGTAGATGAAGACTTGAAGAATATGCACAGAGGATGGCACGGCTTGATCCACGGCCGTATGTTGAGGTGTGCCAGGCAGACGAATCTTCACTTCTCGAAATCTACTTGGAAAAGGAAAGATATTTTCGTATCTTGCTAGCAAAAGATCACATGCTATCCATCTAATAGTATAAATAGAGCCAACCCTAGAGGGTTAGAACAACTTTTGAATCTTTGGATCTTGAAGAACCTTGGATCATCTTGGAGGCAGAGCAAGCAACCGGGTTCATTATGTTTCTATCTTTTATTTTCGTTTTATTGATGAACATGTGTAGCTAAGCTACTTTTCTAGCCAAAGGGTCATAGATGTTTAATTCTCCACGAATTGTGAGGTCTAATTGACTTGTATTTATTCTATTCTTTGCTTTCGGGTATTCATATATCTTCTAATCGTTTTGTCATTATTATCTTTGTTGATTGGTATGAATAGAGCTCTTCTACTCAATTAGCAAGTTAATATATTGTCAACTAGCACATCAAATCCGTAATTGTTTGATTGTTCTAGTCTTAGTGACACAATAACATGTTTGGTTATAAAAGAGATGATCGAATTCATGTTATGGAGGTGTGTGATCATGTTTAAATAGGTTATCTTATAATCTACTGGCATGAATTGGTAGTCTCTCTAGATCTTAATGTTATTGATAGATTAAATCCTAAGCGCTTGTCTAAGGGTTGTTTAATCAATAAGAGAAATAATTCAAAGCGCTTGTCGGAGGTTATCACGGAAGTAAGGAGAGATAGGTTGTTAGAGCTTGTTAATAACCATAACCAATTTATCTAGAACAAGAATAGAGAACATTTGCATCGATGATCAATTCCTAGAATTAAACCATCTTGATTCCTTTGGCTAGGCTTTTACCAAAATCTGATTTTCTTACCTTGTTTTACTTTATTTGATTCACAAACAAAACCCCCCCATTTTCCTTTTCCCTTTTATTCTCCTTGAATAGAAATAAGTTTAACCAATCTCTGTGGATTCGACCCTACTCACCACTATATGCAAATCATATAATTGTCTAGAGTAGGTTTTATTTTTGTTGGATTCGACACCCATCAAATTTTGGCACCGTTGCCGGGGATTGGTGTCAAATTTATTTCTATTCTTGTATGACTCGTTCTTCTCAGACAGGTGAACTAACTTATAATCCGGAGATTGAGAAGACTCTAAAGAGATTACGACAAGAAGCTAGATCATCCACTAGACCGAACTTAGTATCGGACTTATCTGATTCATCCCTTGATTCTGAAAAAGAGGTCGACATGGCAAATCTCGAGAGAACCTTAAGGGAGTTGGCTGCACCGGATGTGAATCAACAACCACTTTGTATTCACTATCCCGAACTAGCTGTGGAATTCGAGTTGAAATCTAGGTTGATACATTTGCTACCCACCTTTCATGGTCTTGAGAACGAAGATCCTCATAAGCATTTGAAAGAGTTCCATATAGTTTGTTCTAGTATGAGGCCGCAAGGAATAACCGACGATCAAATCAAGCTACGCGCTTTTCCATTTTCCTTAAGTACTAAAGCTAAAGATTGGTTGTTTTATTTGCCTCCAGGTTCTATAACCACATGGACTGATATGGTGAGACTCTTCTTGGACAAATTCTTCCCCGCATCCAGAGCCGCTGGTATAAGAAGAGAAATTTGTGGTATAAAGCAAAGGGACACCGAGACTCTTCATGAGTATTGGGAAAGGTTCAAGCAATTGTGTGCAAGCTGCCCACAACATGGGATATCTGAACAACTCCTTATCCAATATCTCTACGAAGGACTACTTCCGATGGAAAGAAAGATGATGGATGCTGCAAGTGGAGGCGCCATAGTAAACAAAACCCCTGGTCAAGCTAGGGAATTGATCTCCATTATGGCTGCTAATTCACAACAATTTAGGTATAGGCACGATACGTCTTCAAGGAAGGTAAATGAGGTAAGTGTGTCTAACCTTGAACATCAAATTTCTAATCTTACCTCCCTTGTGCAGCAGCTAGCTCTTGGAAATACCCAATAGGTGAAAGCTTGTGGAATTTGTGCTACTCCTAGTCATCCGACCGACATGTGTCCCACATTGCAAGATGACAACCATGAACACGCTAATGCTATAGGCGGATTCCTAGGACAGCCACAAAGGAAATATGATCCCTATTCAAACACTTACAATCCCGGATGGAGGGATCATCCTAACTTCCGATATGGCAATAACCCTCAACATGTCCAACAATTCCAGCCAAAGCCATGACACCACGTACCCCAAGCTCCTTCCACTTCAGGTATGCCCCTTGAGGATATTGTTAAGTCTCTAGCTGTGAATACCAAACAATTTCTGGAGGAAACAAAGCAAAGCATTCAAAACTTGGAGCATCAGGTAAGCCAACTTGCTTCAGCTGTCAATAGGTTAGAAACTCAAGGTAAGTTACCTTCTCAAACTATTCCAAACCTGAAGCAAAGCGTTAATGCCATTACCTTGAGAAGTGGAACAGAATTGCAGGGATCAAATAAGAAAGGACATCCGTCTAATCTTGAGGAAGAGACCAAGAAAGAGACTTCGACTCCGAGCCAGCAGGGTGACCAGATTAGCAAGTCTCTAGTTGAGCCATCGAAGGTTACATTGATACCACCTCCTTTCCCCTCCAGATTAGCAAAATCCAAGAAGGAAGCGGAAGAAAAAGAGATTCTAGAAACTTTTCGCAAAGTCGAGGTAAATATTCCTTTACTTGATGCAATTAAGCAAATACCACGCTATGCTAGATTACTCAAGGACTTATGCACTAACAAAAGGAAGCTGAAAGGAAATGAAAAGATTAGTGTGAGTGAAAATGTTTCCGCCATTATTCAGAAGAAGCTCCCTCCTAAATGCGAGGATCCAGGTATGTTTACTATCCCTTGCAAAATAGGTAATCTTGGGATCGCTAAAGCCATGTGTGATCTAGGAGCTTCTATCAATGTCATGCCATTTTCTGTTTATCAACGTTTAAATGTTGGTCCTTTAAAGGAAACCGGTATTATTGTTTAACTTGCTGATAGGTCCAATGTTTATCCTGAGGGAGTTCTAGAGGATGTTTTAGTTCAAGTCAATGGGTTGGTTTTTCCTACTGATTTTTATGTGCTTGACATGGACGATAGTGATTCTCATACTTCATCACTGATATTATTAGGGCGACCATTCCTTAAGACTTCTAAAACGAAAATTGATGTAAATGATGGCACCCTCACTATGGAATTTGATGGTGAAGTGATTAGATTTAACATTTATGATGCCATGAAACATCCTAACGATATCTCTCCTGTTTTTGTTACGGATGCTATTAACCCATCTCCTGTTTTTGTTGCGGATGTTATTAACCCATTACCACAGGCACCAAGGCTGGAATCCAAATCCTTATCCGAATATTTAGCCAGGAACGTCTAGCCAAAGACGTTAAAGAAAGGCTCTTCATGGGAGGCAACCTATGTAAAAAAAAAAAAAAAAGTTTTGTTTTGCATTAGTTTTGGTTTGTTTTAGTTTTGTTTTGTTTTAGTTTAGTTTGTTTTGATTTTAGTGTAGTCATGAACTCTTTGGATCGGCTGCAGCAAGGATACATATCATTAGATGACACTTTCCAGAGCTTAAAGGGAGCACTCCAATATCAGGGAAGTACCAATATTTCCTTTCTCTTATTCTCTAATGTCCTTTATGTTGTTAATTCCTCTTCAATTGTGCTAAATTAGGAACAGTGAGGACACTGTTCAAGCTAAGTGTGAGGGAGAGAATAATAAAATATAGAGAATAGAGAACTAACTTATACTCTGAATGTTTGTCCTTAAGCAATTTTGAGCCAAATTTTTTCAAAATTATCATGAAATCTAGAGATTGTACTAAGTGTTGTAATAAGCATCTACAAAATGTGAAATTGACTTGTTCAAATGCTTTACTCACCCACTGCTGTGATTAGAATACATGGTTAAAATTAAGTAGTGAAATCTTTAAGAAACAAATTTACCTTGTATTTAGCTTTAGAATTGGAAGTCTAAGAGTAAGTCGAGTCCCTAAGTGAAAAATAAACAAGTTTACTTCTAGGTTATATTAGCTACTGTATACTCTTTGAAGTTGTTTGTAAAGCAATCATAACACTTAGTGAAAAAAAAAAAAAAAAAAGAATCAAGCATAGCCATTACTCCAATGATTCAACTAATTGAGTTAAGAGTATTCAAACTTGAATGTTAGAGTGAGGAAGAGTCCGTAGGGGTATCTCAAAACCCGGTCACTTGAGTGATGAGCTCGGGATGTTGCCGACTCAATGAACTCACTATAACAATAAGGGCGAAAAAGGCAAAAGTTCATGAAAAGAAGCGGGCAAAAACCCGTCAAAATAGATGCTTGAATAAATCAAAAGAACATGAATGTGAACATTCATTGAATAAAACAAAGATGTATAAAAGGGAGAATATCTAGCAAAGAGCTTATACTATATGCTTTTACTTTATGTTGCAAGGATTATATGTTTGCTAATGTCCAATGAAGTTTAATTGGGTGTTTTTCCTTAGTGGATTAAGTATTTACTTTTGGAATAAAAATTCTTTTGCTAAACATGAGGATTAAAGTTTGTTTTGTTTAGATTAGCTATTGAATTTTGTCCATAGTAATTTGATCACAGGAAACCAGTTTGGTTGAAGTAGTAGACATTAAAACTACAAGTCTTGAATTACAAATGAATAAGATGCTTGGAATGATGAAAAGAAAGTTTGTATAATCTATGATAGATTTCTCAATTGATTTGATACAATTGCTTGAGGACAAGCAAGAGTTTAAGTGTGGGGGAATTTGATAGAGCCATTTTATACTCAATCTTTATAGTATAAATTATGTTAAATTATTATTGATTTTATAGAAATCATAAGGAAATGGTACTTTAATTATATCATCGTGATAAATCAGGTTAAATGGAGTCAAGGATGCTAATTCAAGTATTTTAGAGAAGTCATTTACAACTTGGATCAAGACAAGAAATTACACCACCGGAGGAAGCACGGTTTGAGGCACAGCCAAGTTTCAAACCGTGTTACACACTGGACAAGAAGGCGAAAATGAGGACTTTGAACAGAGAGAGACACGGCTTAAGGCATGACCGTGGTGGAACCCGTGGGATAAACCGTGCTTGAAGCCGTGGTGGAAGCCAGGACCAAGGAGAAGAAAGTGTGGAACATCAACCAGATGAAGGCACGGCTTGAAATCTAGTCGTGGGTGTAACCGTGGTACACACTGGACACGGATGAAGACTTGAAGATTATGCACCGATGAAGGCACGGCTTGAAATCTAGCCGTGTGTCGAACCGTGGTTCACACTGGGCGTGGATGAAGACTTGAAGAATATGCACAGAGGATGGCACGGCTTGATCCACGGTCGTATGTTGAGGCGTGCCAGGCAGACGAGTCTTCACTTCTCGAAATCTACTTGGAAAAGGAAAGATATTTTCGTATCTTGCTAGAAAAAGATCACATGCTATCCATCTAATAGTATAAATAGAGCCAACCCTAGAGGGTTAGAACAACTTTTGAATCTTTGGATCTTGAAGAACCTTGGATCATCTTGGAGGCAGAGCAAGCAACCGGGTTCATTATGTTTCTATCTTTTATTTTCGTTTTATTGATGAACATGTGTAGCTAAGCTACTTTTCTAGCCAAAGGGTCATAGATGTTTAATTCTCCACGAATTGTGAGGTCTAATTGACTTGTTTTTATTCTATTCTTTGCTTTCGGGTATTCATATATCTTCTAATCGTTTTGTCATTATTATCTTTGTTGATTGGTATGAATAGAGCTCTTCTACTCAATTAGCAAGTTAATATATTGTCAACTAGCACGTCAAATCCGTAATTGTTTGATTGTTCTAGTCTTAGTGACGCAATAACATGTTTGGTTATAAAAGAGATGATCGAATTCATGTTATGGAGGTGTGTGATCATGTTTAAATAGGTTATCTTATAATCTACTGGCATGAATTGGTAGTCTCTCTAGATCTTAATGCTATTGATAGATTAAATCCTAAGCGCTTGTCTAAGGGTTGTTTAATCAATAAGAGAAATAATTCAAAGCGCTTGTTGGAGGTTATCGAGGAAGTAAGGAGAGATAGGTTGTTAGAGCTTGTTAATAACCATAACCAATTTATCTAGAACAAGAATAGAGAACATTTGCATCGATGATCAATTCCTAGAATTAAACCATCTTGATTCCTTTGGCTAGGCTTTTACCAAAATATGATTTTCTTACCTTGTTTTACTTTATTTGATTCACAAACAAAACCCCCCCATTTTCCTTTTCCCTTTTATTCTCCTTGAATAGAAATAAGTTTAACCAATCTCTGTGGATTCGACCCTACTCACCACTATATGCAAATCATATAATTGTCTAGAGTAGGTTTTATTTTTGTTGGATTCGTCACCCATCAACCGTTAACACCCAAACAAGTGTATGAGGACCAGTTGCAGCTACAACAGTCTTTTGCAAAACATAAGGTGAGTGAAAAGCAGAGTGAGAGTGGGAGAGCAAAAGACAATGAGAAGGAAAAGGAATATAAAAGTCAAGATCAAAAGGAAAAAGAGAGGAAGGCTGGAAAGAGTGTGAGAGGCCAAGTTGAAGGGGAATCAACTTTGGTGGTGAGTGAAAAGGAGAGGGCAGCCTTGCAAAAGGAGAGTTGTGTGGCAAGAGCGAGTGTAGTGAGGAGAGTGTTAGTGATGAAGCAACTTATGTTGTTGCTGGTTTTTAAGGAAACATGTTTGACTACTAACGACTTATCTAACTCTTTGCCTAGTGTGGTTGTGTCTCTTGTGCAGGACTTTGAAGATGTCTTACCTGAGGAGATTCCAAAGGGATTACCACCTATTCGTGGTATTGAGCACCAGATTGACCTTGAACCCAGAGCATTGATTCTAAACAAGCCAGCTTATAGGAGCAATCCGGAGGAGACAAAGGAACTCCAAAGGTAGGTCGATGAATTAATGGAGAAGGGGTACGTGAGAGAAAGCATGAGTCCATGTGCAGTGCTTGTGATTTTGGTGCCTAAGAAGGATGGGACATGGAGAATGTATGTTGACTGCCGCGCCATCAACAGCATTACGGTAAAGTATCGTAATCCCATTCCTCACTTAGATGACATATTAGATGAGTTACATGGGTCTAATGTCTTTTCCAAAATTGATTTGAAAAGTGGATATCACCAAATTAGAATGAAAGAAGGTGATGAATGGAACACTTCATTTAAGACAAAATATGGATTGTATGAGTGGTTAGTAATGCCTTTCAGTTTAACTAATGCACCTAGTACTTTTATGAGACTTATGAACCATGTTTTGAGGACTTTTATTGGAAAATTTGTGGTTGTCTATTTTGATGATATTCCTATTTACAGCAAGAGTTTGGAAGATCATATATCTCACTTGAGGGATGTTTTAGAAGTGCTTCGAACGGAACAATTATATGCTAACCTCAAGAAGTGCACTTTTTGCACAGAAAAACTTGTGTTTCTTGGTTTTGTTGTTAGTGCACAGGGAATGCAAGTTGACGAAGAAAAGGTTCGTGCGATCCAAGAATGGCCTAGTCCAACCAATGTAAGTAATGTGCGGAGTTTCCATGGACTAGTGAGTTTTTACAGGAGATTTGTGAAGGATTTCAGCACCATTGCAGCACCACTTACTGAGGTAATTAAGAAGAACGTGGGGTTCAGCTGGGGAGAGCAACAAGAGAAGGCCTTTCAGACGCTTAAAAATAAGCTGACTCGGGCGCCGTTACTTGCTTTACCTAACTTTGCTAAAACGTTTGAAATTGAGTGTGATGCTTCAGGATTAGGTATTGGAGTAGTGCTTATGCAAGAGAGAAGACCGATTGCATTCTTTAGCGAGAAGCTAAGTGGGGCAACCTTGAATTACCCTACTTACGACAAGGAGCTATATGCATTGGTTCAAGCCCTGGAGACGTGGCAACATTACCTTTGGCCGAAAGAGTTCGTGATCCACACTGATCATGAATCCTTGAAGTACTTGAAAGGGCAACACAAGCTGAATAAAAGGCATGCTCGTTGGGTGGAGTTCATCGAAACATTTCCATATGTTATCCACTACAAGCAAGGTAAAGAGAATGTCGTTGCTGATGCACTATCTAGAAGGTATACTCTTATCTCTACTCTTAGTTCTAGACTGCTTGGTTTTGAGCACATTAAGGAGTTATATGCTGCTGATCGAGAGTTTTGTGAGGAGTATGTGTATTGTGAGAAGAGTGGGCATGGAAAATTTTATAAACATGAAGGATTCTTGTTTAAGGAGAGTAAACTGTGCATTCCAATTTGTTCCTTAAGAGAATTACTAGTGAGGGAGTCTCATGGAGGAGGGTTAATGGGACACTTTGGCGTAGCTAAAACATTAGGGGTATTGCAGGAACACTTCTATCGGCCTCACATGAAACGAGATGTTGAGAGGATTTGTGAGCGATGTGTCACATGTAGGCAAGCGAAATCTAGAGTCCAACCTCAAGGGCTTTACACCCCACTTCCCATTCCTCATGAGCCGTGGGTAGATATTTCTATGGACTTTTTGTTAGGATTACCTAGGTCTAGACATGGTCGGGATTCTATTTTTGTAGTTGTTGATAGATTCTCTAAAATGGCACATTTCATTCCTTGTCACAAAACGGATGATGCTTGTAATATTGCTAATTTATTCTTTAAGGAAGTTGTGCGATTGCATGGTATGCCTAGAACAATTTTATCAGATAGGGATGCTAAGTTCTTAAGCTACTTTTGGAAGACCTTGTAGGCTAAGTTAGGAACTAAGTTATTGTTTTCTACTACTTGTCATCCACAGACTGACGGTCAAACTGAGGTAGTGAATCGAACATTATCTACTTTGTTGAGTGCTGTAATTAAAAAGAATATTAAGAGTTGGGAGGATTGTTTGCCGCATGTTGAATTTGCTTATAACCGTATAGTGCATTCTGCTACTAAATTTTCTCCTTTTGAAATTGTGTATGGTTTTAATCCACTAACTCCTTTGGATTTATCACCTTTTCCTATTTCTGAGTATGTTAATTTAGATGGCAAGAAGAAGGCCGAATTTGTTCAACAGATCCATGATAAGGCAAGGCTGAACATTGAACGACGAACAGAGCAATATGTGAAACAAGCCAATAAGGGTCGTCGACAAGCTGTTTTTGAACCTGGAGATTGGGTTTGGGTTCACATGCGCAAAGAGCGGTTTCCCATGCAGCGTCAATCTAAACTACTTCCTAGAGGCGATGGACCATTTCAAGTTCTTGAGCGCATCAACGACAATGCATACAAGATAGATTTGCCTGGTGAGTATCAAGTAAGTGCCACATTTAATGTTACTGATCTGAGTCCTTTTGATGTAGGTGACAATTTGAGGACAAATCCTTTTCAAGAGGAGGTGAATGATGAGATCCATGATGAGAGTCAAGCTGGAAGAAGGAATGTGGATCCTCTTGAAGTGCCGCTTGGACCGATCACAAGAAGTCGAGCAAAACAACTCAAGGAAGCACTTAACGGGTTGATAAAGGATGTCCATGAAGCCGGAAAGGATTGGAGCAATCATCAAGTTGGAATGGATTGGAACAACCATGGGAAGGCCCTTGCTCTTATACAAGTCACACCGGATACGGGTTGAAGAGGGCGTGTACTTTCAAGGCACGGCCGTGTAGGAATTCCAAGATTGCATAGAATCATACATGGCTAGGCACACGGCTAAAAGGCACGGCCGTGTATGGAGACAAGCAAATCCACAGAAAGATACACGACCAGAAGTACACGATCGTGTATGTGATCGGAATGTGCACAGAAAAGTACACGGCTAAAGTATACGGTCGTGTACACAGCCGTGTATCCCCTGCCGGCCAGCTTGTTCTGTTTTCGTGTTTTTACGCAACTTATCTAAGCTACGTCGTTTTGGACTTGTTTTTCACGAATTGTAACCCTAGTATAAAAGCTCCTAAGGTTTAGAACAACATAGAACATACATCTTAGAACATTAAAACATCTTTTGAGAGGCTCCTCTCTTGGTTCTTCAAGAACTAACCCGACTTATCAATTGGTCTTTCATCCTGATTGTGGCGTCTTCACATTATACCAAGGTTCTTGTCTCGCTTATAGACAACGGGTCGCGGTTTCCACTATAGGTGTTTGGCATCGTAGGTAACGAATTTCCGAACGTATTGGTATTGGGTTTCGTCACGAGTTGGCGTGGTTTGTATCAGTAAAGGCTTTTCTTCTTTCTTCCATTGGTTGGTCTTCCAAGTGGATGAACCATTACCCTGTGGAAACCGTACATTACTACTACCTTTCCTCTTGTGCTGGTTCTCAACCTTTATAGCCGTGTGAACCATATCCTCCAATTCTACATAATGCTGCAATTCAACCACATTTTGGATTTCTCTATTCAACCCAGCATGAAACCTAACCATTGTAGCCTCTCTATCCTCCTCTACATTCGCCCTAATCATAGTGACTCCCATCTCCTTGAAATACTCATCTACACTTCGGCTTCCCTGCTTCAGAGTTTGCAACTTGTTGTGCAATTCTCGATAGTAATATGCAGGTACAAACCGCTTCTTCATTACTCTTTTCATCTCTTCCCAAGACTCAATAGGTGGCTCGCCACTCCTTCTCCTATTCAACATTAGTTGATCCCACCACACTATAGCATAATCCGAAAACTCAATGGCAGCAAGTTTTACTTTCTTTCTCCCACTATAGTTGTGACAATCAAACACCATCTCTACCTTCTTCTCCCACTCTAAATACGCCTTGGGATCATTCTTCCCTTGGAAAGGAGGAATCTTCATCTTTATGCTACTCAATTGATCATCCTCTCTATTCCTATCTCCACTATCTTCCCAATCCCTAGTTCCTCTATTCCGACCACTCTATCCTCTATAACTCCCGACAGAAGGCTCATCTAGTTCATCTTCCGACATTTCATCTCCACCCTTCGGTACTCTCCTAGAACGACTTTCCCTCTTACGCCCTTGGAATACATTTGTGGATTGCTCTAGTCTTTGCTCTACCGTCTCATGAATTTGTTCCATTCCCTCTTGGAACATCCTTTTCATCTCACCCCTCAACGCCTCAATTACTAACCTAGCATCAAACCTTCCCCTCTCACCTTCAGGAGAATGTTGTCTCGACATTGTCCCTGCAGAAAAGATTAGTACTAACACAAATATATATAAAATTAAACCTCGCGATACACTCCGTTACGTGTTTCGCTCAAAGGATGATATCACACAGTCACTCGTGTATTCTCACAAACAACTATGATATCAACTCGCCAACTCCTCTTCTCAATTCTCTTGGAACTAACCCAAACTACACCAATTCCCTTCCGTAGAATTCAAAAACAAATCTAGGGTTTGTAAATTTTCCTCTATTTTTCTATCTGATTTTTTTTTTTTTGTCTTTGTTATTGCTCTTGATCATGTTTCTCTTTTCTTTTCCTTCTTTTTTTTGTGTCATGATTCTTCCTTTTTTTTTTTGTAACAATCGACTAGTAGATACTACACTATCAAAAGACAATTAATATTACGAAATTGAATGCTAACAATGGATATGAACGATTGGAGTTAGGGTTTTGATGTTACCTTCCTCAACCGAACTTGATGTTTTGACAAACCTAAGCTCTGATACCAAACTGATACGAACTACGCCAACCCGTGACGAAACCCAATACCAATACGTTCGGAAATTTGTTACCTAAGACGCCCAAATACCTAAAGTGGAAACCGCGACCCGTTGTCTATAAGCGAGACAAGAACCATGGTATAATGTGAAGACACCACAATCGGGATGAAAGACCGATTGATAAGTCGGGAAGAACGCCACAGAAATTAATCCGATAAGTTCTAGTTAGTTCTTGAAGAACCAAGAGAGGAGCCTCTCAAAGATGTTTAATGTTCTAAGATGTATGTTCCATCTCTATTCTAAACCCTAGGAGCTTTATACTAGGGTTACAATTCGTAAAAATACAAGTCCAAAACGACATCACTTCAGTAAGTGCGTAAAATAACAAAATAACATAAAAGTCCGGCGTCGGGGAGATACACGTCCGTGTACACGACCGTGTACTTTTCTGTGCAAATTCTGGCAATATACATGACCATGTACTTCTAGTCGTGTATCTTTCTGTGGATTTGCTTGACTCCATATACGACCATGCCTTGTAAATACACGCCCTCTTCACCCCATATCCGGTATAACTTATACAAGAGCAAGGGTCTTCCCATGGTTGTTCCAATCCGTTCCAACTTCATAATTGCTTTAATCCTTTCCGGCTTTATGGACATCCTTTATCAACCCGTTAAGTGCTTCCTGGAGTCGTTTCGCTCGACTTCTTGTGATCGGTCCAGGCGGCACTTCAAGAGGATCCACATTCCTTCTTCCGACTCGACTCTCATCATGGATCTCATCATGAATGTTAATGATTTGAGTCACTTTTGAAAAGTGGATGCTGGAAGTGCAATTCTGATTTTGATCCAGGGGAGTCCTATTCTCTTTTACCTTTATTTCCATTTTCCTTCCTTGTTGTGTAGTTTAATGTAGACATTGGGGACAATGTCTAACTCTAAGTGTGGGGGAGGGATTTGAGTAAAGGAAGTTATATGGAATATAAGTGTTAATGAATCAAAATTCAAAATTTTCCTCACTTAAGATGTATTTAATGAATTACTAATAATCAAGAATTGCTGAGATTTAGTTATATGATTTACTGAGATGAAAAGTCTTGGGAATTTTGAAAATTTTTACTCTCTTATTTTGTTCTATAACTACTTTGCTAGAATTACGAGTTAAAATCCAAGGGAAGAGAATTACTTGTTATTTAAGCATTTATTTCAAGAATTGGGAGTGGATTAAGGTCACTAGTAAGTTTAGTATGCTTTTTATTTTGCTATTAATGTGAGTTTTGTAATTCTGAGTAAAGGAGTAGATGATACTTGTAGCTTGGTGATCCCTTTTCGCAATTATTGGAACTGAGAACTTTGGGAGTAATGAATTTAAAAAAAAAAAAAAGTTCAGAAGTGGGCCTCATAGACTCGAGTAATTAAGCCTGAGGGGTACCCTTTTGAGGGAATAACATCTATTGACTTGGGTGACGAACTCGGGATCAATGGTTGAAAGCTTGCTACAAGGGTCGTGAAAAAAGTCTGAGAAAACTGAACTTAATTAAGCTGAATTAGAAATTAATGGAAAATTAATTTAATTGAGATGGTAGACGTTCGAAGGGGTATCTTAAAACCTAGTAGCCTAAGATCGTCTGGTTTGGGACTTACTGATCAAGGAAACCATTTTAGTTAAAAGGATAATAAAAAAAAAAATAGATAGTTGACTTAACTCGAACAAGTAAAACCGAGGGACGCCCTCTACGCTGAGGGGATAACGTCTATTAACTTGAGTGATGAGCTCGGGATTATTGATTGAAAGTTCGCTACATGAGTCAGTTAACTAAGTAAAGTACTTAATGAAAAATCTCCTAATCTTGTTTAAAAGGATTAAAGAAAAGGGAAATCTAGGAGATAAGTAGATACCATGTGCCCTTAATCTTTATTGCATTACTTATAGGAGTGGTTAAGAAGGAAGTATACTCTACTTTACTGGTATTGATCTTTGTTCGGTTTCACTTTTGGGAATTTATGTTTAAATTATGAGAGTACTAGTTTAAGTCACTTGGATTAGTCTTGAGAATTCTGGTATTTGTATTTTGTAAACAACTAATGGTAAGATTGAGTAGAGATTGCATAGTATGGAGGTAGATCATGAGTGATAAGAGTAAATTAATCCTTATAAATCATGGGCATTAATGATGAATTTGTGTAATCTTTTGAATAAAATCAATGCGGATTCAGTACTTAACAGATAAATATATCAATTTCAGGGTATAATGATAAAGAGAAGTGGAAAGATAACAAAAGGAGCATGATTGAAGCTCAAAAGATCAAGTTAAAGCTACTTATGGACAATATAGGGAAAGCCACGCTCGTGTCATGAACCGTGTGCACGCTTCAGGATGAAATTTGTCACTTGGAAAGGAAGCACGACTTGTGATATGGGTGTGCTTGAAGCCGTGGCAGACGCTAAGGAGAAATGGAAGAGTCCAGAACCTGGCACGGTTTGTAATCTAGTCGTGTTTCTAGCCGTGCCACACACTGAATAAGGATGAGGAATTGCAAATTATCGACCAGAGGGAGACGCGGTTTGAAATCTGGCCGTGTTGGTGGGCGTGTCATGCGTATGTTATTCACTTTTCGAGATTTACTTGGAAAAGGAAAGATATATTCGTATCTTTCTAGCTGAAGATCCGCGGCCATTCCCTTAAGAGTATAAATAGAACCAACCTTAGAGAAGGAGAAAAGGAGGCGGCATGAGAATAACCTTAGAGAAGAGAAGTTAGAAGAGTTTCCAGAATTGAAGTCAAGATCTTTGTGTTTGGGTTTATTTATGGATTCTAATATTTTTTCTTTTGTTCTTTTCATTAAACCATGAGTAACTAATTGTTTTATACCTGATCCCTCGAGAAACCCTTAATTGTTATGTAACGGATTTGTTAATGTTTCAATGATTAATCCTGATCTTTGAGTTTATTCATGTTGCAATCATGGTTTGTTTATCTTGATATGTGCGTAGTATTAGGATTGAATTAGATATCTGTTAATAAGATTGAGAATTCACTTAATAGAGTACATCTGGCATGAATAAAAAGACTACTTGTAATCCTAGAGATAGGTTATAGGAGGTTTTCTGTATTGAATAAGGTCATCGTGGTCTGGTTCAATTGAGAGTCCTAGGATTTTATTGCAATCTTAATTATGTTAATTAATGAGAGATCGTAATTGACTTAATTAGGATTAGGGATTATTGATCTTGAGAAAGACCTTAATCTAGTGTAAGAAACTCCACAGATCAGAAATGTTGTGTATTAATCATTGGAAAGTTTGTAATTGAATAAAAGTTGCATGATAATTAGGGGTGGAACTTGAGTAGGGTATGTTTAGATAATTGAATTAACTAAAGGAGTATTTGAATATCTTCAATGTGATCATTTAATTCATTCCTTTCAGATTTAATCAGTAAGTAAGGTAATTGAGTTCATCAATAGTGAGAAGTTAAATAGTAGGATAATTGTTAGTACTAGTACTTATAAGTCTTTGTGGGATCGATACCTGTACTCCAATGCTATATTTCTAATTGATAGGTATACTTGCCTGAGAACTGATCATAAGCTAGGATTGAGTATAGGATTTAACTTGTTAGAACGATTAGATCATCAAACTTGGCGCCTACTACTTTAACTATAATTTTTTTTTTGTTGTTAATTATTTCTCTTAGCTTCATTCGTGCTTCCATTCAAATTTGTTGAGGAAACTAAATTCATCATTTGTTTTTCGCAGTTTATGACAAGGAGCTCTTCATCTAAGCTTCTTAACCTTGATCCTGAGATTGATCGAACTTTTAGAAGGCGATTGAAAAGTGTTGAGGAGATAGTAGGGAATTTGAATTTTGATGAACCTTTGGAAAGTGAAGAAGCAACATCAGTGGCTGACAAGGAAGCTTCTATTACCCGTGGTAACATAGAAGCTGAACCAATGGTAGATGAACGAAGGATGATGGTTGAATATGCCCGACCTACTCTGGGCAGCACTGGTTCGTATATTGTGCAACCGGCAATAGAGGCCAACAACTTCGAAATCAAGGCCTCTACAATGCACATGATTCACAATCAATGCCAGTTTGATGGTTTGTCTGACGAGGACCCTCATGCGCACATCCAGATGTTCTTGGATATTTGCGCAACTGTCAAGCAAAACGAGGTATTTGAGGAAGCGCTGAAATTGCGACTTTTCCCTTTCACTCTCCGGGGGAAAGCAAGGTAGTGGTTTAGTTCACTAAACCAGGATTCCATAACCACTTGGATCCAGATGATGGAGACTTTCCTGGACTATTATTTCCCAACATCGAAAACTGCCAAGTTGAGAAATGATATCACATCATTCACCCAACTAGACCACGAGCCCTTGCATGAGGCGGTGTCCACATCACCAAATGCCTAACTGGCTGCAAGTTTCTACCTTCTATAATGGGCTTGACTATGCAACTCGACAAACAATTGATGCTGCTACTGCTGGTACTCTGAATGTGAAGACGCTGGAAGAGTCGTTGAGTTTGTTTGAGAATATGGCAAAAAATATCACCAGTGGAGCCATGGTAGACAAAAGCATAGGGCAGTGGGTATTTATGAGGTCGATTTGATGACAGCAATTGCAGCAAAAGTGGATGTGCTCGCTTCAAAAGTTGCAGGGATGACTGTATCTCAACCATCCCAATACTGCTCAACTGAACCTCATTCCAACAATGTGGTATCTGAAGTGCAAGAGCATGTTGAGTATGTGGGGAACCCCACAAGGCCATAGAACAATCCTTATATCAACACATATAATCCAGGGTGGCGCAATCATCCCAATTTCTCATGGAGTAATCAGCAATTTCCAAGGGGTAATGCACCTGCTCCAGGATTCCAAAGACCAGCTCCACCTCCTTTCTAAGAAAAGAAATCTAGTCTTGAGGATATGATTGCAAAGTTCATTCAAACGTCGGAGCAATGCCAGCAGTCTACAGAGGCAGCTCTAAGAAATCATGAAGCCTCAATCCACAACTTGGAAAACCAGGTGGGGCAGATCTCTAAAGCGCTTGCTAAACGACCACAAGGGTCTGTCCCTGGAAATATAGAGACCAACCCAAGGGAACACGTGAAGGCAGTGATTCTTAGGAGTGGAAAGGAAGTGAAATCAGATAAGTGTGGGGAAACTCCTGTTGTTAGGAAGGGGAATGAGACTGTTGATAAGGGCGAGACTACTAATAAAGCAGAAAAGAGGAAAGAACAAAAGACTCAGAAGCTAAGAAGACACCTATCGTCCAGCCCTATAAACCCCCATTGCCATATCCTGCAAGGCTGAGGAACGACAAAGATCGAGAACATTTCGGTAAGTTTCTGGATTTGTTCAAACAGTTACACATCAACTTACCACTTGTGGAAGCCCTTTCTTAGATGCCCAAGTATGCCAAATTCTTGAAAGATTTGCTGTCTAATAAGAAGAAGATGGAAGAGATATCCAGTGTAACAATTGGTGCGGGTTGTTTTGTGATTTTATTGAACAAGCTTCTAAAGAAATTGAAAGATCCAGGGAGTTTCACCATACCATGTTTCATTGGTAATCTACCCGTAGAAAAAGCATTAGCAGATCTGGGGGCTAGTATAAACTTAATGCCATATTCACTTTTTCAAAAGCTGGGATTAGGGGAGCCAAAGCCCACACGAATGAGTCTTCAATTGGCAGACCGATCAATGAAGTTTCCTAGAGGGGTTATTGAAGATGTATTAGTAAAAGTAGAAACTTTCATCTTCTCAGTTGATTTTGTGATCCTGGACATGGATGTTGACACTGAAGTTCCTTTGATCTTGGGACGCCCCTTTTTAGCCACAGCCCGAGCAATCATTGATGTGGCTGAGGGCCGATTAGTGCTGCGCATTGGGGAAGACGAGTTAGTGATATAGATACCGGCTGTGATGAAGAAATCAGTGAGTTCTGATGATACTTGTTATGCAATTGATTTGACTGATACCGTTGTGGAAGATATCTTATGCAAGGATCCATTAGAGTTGACTTTGAGAGTATGCGATTTTGAAGAGACAGATGATTGTGCAGTACAAGAAATGTTGACTCATCTTGATGGCAAAGAAGAACTTGGCTTAAAAACAGAAAAGGGAGAATATTGATGCAGGAGATGTTACTAGACTGAAGCCCTCTATTGAAGATCCTCCAATTCTAGAACTGAAGCAACTCCCTGACTATCTGGAGTATGCTTTCTTAGAGAAGGACTCTTAGTTGCCGGTCATCATTGCAGCCGGGCTAACCATTATTTAGAAGAAAAAGCTCTTAAAGATCTTGAAGGTGCATAAACGTGTGATAAGTATAAATTAACACTTGTATTTTAGATGAATTCTATTTGTTTGTGTAATAAGTTGATATTATCTTGAAGAATTTTGATACTTAAAAGAGAAATATTTCAGTTTCAGGGATGAGGACCACTATTTTGAGAAGAGATATTGACTTAGATTGAAATCGGAGAAGAATACACGAAGAAAATTGCCTTTTAGAAGAAACAGGGGAAGTACACGGGCGTGTATTGCCAGAGCACGGCCATGTGTCTGGCTTAAAAAAACCTACAGAAGGTTACACGGTTTAAGTACACGGCCATGTATAACCATGGGCTAAGAAAGTGTATATAAAAAGAGTCGGCCGTTTCAGAAGATTTTAGGGTTTCATGCATATATATACTCTCATTTTTCTTGAAAAGAGGGGGGGTGCGAAAAGGAGTGTTCCAAAGAAGAGGCCGAGAGGCTAAGAGGACGCAAAAGAGAGGTTGAAGGGATGAAAAAGAAGAAGACGACACCGGAGGGCTCATGCACAGGGGTTTTCTCTTTCTTTTTCATTCTGTTTCATTGAGTTGTATCTTGAAAATCATTAGTAGCTAGTTATTTCATACCCGAACCTTACGAATTCTAATTGTCATGTAATATGGGATTGATTGCATAGTTAATGAATAGTGGAATTCTCTGAATTTATTCATGTTGTTCATGTAGTGTTGCTAATTTGATGTATGGCCAGCATTAAGTTTGGATTGATTTCTTAGAAGTTGATTGGAAAATCTCTTGTTTAAATAGATCATGCATGAATAAAGGAATTCGTATGTAATCTAGGGATAGAGAACGGGAAGTTTCCGTATTAGATTAAATTAGATAATTTGATCTAATTGAGGGTTCAAGAGTGTTAATGCAATTCTAATCGATTTTTGATAGAAGAGGGATCTTTATTAAAGCGATTAGGGTTAGGAGCTAATGAATCTGGGAAGAACATTAGCTTAGTGTTAGATACTCCATGGTTTAAAGATAACTATTGCTCGTTAACTAATTTATTGAAAGGGTGAAGTTACATGACAATTAGAAGAGTAGTAAGGGTAGGGTATGATCTTAGTTATCGGATTTAGTAATCAAGTTATTGTGTTATTTTTAATTGCTATAGGTTTTGTTAAGTGTTCTTAATTTAATCTGAACCTCTCGAATTTGTGTGGTTAGATAGTCTGTTTAGAGTTATTATTGGTACTTGCTGATCCCTGAGGATACGATACCCGAACAAAATTCTATACTATTACAATCGATAGGTGCACTTTCCAATTTGATCATAACAAAGAGTCATAGAAAAAGGGATTTTTAAATTTGTGTGATTACGATCATCAATAGCGTGCCTTGGCATGGAAAATCTCGGATATCCAAGGGGTTAGTCCATCTTTTTGCACACACAAAATCCTGATGGAAGACAATTTCAAACTAGTAGTGCAAGCTCAAAGATGACTTAATCCAAACATGAAAGAAGTCGTTAAGAAAGAGGTAATCAAGTTGTTAGACGCTGGGCTAATTTATCCTATTTCTGATAGTTCATGGGTAAGCCCAGACCAGGTTGTGCTAAAGAAGGGGGGAATGACGGTGGTCCCAAATGAGAATAATGAGCTCATACCAAGGAGGATGGTAACGAGATGGCGAGTCTACATTGACTATCGCAAATTAAATGAAGCCACTCGCAAGGACCATTTTCCTTTGCCTTTTGTCAATCAGATGTTAGAGAGGCTTGCTGGACATATGTTCTACTATTTTCTAGATAGGATGTCGGGATATTACTAGATCTAAATTGCCCTTGAAGATCAAGAGAAAACTACTTTCACATGTCCCTATGGCACGATTTCTTATAGGAGGATGCCCTTTGGGTTATGTAATGCACCGGCCACTTTTCAGCGGTGCATGTTAGCGATTTTCGAAGATCTGGTTGAAGATATCATGGAGGTATTCATGGATGACTTTTCCGTGTTTGGGGATTCATTTGATTCTTCCCTGCAGAATTTGGAAAGGGTGCTCATACGTTGTGAAGAAACCAACTTAGTTCTGAATTGGGAGAAGTGTCACTTCATGGTGACTGAAGGCATTGTCTTGGGACATAAAATATCTCAGTAGGGGATTAAAGTAGATGACGCCAAAGTTGATACTATAGCCAAACTTCCCCCACCTTCTTCGGTTAAAGCTATTCGGAGTTTTCTAGGACATGCTGGATTCTATAGACGATTCATCAAGGATTTCGCCAAAATTGCTCGTCCTTTCACCAGGTTGTTGGAGAAAGACATCGCCTTTGATTTCAATGATGAACGTCTCCAAGCTTTTGAGGCGCTGAAGGAGAAACTGACCAAGGCTCCTATCATGGTGACTCCATATTGGAACGTACCATTTGAACTAATGTGCGATGCCAGTGACTATGCTGTAGGAGCTGTCCTGGGTCAGAGAAAAGATAAGTATTTCCAGCCGATATACTATGCCAGCAAAACTCTAACCGGTGCTCAAAAGAATTATACCACTATTGAGAAGGAGTTATTGGCAGTAGTGTTCGCTTTTGACAAATTCCGATCCTATCTTGTTCTTTCTAAGGTGATAGTGTATATTGACCACTTTGCATTGAGATACTTAATGACCAAGACGGATGCAAAACCCTACCTCATCAGGTGGATACTCCTATTGCAAGAATTTAACCTTGAGATCAGAGACAAGAAGGGAGCAGAAAATCTTGCAGCAGATCATCTATCTCTATTGGAGAACCCATGTGTTGAGTAGCTGAAGGAAGAAGATATCAACGATAGATTTCCTGAGGAGAATTTGTATTCCATCAACAAAGTTAGCGGTTCGGAGTCCGCATGGTTTGCGGACATGGCCAACTATCTAGTGGCTAGGGTCCTTCCACAAGACATGTCAAAGCAACAGAAAATGAAGTTCTTTACCGACCTAAAGTATTACTATTGGGAAGACCCCTACTTGTTCAGGTATTGCTCAGACCAAATGATCAGGCATTATGTCTCACATGAGGAAGGATGGGAGATCTTAAGCTATTGCCATAGTGGACCCACTGGGGGATACGATGGTGCAAATAGGATGGCCCACAAAGTGTTAGAGGCTAGTTTTTATTGGTTGTCGGTATTCAAGGATGCGCAAAGTTTTGTGGCTCAATGCGATCGATGCTAGAGAGACGGCAACATTTCAAGGGGGGGACGAAATGCCACAGCACTATATTCTGGAATGCGAAGTGTTTGATGTATGGGGTATTGATTTTATGGGGCCATTTCCTCCCTCATATGGAAACAAGTATATATTGGTAGCAGTGGACTATGTATCTAAGTGGGCAAAAGCGCAAGCTCTACCGACAAATGATGCTAGGGTGGTTGTCAAGTTCCTCAAGAAGCTCTTTTGCCGCTTTGGGGTGCCTCGAGCACTCATCAGTGATCGGGGTACACATTTTTGCAACTCTCAGGTTGAAAAAGTCTTAAAAAGATATGGAGTGACTCACCGTCTTGCCACTCCTTATCATCCACAGACAAGTGGGCAAGTAGAGTTGACAAATAGAGAGCTAAAGCGCATCTTAATGAGATCAACTCTCCAGCATGGGCGAGATTGGGCAGACAGGTTAGACGATGCGTTATGGGCTTACAGGACGGCCTACAAAACACCACTTGATACAACTCCTTTCCGGTTAGTATATGGGAAAGCGTGTCACTTACTAGTTGAGATTCAGCATAGGGCGTTCTGGGCAATCAAGACTATCAATCTCGATCTCAACAAGTCAGAGGCTCACAGGAAAAGGAAAATTAATGAGCTTGATGAGTTAAGACTTATGGCCTATGAAAACGCTAATATCTACAAGGAGAGAGCCAAAGCATATCATGACACAAGGTTACGCCAGCACAAGAAATTTGAGGAAGGGGATATGGTGCTGTTGTTCAACTCCAGGTTGAAACTTTTTCCTGGGAAACATAAATCAAAATGGGCAGGTCCTTTTTGGGTCAATAACATTTTCCCTTATGGAACGGTGGAGTTAGAACACCCTGAAAAGGGTATTTTCAAGGTCAATGGATAGAGACTTAAACATTACTTAGGAGACAAGAAGGTCTTTGAAGAAAGAGCGGAGCTGACCCTCATTCAAATCCATAATTGATCTCCCACTATTCATTCGGTCGAGCCAACGACGGTAAACAAAAGCGCTGGCTGGGAGGCAACCCTTGCATCTACTAGGTTAGTTTTCCTTTTACTATCATCATCAATATATTTGTGATTTGTGGTTTTGTAGGCGAGATTTTAATGAAGAGGATAAGACATGGTCTAAGCCACACCTAAGTGTGTGGGCATTTGTGAAAGGTGTCTCATTCCAGGGGATGGCACGGGTACAAGCACGGCCAAGTTACAAGCCATGCCATAAGGGTAAGATTTTTCACAAATTTTTGTACAGGAGCAGTGCCTGACACGGCTTCGAACACTCTCAGGTTTGCACCCGTGTCATCAATATCCCCTAGGGTTCATGATTTTCATATATAAGATGCCTTTCCCTACACTTATTTCCTCATTCACACACCACTCCTCTCTACATTTTCGTTTTTTCTCCTCTTTGTTGGTTCCACTGGGTGAAGGACATCCTTTATCAATCTTCAAAGATTTCTTGAGTGTGTTGTATCCAAGATGCCTAGGACTAAAACGGTGGCACGTAAGAATGCTCAGCTTAGTTCAGCTGGGGGTTCATCTAGAGCTTCGAGACGCTATCCTCCTAACTTGAGGAGGGAGGATGAAGCTAAGTATGACACAGTGTGAGAACGGAAGGTGTTCACGCCTAATGTGGTAATCGATAGGGAAGTGCTCGCTCGATATAGGTTGGTGGAACAATTTGATCAATTCTTGAAAGATCCAGCTTGGAGAGCACTTCTAAGCATTGAGGAGGACGTTTATGCTTCGCTGAGCTATGACTTCGTCGCCACATTCAAGCTTAGTTTCGGCCGTCATACCCAGCTTGATAACGTGGTTTCCTTCTACTGCCAAGGGAGTTACCACCGTGTTGAAATGAGAGAATTTATCAAGTGCCTGGGCATTTATGACAATGAGTTTATCGACTCCGATGAGTTCTCTCAGCTTCCAGATGCTTTTCCTAAGGGCTTATTGCAGTATAGAGTATGGAACAGTATGGGAGATGGCGGGTATGATCCATCCAAATCTAAGGGAAGCCATTTACGGATCCTGCTGTGTGTGTGCTTCATTACATTTTGGCCACTTCAACTACTGGTAGAGGTGATTCTCAGGGTGTTGTGAATGCTTCGGATTTGTATAAACTGTGGAGTATGATCACAGGTACCCAGGTTAATGTTGGATTGGCAGCTGTTTGGTGTTTGAAAAAGCAGTGCAATCTGGGGCATCACAGGGTTTTTGTCGGCTCCTGGATTACTCGTATTCTGAAGAACTATGGTGTCTTTCCAACACGGGTTCCAAGGGACAGTTGTGGAAGGAGTACCTCTCTCCCTAACGGTGTTTTGCGGAGGTGGAGGTTTCGTTTACCAGATGTAGCTGAAGAACAACAAGAGTAGGAGATAGAACCCGAGCAGGTTGAGGAGTAAGAGCAAGCTCAAGAGCAGGCCGTACCGAACCAGGAGTTTGCAGATTCTGTAAGGAGATTGATTGCGGATTTGGAAGAAATTAAGAGATAACAAGCCAGGCAGTCGAAGAGGGTTAAGGGCCTGAAGCGTTATTTGGTCATGTGTTTATCACGTATTGGTGAGAAGTTGGGGGTAGATCTTCCCCCATGTGGTGGCTCTGGTGATGAGGATGTCGTATCACAAGCTACTCGGGTTGTTTCTAGAGGAGATCATCACTCGAGTGGTGCATATGTTCCAGGTTTTCATGTTGGAGAATCCTCGGGTGCAGCTTTCATGGCACGACATGAGAGTCTAGCAGTTGCTATTGCTGAAGCGAGCAATCAGCAGGATACTGAGCTGATTGGATCTGATTCTTCTCGTCGATTGGGCACTGTACCGTTGTCATCTGATGATGACTTCTGTAGCTGATCTTGCGGGTTGATAGATGGAAGTTGGACCCTGGAGATTTGAACTGTTGTGCAGAACAGCCGTTTTAAGAAATCTTGCTTTTACTTTTGTTTTAACTGTCCTAATTTATTTGATTCTGGAAGACTGACCAACCACTAATGTTTGAAACAGAAATTGCTGATGATAGTTAGTTTTATTTTTAGTTGATTATTATTTTCTTTTGTTTTGTTTTGTTTTTGTGAGATATAGGCTTTCAAAGTACACCAACCCATTACGTTTAGCAGGGATTCTCATGACTTTACTTGTGCGTTGCCTGACTTTCTGTTAAAGATCCGCGTTGTAGGAGAGTTCAGGGAAGTTTTTGTTTTCCTTTTGTTTTCTTTTTGCTTTTATTCTTTGCTTCCCTTTATGCGTTTCATGAGGACATTGGGGACAATGTCTATTATAAGTGTGGGGAAGGGGGGTTAGGAAAACGAAATTAGGATATAAGGGTTGTGCAATCAAAAATGTAAATTCCTCTCATTTAAGGTATATTCGATGATGACTTTTGACAATCAAGGATTGTTGAGAGTTGTTCATACCCCTATTGAAAATTTAAAAAAAAAATTATTCTCTTATTTTGTATTAGAGATACGTTGCTAAAATTACAAGATGAAATCAAAGTGAAGTGAACTTACTTGTTATTTAACCTTTACTTTCGAGAGTTGAGATTGGATTAAGGTCACTAATGAGTTTAGTATGCTCTTCTTTTCGCTTAGTAGGTGAGTTATGTAACTTGGAGTGAAGGAGTAAATGATACTTGTAACTTGGTGATTCCTTTTCAAAGAATTTTCTAAAAAAAAAATTGTTGGGAGTAATTGAAGAATATAATAATATGTAAATAGTTCAGAAGTGGGCCTCATCGACTTGAGTAATTAAGCCTAAGAGATGCCCTTTTTAGGGAATAACACCTATTGACTCGGGTGACGAACTTAAGATCAATGGCTGAAAGCTTACTACAAGGGTCATGAGAAAAGCCTAAGAAAACTAAACTTAAATGAGCTTATATGAATGATAGTTGATTGATTGAGATGGCAGAGGTTCGAAGGGGTATCTTAAAACCTAGTAGTCTAAGATCATCTAGTCTGGGACTTACTGACCAAGGAAACCATCTTAATTAATTAATTAAATGATTTAATTGGACTCGAACGAGTAAATCCTAGGGACGCCTTCTACGCTGAGGGAATAACGACTGTTAACTTGAGTGATGAACTCGGGATTATCGATCGAAAGTTCGTTACATGGGTCGGTTAACTTAGTTAAGTGCTTTAATCGTAAACTCCCAAGATTAACTTAAGAATTGGATGAAACAGAAAAGGAAGAGCTAGGGGACGAGTGGATACAACATGCCTTTAGTCCCTGTTGTGTTGCTTATAACAGTGGTTAAAAGGATTGTATACTTTACTTTACTAGTCTTGATCTTGTGGCAATTTTGACTTTGGGAATTTTAGTTTAAATGATAAGGGTAATAGTTTAATTTACTTGGATTAGCTTTGGGAATTTTAGTATTTTTATTTTGTATACAACTAATGGTAAGATTGAGTGAAGATTATCAATGATTGAGGCGTAGCATGAAATCGATGATGCTGGAATATCTTCTCGATTGTTGGAACTTATGAGAACTTGTCCTTTGGTTTTATTTTTTTTTTAATCCATGTTTGCTTGAGGACAAGCAAAAGCTTCAGTGTGGGGAAATTTAATAAGAGTAAATTAATCCTTATAAATCATGGGCGTTAATGATGAATTTGTGTAATCGTTTGAATAAAATCAATGCGGATTCGGTACTTAACAGATAAATATATCAGTTTCAGGGTATAATGCTAAAGAGAAGTGGAAAGATAACAAAAGGAGCATGATTGAAGCTCAAAAGATCAAGTTAAAGCTACTTATGGACAACATAGGGAAAGCCATGCCTGTGTGTACGCCTGAAGATGGAATTTGTCACTTGGAAAGGAAGCACGACTTATGATATGGGTGTGCTTGAAGCCGTGGCAAACGCTGAGGAGAAATGGAAGAGTCCAGAACTTGGCACAGTTTGTAATCTAGCCGTGTTTCTAGCCGTGCCACATATTGAACAAGGATGAGGAATTGCAGATTATCGACCAGAGGGAGACACGGTTTGAAATCTAGCCGTGTTGGTGGGCGTGTCAGGTGTATGTTTTTCACTTTTCGAGATTTACTTGGAAAAGGAAAGATATATCCATATCTTTCTAGCTGAAGATCCTCGGCCATTCCCTTAAGAGTATAAATAGAACCACCCTAGAGAAGGAGAAAAGGAGGCAGCACGAGAACAACCCTAGAGAAGAGAAGTTAGAAGAGTTTCTAGAATTGAAGTCAAGATCTTTGTGTTTGGGTTTATTTATGGATTCTAATATTTTCTCTTTTGTTCTTTTCATTAGAACCATGAGTAGGTAATTGTTTTATACCTGCTCCCTCGAGAAACCCCTAATTGTTATGTAACGGATTTGTTAATGTTTCAATGATTAATCCTGATCTTTGAGTTTATTCATGTTGTAATCATGGTTTGTTTATCTTGATATGTGTGCAATATTAGGATTGAATTAGATCTCTGTTAATATGATTGAGAAATCGCTTAATAGAGTAGATCTGGCATGAATAAAAAGACTACTTGTAATCCTAGAGATAGGTTATAGGAGGTTTTCTGTATTTAATGAGGTCATGGTGGTCTGGTTCAATTGGGAGTCCTAGGATTTTATTGCAATCTTAATTATGTTAATTAAAGAGAGATCTTAATTGACTTAATTATGATTAGGGATTATTGATCTTGAGAAAGACCTTAATCTAGTGTAAGAAACTCCGCAGATCAGAGATGTTGTGTATTAATCATTGGAAAGTTTATAATTGAATAAAAGTTGCATGATAATTAAAGGTGGAACTTGGGTAGGGTATGTTTAGATAATTGAATTAACTAAAGGAGTATTTGAATATCTTCAATCTGATCATTTAATTCATTCCTTTCAGATTTAATCAGTAAGCAGGGTAATTGAGTTCATCAATAGTGAGAAGTTAAATAGTAAGATAATCGTTAGTACTAGTACTTATAAGTCTTCGTAGGATCGATACCTGTACTCCAATGCTATATTGCTAATTGATAGGTATACTTGCCTGAGAACTGATCGTAAGCTAGGATTGAGTATAGGATTTAACTTGTTAGAACGATCAGATCGTTAACCAATGAGAATCAATGATGCGAAAAGAAGTTCTTGATTGTTGAGTTAATGAAAATCTTGTCCTTGGTTTTTCTTTGGCTTTATTTTGCTTGAGGACAAGCTAACACTTAAGTGTGGGGGAGTTTGATAAGTGCAAATTAACACTTGTATTTCTGATGAATTCTAGTGGTATATGTAATAAATTGATGTTATTTTGAAGAGTTTTGATTAACACTTGGTTTTTCTTTGGCTTTACTCAGTTTTAGGACTGAAGACCACTATTTTGAGAGAAGATATCAACTTTGATTGAGATTGGATAAGAAAACACGAAGAAAAATGCTTTTTGGAAGGAACAGGGGAAGAGCACGGTCGTGTAATTAAATTGCACAGCCGTACGTCAAGGAAACACGCCCATAGAAGCACATATAGTTGAACACATGGTTGAAGGCTTGTCCATGTGTTGAGCTTGGAAAATCCACAAAAGCACACACGGTTGAGTAAACGGTCTGAGACACGGTTGTGTGTTATTTGTTTGGATTTTACTGACACTATTCAAAGGTACGATCGTGTATAAGCCGTGTGTCAAGACCGTGTGCTTGAAAATAGTCAGCCATTTCAAGAGATTTTTGGGCTTCCATGCATATATATATTCTCATTTTTTCCAGAAGGAACATAGGGGGGACACCAAAGGGAGATAGAAAAAAAAATACGAAGGAAGACAAAATGTTTGGGATGAATTCCAAGAGTAAAGCAACATCAATGGATTCATCTTCATCTTCTAAAGGGTTCATGCATAAGGGTTTATTGAGTTGTAACTTGAAAAACATGGGTGGTTAGTTTATTTCATACCCTAACCTTAAGATCTCTAATTGTCACATAATGTTGGACTGATTTTATAGTTAATGAATAGTGGAAATCTCTGAGTTTATTTATGTTATTTGTTGTGTTTTGTTAATTTGATGTATGGCCAACATTGAATTTGCATTGATTTCTTAGAAGATGATTGGAAAATCTCTTGTTTGAATAGATCTTACATGAATACAGGAATTCGTATGTAATCTAGGGATAGAGAACATGAATTTTCCGTATTAGGCTAAATTAGATAATTCGATCTAATTGAGGGTTCAAGAGTGTTAATGCAATTCTAATCGATTTTTGATAAAAGAGGAATCTTTATCAATGCGATTTGGGTTAGGAGCTAATGAATTTAGGAAGAAAATTGGCTTGGTGTTAGATACTCCACAGTTTAGAGATAACCACTATTTGTTAATTGATTTATAAAAAGGGTAAAGTTACATGATATTTAGAGGAGTAGTATGGGTAGGGTATGTTCTTAAGTAATAAATTTAGTGATTTTAATTTATCGTGTTAGTTTTAATTGCTTTAGATTTTGTTAAGTGTTTTTAATTTAAACTGAATCTCTCGAATTTGTGCGGTTAGATAGTCGGTTTAAAGTTATTATTGGTACTTGCTGATCCTTGAGGAAACGATACCTGAACACAATTCTATACTATTACAATCGATAGGTGCGCTTGCCCTATTGATCGTAACAGAGAGTCATAGAAGAGGATTTTTAAATTTGTGTGATTACGATCAACACCAACTTTTTAGTGTCGCTGCCGGGGATTGGCTATATTAAGAAAGCTCAACGCTGACTACTTTAACCATTTATTCTTTAGTATTTGTTGTGTTACATTCACTCTTTTGGAGATAACTAATTTTCCCTTGATTTTGTTTGTAGTTTACGACAAGGAGCTCTTCATCTAAACTTCTTGCATTTGACCTAGAGATTAAGCGAACATCCAGAAGAAGGTTGAGGAGTGCCTTTGAATAAGCTACGGGAAATCTAGTGATGTGCTCAAAACCAAGGCCAAGCACAATCAAATGAATCAAAGAAAACAATCCTTAACTCACATACAAACCGGTCTAATAGAAATGGAATTTACGTGAACCCTAATGGAAATTTGATGCAATCCAATGGTTCAAAGATGCAATCAAAATCCAATAATGATCAACTTCACTAAATAACAATAAAAACCAAGTGAATTATATGGAGAAGAAAAGCACCAAAACCGTAATATATCCTCTTCCAACACAAGCACAGTTCACGCCACCAATGAGATGAAATATCAAGTACTAAAGTAATCAACCCTAAACAAGATAATTGATCACAAATGCAATAAAAAATCTGACTAAGAAACTTTCAATTCAACCCTAGATATGACTCACTAGAGATGAAATGAAAAACAACAAAGAAAGAAATGATATGAATCACAATTCCCCCTTGTTGCACTCGCCACAATTCCAATTCTTGGGATTGAAATTGATAAGAGAAAATGAACTAGGAAGAACCCTAATTTCACATGTAAAGTGTATGTTTCAAATCCATAAAAAATGGCCTCCTCAAACCCTACTATAAGCAAGTATTTATACTTACTACTCCTAGGGTTAGAAAATGGTCAAAATTACAAGTTTGCCACTTTTAAGGTGGCCGGTCTTAAATGGAAATTACAATAAAATGAAAGTGTCCCAAAAGAAAATACAACATAAAATAGTCCATAAAATAATTACAAAGTACAAAATATCATAAGTCCTCATGAGCCAAATGCTTTAGAATGGAAACAATCGCGGCGAATCTTTGATTGTAAATCTGAAGATGTCCCGTGTCCATCGACTAGTATAGGACATATTAGCACCCCATGGAGAATTATTATTATACCTGTAAGATTATTTCTCAAATACTTATTAGATGAAAAGAAATGACATAAAATATGAGTGATTTGGATAATCATCCAAATCGAGTTTCGAAAGTATCGATGGTGTCGAAAATTTTCCCATCATCTCCTCGTGCTTCTGAAAGATTTGCCCTCAAATCTAGAGGATCAGTTTTGGAACTGAACCCTAATGTCTCTGTTGTCCTGCTCTTCCGGCTATCAAATGTCGTGGATGTAGTTTTGATCAGTTCATGATACCCATGTACCTCAGATGGAGTCATTAGCGATAGAACTATGCGATATTCGCCCCTACTGAACATGTAGGTGTTTCTAAACCCATCATGTAACACCCGCTGATCAAACAACCAAGGCCGACCCAAGAACAAATGGAATGCATGCATAGGGACTACATCACATAGGATCTCATCATGATATTTCTGCCCAACATTCACAGGAACCTTTGCCTTAAGTGTAACATACATACTATCTCAATTATCCAACCAATGCAAGTTATAAGGGCTAGGATGTGGAATAGTAGATAGATGTAATTTGTCTACTAGTGCAGCAGATATAACATTCGTGCAACTACCATTATCGATGATGAGTACACAAAGGTTACCTCTGATTCTGCAAGAGGTGTGAAATATGTTCTCCCTCTAAATGTCTCTAGTATCAAGTGATATAGTTAGAACCCTGCATAACACATTAATGGGTAGATATTGTTCACCTATACGCTTCTCATGTGTGTCTGCAATCTGGTCATCATAATACTCCTATAGTGTCGTTGGTAAATCTGTAGGTTCAACCTGTTCATTGTCATCCTCAACATCCTCCCCAATGCCCTCCATAACAGCCACCACCCTCTTATTTGGACACTGTGCTACCATATGCCGAAATCCCATGCATTTAAAGCACTTGATTTGGCATGCCTTTCCACTAGTAGATCCGGGAACAGTCTACCTCACATCTAGTGTTATTACCTCTTTACCCTTCCCAGTAGGTAAATTTTCTCTAATAGTATTTAGGGTAGTTTTGTCCACTACTCTCACTACCTCACCTACCGCTTTTGTTCCCCTTGATCGACCGTCAGCTGATATGGGTCTAGTAATAGCATTGGGCCTACTACTCGGAGCCCTAAACAAATTAGACCTCCTTTGCCTCTCCACTTTCAAGGCCAATTGAATAGCCTCATCAAGTGTACTATAGCACTGCAGCTCAACAACACACGTTATTTCATATTTCAAGCCAGAGACGAAGCGTGCTATGGTTTGTTCTAGAGGTTCAACGGACCTACACCTAATCATGAGGGTTTCAAATTCCTGCACATAATCATCCATTGTCTTGCCTCCCTACCTCAAGGTCTGCAGTTGCATAAAAAGTTCTTGTTTGTAGTGCTTAGGAATGAACCTTTTTCTCAATACTCTTTTCATATCCCTCCATGTTTGAATCTCAGCCTCTCCATCCCTACGCCTGCTGATAATCTGATTCTTCCACCATAATGCAGCGTACCCTATAAACTCGACAGCAGCCAATCGAACCCTAGTATCATCATCGATCTCATAACATTCAAAGAGACCCTCAACCTTGTCCTCCCAATCTAAATAATCATCAGCTGATCCCTTGCCATCATAAGAAGGCATCTGCAGTTTCACATACTCCAAGCCCCGAGGTGGCCTGAAATCCCTATTTTGATATAGATTAGCTCCAAAATTGTCATCCCTTTCTTCCCTGTATGGAAGATGCTCCTCACCCATCCTTCTATTCAGATTTCCATCTCCCACTACTCTGTCTCGATGAGGATTCTATAGAGCTACTCGAGGTGGTGCCTGATGGTTTACCACTGGTAGTTGTGGTAATGTCATTCTATCAATCTTAGTTGCCAGAGTAGCAACTATGGTAGTAAGATCCTAGAGCTATTCTTTCAAAGTCCTCTTACTTGCAACATTATGACCTTGACCTCTACTAACTTGACTATTGGCTTCATCACCAATTCCCCCATTCACGCTATCATTTGACATAGTGGTAGACTCAATATATTGAACCTCAAAGACAATTTGAAGCAAAGGAACACACCTCACAACCACACTTCCTTTAATGCCACACAATAGCCACTATAAAAGGAAAACAAATAACTCCACTTAACTTCACTCAAAACACAAGTAGGCTATTACAATCTACGTGTAGCACTCTTCTCCACAACACATTAACACATCACGGTGTAACACTTCTATAACTCACCACCATATGCAACACTTGCAATCCCCTTTTTAATCAACACACACACACCTTTTCTATACACGGTGCCTAACAAATTCAATCACCACAACAATAATATTTCCCTACTCTTTTCAAATCACGGTGCAACAACTTTTCCTAAATTCCACAAAACACTCACTTCACCAACAATTCCATGCCAATTTGATTCACACCGCCACTTACACAATACACACACCGCACTTTATTTCAAACAACAATGTCACACTCACGTTGTAAGAATCCACTCCCACGACAACAACAACAAAAATACACTCCACTTCCATGGAAATAATAACAAATGTACTCCACTTTCCACAAGTTCTAACCGCAACTTAATACAAATAGGCAGCAATTCAAATTTGAAATTCAACCACTTCACTAATTGCAACCCTTCCACAATTGGTAAGAAATGATTTTCAAATTCAAACAAGCACTCATTAACTCCTCAACTTAATTGATGTGTTTGAATTCAAATAGATTCCCTACTATCCAAATAATGAAAATCTGGAAAATTACACTCCTCCAATCCTGAATTGCACAAGGATTCACACAACACACTCTACAAGCTTCTTCAAACAACAACTTAATCACGGTATGGATGGGTAAATTTCAAATTCGAAAATTTGAATCAATAACACACTTCTACTCTTCTTCCCTTCCACGAGAATGATCAACCACAAGAAGCTACAACAATCCCTTCAATTTAACTTCAACAAGCAGCAAATTCAATTTTCAATCAAGACAATTTTGCAACTCAAATTCACAGCACACAATTTCGGTTCACAATATGAAGAACCTAATTGAGCATCATGATCAAGAATTCAACCAACACTTAATCCCTTCTCTTAACTTGTGCTTTGATACCAAAAGATGATGTGATCAAAACCAAGTCTAAGCACAATCAAATGAATTAAAGAAAACAATCCTCAACTCACATACAAACCGATCCAATAGAAATGGAATTTGCATGAACCCTAATGGAAATTTGATGCAATCCAATGGTTCAAAGATGCAATCAACATCTAATAATGATCAACTTCACTAAATAACAATAAAAACCAAGTGAATTCCATGTGAATTATATGGAGAAGAAAAGCACCAAAACCGTAATATATCCTCTTCCAACATAAGCACAATTCACGCCACCAATGAGATGAAATATCAAGTACTAAAGTAATCAACCCTAAACAAGATAATTGATCACAAATGCAATAAAAAATCTGACCAAGAAACTTTCAATTAAACCCTAGATATGACTCACTAGAGATGAAATGAAAAACAACAAAGAAAGAATTGATATGACTCACAATTTCCCCTTGTTGCACTCGCCACAATTCCAATTCTCGAGATTGAAATTGATAAGAGAAAATGAACTAGGAAGAACCCTGATTCCACACGTTGAGTGTTGATGAGATCCTTGATGAGAGTCAAGCCAGAAGAAGGAATGTGGATCCTCTTGAAGTGCCGCCTGGACCGATCACAAGAAGTCGAGCGAAACGACTCAAGGAAGCACTTAATGGGTTGATAAAGGATGTCCATGAAGCCGGAAAAGATTGGAGCAATCATGAAGTTAGAACGGATTGGAACAACCATGGGAAGACCCTTGTTCTTATACAAGTCACACCGGACACGGGTTGAAGAGGGCGTGTACTTTCAAGGCACGGCCGTGTAAGAATCTCAAGATTGCACAGAATCATACACGGCCAGACACACGGCTAAAAGGCATGGCCGTGTATGGAGTCAAGCAAATGCACAGAAAGGTACACGGTCAAAGTATACGGTCGTGTACATGGGCGTGTATGTTGCCAGAAGTTGTACAGAAAGGTACACGGCCAAAGTACACGATCGTGTACACGGCCGTGTATCCCCTACCGGCCAGCTTTTTCTGTTTCGTGTTTTTACGCAACTTATCTAAGCTACGTCGTTTTGGACTTGTTTTTCACGAATTGTAACCCTAGTATAAAAGCTCCTAAGGTTTAGAACAACTAGGAATTTACATCTTTGAACATTAAACACTTTTGAGAGGCACCTCTCTTGGTTCTTCAAGAACTAAATCGAACTTATCGGATTGATTTCCGTGGCGTTCATCCCGACTTATCAATCAGTCTTCCATCCCGATTGTGGCGTCTTCATTTTTATACCAAGGTTCTTGTCTCGCTTATAGACAACGGGTCGCGGTTTCCACTTTAGGTGTTTGAGCGTCTTAGGCAACGAATTTTCGAATGTATTGGTATTAGGTTTCGTCACGGGTTGGTGTGGTTCGTATCAGTTTGGTATCAGAGCTTAAGTTTGTCAAAACATCAAGTTCGGTTGAGGAAGGTAATATCAAAAACCCTAACTCCAATCATTCATATCAATTATCGTATTCAATTTTGTGGTATTGATTGTCTTTTGATAGTGCAATATCGACTAGGCGATTGTTAAAGAAAAAAGAAAAAAAAGAGAAAAATTCACGATAGAAAAAAAAAAGAAGAGAAAAGAAAAGAAAAGAAAAACGTGATCAAGAGCAACAACCAAGACAAAAAAAAAAATATTCGGATAGAAAAAAATAGAGGAAAATTTACGAACCCTAGAGTTGTTTTAAATTCTACGGAAGGAAATTGGTGTAGTTCGGGTTAGTTCCAAGAGAATTGAGAAGAGGAAATTGGTGAGTTGATATCATCATTATTTGTGAGAATACACGAGTGACTGTGTGATATCATCATTTGAGCGAAACATGTAAGGGAGTGTATTGTGAGGTTTAATTTTATATATATTTGTGTTAGTACTAATCTTTTCTGCAAGGGCAATGTTGAGACAACATTCTCTTGAAGGTGAGAGGGGAAGGTTTGATGGTAGGTTAGTAATTGAGGCATTGAGGGGAGAAATGAAGAGGATGTTCCAAGAGGGAATGGAAAAATTCATGAGACGGTAGAGCAGAGACTAGAGCAATCCACAAACGTATTCCAAAGGCGTAAGAGGGAGAGTCGTTCTAGGACAGTACCGAGGGGTGGAGATGAAATGACGGATGATGACTTTGATGAGCCTTCTGTTGGGAGTTATAGAGGATATAGTGGTCGAAATAGAGGAACTAGAGATTGGGAAGATAGAGGAGATAGGAATAGAGAGGATGATCAATTGAGTAGCATAAAGATGAAGATTCCTCCTTTCTAAGGGAAGAATGATCCCGAGGCGTACATTGAGTGGGAGAAAAAGGTGGAGATGGTGTTTGATTGTGACAACTATAGTGGGAGAAAGAAAGTAAAACTTGCTACCATTGAATTTTCGGATTATGCTATAGTGTGGTGGGATCAATTAATGTTGAATAAAAGGAGGAGTGGCAAGCCACCTATTGAGTCTTGGGAAGAGATGAAAAGAGTGATGAAGAAGCGGTTTGTGCCTGCGTATTACTATCGTAAATTGCACGACAATTTGCAAACTCTGAGGTAGGGAAGCCGAAGTGTAGATGAGTATTTCAAGGAGATGGAAGTCACTATGATTAGGGCGAATGTAGAGGAGGATAGAGAGGCTACAATGGCTAGGTTTCTTGCTGGGTTGAATAAAGAAATCCAAAATGTGGTTGAATTGCAACATTATGTAGAATTGGAGGATATGGTTCACATGGCTATAAAGGTTGAAAACCATCACAAGAGGAAAGGTAGTAGTAATGCACGGTTTCCACAGGGTCATGGTTCATCCACTTGGAAGACCAACCAATGGAAGAAAGAAGAAAAGCCTTTACCCACAAAACCAAAAGGGGTGCTGAGGCAAGCGGGTTCTACTCCTGGTAACTAAGGTAACCCTGAATCTTTTACTTCTATAAATCGTGACATTAGATGCTTTAAATGTCAAGGTAGAGGCCATATTGCTAGTCAATGTCCAAATAGGCATGTGATGATTTTGCGTGATGATGGAGAGTATGAGACTGAGGGGGATAATGAAGAAGATGATATGCCTCCATTAGAGGATGCAAGTGATGTTGAGGAGCCTGCAATGGGAAGGCTAGTGGTAGTAGTGAAGCGAGCGTTGAATGTGCAGGTGAAGGAAGCAGAGGAGGTGCAAAGAGAGAATATATTTCATACTAGATGCTATCTAAGATATCACATTTGTAGTTTGATCATTGATGGAGGAAGTTGCACCAATGTAGTGAGTAATTTTATTGTTGAGTGGCTGGGGCTCAAAACTGTTAGACACCCTAGTCCATATAAATTGCAGTGGTTGAATGATAGTGGTGAGACTAAGGTGAGTAAGCAAGCCTTGATTGGTTTTCGCATTGGAAGGTATGAGGATGAGGTGTTATGTGATGTAGTGCCAATGCAAGCATGTCATGTGTTGTTGGGGAGGCTATGGCAATTTGATAGGAAGGTTGTTCATGATGGCTTTTCTAACAAGTATATGCTTGTTCACCAAGGGAAAAGCTTTAATCTTAAACCATTAACAGCCAAACAAGTGTATAAGGACCAGTTGCAGCTACAACAGTCCTTTGCAAAACATTAGGTGAGTGAAAAGCAGAGTGAGAGTGAGAGAGCAAAAGACAATGAGAAGAAAAAGGAATATAAGAGTCAAGATCAAAAGGAAAAGGAGAGGAAGGCTGGAAAGAGTGTGAGAGGCCAAGTTGAAGGGGGATCAACTTTGGTGGTGAGTGAAAAGGAGAGGGCAGCCTTACAAAAGGAGAGTTGTGTGGCAAGAGTGAGTGTAGTGAGGAGAGCGTTAGTAATGAAGCAACCTATGTTGTTGCTGGTTTTTAAAGAAACATGTTTGACTACTAACGAACTATCTAACTCTTTGCCTAGTGTGGTTGTGTCTCTTGTGCAAGACTTTGAAGATGTCTTTCCTGAAGAGATTCCAAAGGGATTACCACCTATTCGTGGTATTGAGCACCAAATTGACCTTGTACTCGGAGCATCGATTCCAAACAAGCCAGCTTATAGGAGCAATCCGGAGGAGATGAAGGAACTCCAAAGGCAGGTCAATGAATTAATGGAGAAGGGGTTCGTGAGAGAAAGCATGTGTCCATGTGTAGTGCCTGTGATTTTGGTGCCTAAGAAGGATGGGACATGGAGAATGTGTGTTGACTGCCACGCCATCAACAACATCACGGTAAAGTATCGTCGTCCCATTCCTCGCTTAGATGACATGTTAGATGAGTTACATGGGTCTAGCGTCTTTTCCAAAATTGATTTGAAAAGTGGATATCACCAAATTAGAATGAAAGAAGGTGATGAATGGAAAACTGCATTTAAGAGAAAATATGGATTGTATGAGTGGTTAGTAATGCCTTTCGGTTTAACTAATGCACCTAGTACTTTTATGAGACTTATGAACCATGTTTTGAGGACTTTTATTGGAAAATTTGTGGTTGTCTATTTTGATGATATTCTTATTTACAGCAAGAGTTTGAAAGATCATATGTCACACTTGAGGGATGTTTTAGAAGTGCTTCAAAAGGAACAATTATATGCTAACCTCAAGAAGTGCACTTTTTGCATAGACAAACTTGTGTTTCTTGATTTTGTTGTTAGTGCGTAGGGAATACAGGTTGATGAAGAAAAGGTTCGTGCGATCCAAGAATGGCCTAGTCCAACCAATGTAAGTAATGTGCGGAGTTTCCATGGACTAGCAAGCTTTTACAGGAGATTTGTGAAGGATTTCAGCACCATTGCAGCACCACTTACTGAGGTAATTAAGAAGAACGTGGGGTTCAGCTGGGGAGAGCAACAAGAGAAGGCCTTTCAGACGCTTAAAAATAAGTTGACTCGGGCGCCGTTACTTGCTTTACCTAACTTTGCTAAAACGTTTGAAATTGAGTGCGATGCTTCAGGATTAGGTATTGGAGCAGTGCTTATGAAGGAGAAAAGACCGATTGCATTCTTTAGCGAGAAGCTAAGTGGGGCAACCTTAAATTACCCTACTTACGACAAGGAGCTATATGCATTGGTTAGAGCCTTGGAGACGTGGCAACACTACCTTTGGCCAAAAGAGTTCGTGATCCACACTGATCATGAATCTTTGAAGTATTTAAAGGGGCAACACAAGCTGAACAAAAGGCATGCTCGTTGGGTGGAGTTCATCGAAACATTTCCATATGTCATCCACTACAAGCAAGGTAAAGAGAATGTAGTTGCTGATGCACTTTCTAGAAGGTATACTCTTATCTCTACTCTTAGTTCTAGACTTCTTGGTTTTGAGCACATTAAGGAGTTATATGCTACTGATCGAGATTTTTGTGAGGAGTATGTGCAATGTGAGAAGAGTGGGCATGGAAAATTTTATAAACATGATGGATTCTTGTTTAGGGAGAGTAAACTGTGCATTCCAATTTGTTCTCTAAGAGAATTACTTGTGAGGGAGTCTCATGGAGGAGGTTTAATGGGACACTTTAGAGTAGCTAAAACATTAGGGGTATTGCAAGAACACTTCTATTGGCCTCACATGAAATGAGATGTTGAGAGGATTTGTGAGCGATGTGTCACGTGTAGGCAAGCGAAATCTAGAGTCCAACCTCAAGGGCTTTACACCCCACTTTCCATTCCTCATGAGCCGTGGGTAGATATTTCTATGGACATTGTGTTAGGATTACCCAGGTCTAGACATGGTCGGGATTCTATTTTTGTAGTTGTTGATAGATTCTCTAAAATGGCACATTTCATTCCTTGTCACAAAACGGATGATGCATGTAATATTGCGAATTTATTCTTTAGGGAAGTTGTGCGATTGCATGGTATGCCTAGAACAATTGTATCAGATAGGGATGCTAAGTTCTTAAGCTACTTTTGGAAGACCTTGTGGGCTAAGTTAGGAACTAAGTTATTGTTTTCTACTACTTGTCATCCATAGACTGACGGTCAAACTGAGGTAGTGAATCGAACTTTATCTACTTTGTTAAGGGCTGTAATTAAAAATAATATTAAGAGTTAGGAGGATTGTTTGCCGCATGTTGAATTTGCTTATAACCGTACAGCGCATTCTGCTACTAAATTTTCTCCTCTTGAAATTGTGTATGGTTTTAATCCACTAACTCCTTTGGATTTATCACCTTTACCTATTTCTGAGTATGTTAATTTAGATAGCAAGAAGAAGGCCGAATTTGTTCAACAGATCCATGAGAAGGCAAGGCTGAACATTGAACGACGAACAGAGCAGTATGTGAAACAAGCCAACAAGGGTCGTCGACAAGCTATTTTTGAACCTGGAGATTGGGTTTGGGTTCACATGCGCAAAGAGCGGTTTCCCATGCTGCGTCGATCTAAACTACTTCCTAGAGGCGATGGACCGTTTCAAGTTCTTGAGCGCATCAATGATAATGCATACAAGATAGATTTGCCTGGTAAGTATCAAGTAAGTGCCACATTTAATGTTACTAATCTTAGTCCTTTTGATGTAGGTGACGATTTGTGGATAAATCCTTTTCAAGAGGAGGGGAATGATGAGATCCTTGATGAGAGTCAAGCTGGAAGAATGAATGTGGATCCTCTTGAAGTGTCGCCTGGACCGATCACAAGAAGTCGAGCGAAACGACTCAAGGAAGCACTTAATGGGTTGATAAAGGATGTCCATGAAGCCAGAAAGGATTGGAGCAATCATGAAGTTGGAACGGATTGGAACAACCATGGGTAGACCCTTGCTCTTATACAAGTCACATCGAACACGGGTTGAAGAGGGCGTGTACTTTCAAGGCACGGCCGTGTAAGAATCTCAAGATTGCACAGAATCATACACAGCCAGACACACGGCTAAAAGGCATGGCCGTGGATGGAGTCAAGCAAATGCACAGAAAGGTACACGGTCAAAGTACACGGTCGTGTACACGGCCGTGTATGTTTCCAGAAGTTGTACAGAAAGGTACACAGCCAAAGTACACGGTCGTGTACACGGCCGTGTATCCCCTGCCGGCCAGCTTTTTTTGTTTCGTGTTTTTACGCAACTTATCAAAGCTACGTCGTTTTGGACTTGTTTTTCACGAATTGTAACCCTAGTATAAAAGCTCCTAGGGTTTAGAACAACTAGGAATTTACATCTTTGAACATTAAACACTTTTGGAAGGCACCTCTCTTGGTTCTTCAAGAACAAAATCGAACTTATCGGATTGATTTCCGTAGCTTTCATCCCGGCTTATCAATCGGTCTTCCATCTCGATTGTGGCGTCTTCATTTTTATACCAAGGTTTTTGTCTCGCTTATAGACAATGGGTCGCGGTTTCCACTTTAGGTATTTAGGCGTCTTAGGCAACGAATTTCCGAACGTATTGGTATTAAGTTTCGTCACGGGTTGGCGTGGTTCATATCAAGTGTATGTTTCAAATCTGCACAAAATGGCCTCCTGAAACCCTACTATAAGCAAGTATTTATACTTGCTACTCCTAGGATTAGAAAATGGTCAAAATTATAAGTTTACCACTTTTATGGTGGCTGGTCCTAAATGGAATTTACAATAAAATGAAAGTGTCCCAAAAGAAAATACAACATAAAATAGTTCATAAAACAATTACAATGTACAAAATATCATAAGTCTTCATAAGCCAAATGCTTCGGAATGGAAACAACCGCAGCGGATCTTTGATTGTAAATTTGAAGATGTCCCGTGTCCATCGACTAGTGTAGGACATATTGGTACCCCATGGAGAATTATTATTGTACCTGTAAGATTATTTCTTAAATACTTATTAGATGAAAAGAAATGACATAAAATATGAGTGATTTGGATCATCATCCAAATCGAGTTCTGAAAGTGTTGATGGTGTTGGAAATTTTCCCATCATCCAGTTTTTGAAAATCAGCAATTAGGTGAAGAGGAATTGCAGTTTAGTGAAGGTGAGAATTCAGTTACAGCAATAGCAGATCAACGCTGAACGATGGTTGATTATGCCAGACCTACATTGGATAGCACGAGATCTTATATAGTCAGACCTACAATAGACGCCAACAATTTTGAAGTCAAAGCCTCTACAATGAACAAGATCCATAATCAATGCCAGTTCGATGGTTTAGCTGATGAGGATCCCCATGCTCACATCCAGATGTTTCTAGACATCTGTGAAACAGTTAAATAGAATGGAGTGACAGATGAAGCTTTGAAGTTGCATCTTTTTCCTTTCACATTGAGGGTAAAAGTAAGGCAACGGTTCAGTGCTTTAAATCGGAATTCCATCACAACCTGGGCCTAGTTAGCGGAAACATTCTTGGACTACTAGTTCCCACCTTCCAAAACTGCCAAACTGAGAAATGATATCACGTCGTTTACTCGGATGGATAATGAACCTCTTCATGAATCATGGCTAAGGTTTAAGGACTTACTCAGGCGGTGCCCACATCATCAGATGCCCAATTGGTTGCAGGTATCTACCTTCTAAAACGGGCTTGATTACCCGACTCGACAAACCATTGATGCTGCTGTCGGTGGTACATTTAATGTGAAGACTCCTCAGGAATCGCTACAATTGTTTGAAAATATGGCAAAAAATAACCATCAGTGGGGTAATGGTAGGACAAGGCAAAGAGAAGTAGGGATCTATGAAGTTGAAATGATGACCACCCTTGTAGCAAAGGTTGATGCTCTAGCTAAAAAGTTTGATGGGATGGTAATATTTGAGTCACCCTAATGTTTCCAGCTGATCAATCAACCGCGTTAGTGGTTCTTGATTATATGGAGCAAGTTGATTATGTTAGCAATCCTGTAAGATCTTAGAACAACCCTTGCAGCAACACATATAATCCAGGCTGGCGTAATCACCCTAATTTTTCATCGAGTAATCCACCAATTCCTTGGGGTAATGCACTTGCACTTAGCTTCCTCCACCACCTTTTACTGAAAAGAAGTCCAACCTGGAGGATATGATTTCCAAGTTCATTCAAACCTCAGAGTAGCGCCAGCAAGCAATAGGTGCTGCTTTAAGAAATCATGAGGCTTCCAACCGTAATTTGGAAGACCAGGTGGGTCAGATTGCAAAAATGTTATCAGAGAGACCACAAGGGTCCTTACTTGGGAACACGAAACCTAATTTGAGGGAGCAGGTGAAGGCGGTGGCCCTTAGGAGTGGAAGGGAATTGCATTTTGACACTGTGGGAGTGCTAGGGGTTGTCCAAGAAAACGGGTTAAGGTTAGAGAAGACATGGATGCTGAAAAGGATCAAGCCACTACTCAGGGTAAGGACAAGGAGCTTGATAAGGAAGAAGATCTAGGAAAGGCCAAGACATCGACAGTTCAGCCTTACAAGCCTCCAATCCCATATCTGAGCTGCATAAAAAAAGACAAGGAGCAAGAAAACTTCGATAAGCTTTTAGATTTGTTTAAGTAGTTGCATATTAATATACCATTTGTGGAAGCTCTTGCGCAAATGCCCAGGTATGCAAAGTTTTTGAAGGATTTGCTCTCAAACAAAAAACGGCTGGAAGAGGTTTCCACTGTAGTTATTGGAGCGGAGTGTTTGGCTATTTTATAGAATAAGTTACCTAAGAAACTCAAGGATCCAAGCAATTTTACTATTCCATGCTTAACAAGTGAATTTCTTGTGGAGAGAGCCTTGGCAGACCTTGGGGCAAGTATATACTTGATACCCTATTCATTGTTTGATGTGCTCAAAACCAAGCCCTAGCACATGCAAATGATTCAAATGAACAAACCCCAACTCACATACAAAACCAGTCTAATGGAATCAATAAATTGCGTGAACCCTTTTGGAATTTTGATGAAATCCAAAGGTCCAATGATGCAATCACAATCTAATAATGATAAACTTCACTAATTAACAACAATTATAAATGAATTCCATGTGAAATATATGAAGAAGAAAAGAACCAAAATCGTGATTTTATCCTCTCCTAACAAGCACAATTCACATCACAATTAATTCCAAAATTGATGATGATATCAAGTACTAAAACATTCAACCTTATAACAAGATAATTGATAAAAAATGCAATAAAAAATCTGACCATGAACTATCTCAATTCACCCCTAGATATTACACACTAGAGAAGAAAAGAAATCACAACAAAATGAAATTGATATTACTCACAATTTCAAAGTGTTAGACTCGCCATAATCTCATCTCTTAGGATTGAAATTGATAAGAGTCTAATGAAAATTAGGAGAACCCTAATCCTCACGCAAAGTGTATCTCAATTCTACAAATTTTGGCCCCCTCAAACCCTACTATAAGCAAGTATTTATACTTGATACTCCTAGGGTTAGAAAATGGTCAAAAATTACAAGTTTACCACTTTTAAGGTGGCCGGCTCTAAATGGAAATTACAATAAAATGAAAGTGTCCCAAAAGAAAAATATAACATAAAATAGTCTATAGAACAATTACAAAGTACAAAAATATCATAAGTCTTCATGAGCCAATGATTCGGAATGGAAACAATCGCAGTAGGTCTTTGATTGTAAATCTAAAAATGTCCCGTGTCCATCAACTAGTGTTTGGACATATTAGGATCCCATGGAGAATTATTATTGTACCTGTAAGATTACTTCTCAAATAGTTACTAGAATATAGGACATAAAGTAAAAATATAAGTGATTGGGACCATCAGCCAAATCCAATTTTGAAGGCATAGATGGTGCCAGAAAATTTCTCATCATTGTTTAGGAAGCTTAAGCTTGGTGAGCTAAAGCCTACAAGGATGAGTTTACAGTTAGATGATCACTTGGTCAAATTCCTTAGAGGAATCATAGAAGACATCTTGGTAAAGGTTGAAAAGTTCATTTTTCCTGTTGACTTTGTTATCTTGGACATGGATGCAGATGTTGAGGTCTCGCTAATCTCAGGATGACCATTTCTTACTACTACACGAGTGTTGATAGATGTTGCTGATGGAAAACTAGTTTTAAGAATGGGTGTAGATGAGTTGACTGTGATAGTCCCATCAACACTGAAACAATCTTTAAGCGCTGATGATTCTTGCTATGCTATTGACTGTGTTGATATGACTGTGATGAGTTCTATGCAAGAATTGTTATGCAGAGATCTTTTGGAGTTTAGTTTGATCGCAATTGGAGGAGAAGAGTGTGAGAATTTAGATTTTCAGAATGTGATGGCTCAACCGAATGCTTGTCAAGAGGTGGTATGTAAAAAGGGGTTTAAGAAGATAGTATTTACTGAGGAAGGAAGGTTGAAACCATCAATTGAGGAACCCCTAGAACTCGAGTTGAAGCAACTTCCAAAATATCTAGAATATGCATTTTTGGAGGCTGAATCTAAACTCCCTGTCATTATTTCTGCTGGTTTGATAAGGGAGCAAAAGGATAGCCTATTGGAGGTCTTAAGGGAGCACAAGCATGTTCTTGATTGGAAGATTTCAGGTATTCGAGGTATTAATCCTTCGTTTTGCACCCATAAGATTTTTCTTGAGAATGATTTCAAATTAGTGGTGCATCCTCAGAGATGGTTAAACCCCAATATGCAGGAGGTTGTGAAGAAAGAGGTGATCAAACTCATGGATGCAGGGTTAATATATCCTATCTCTGACAGTTCCTAGATTAGCCCTGTACAATTCGTACTAAAGAAGGGAGGAATGACTGTGGTGCCTAATGAAAGAAATGAACTCATACCTATGAGCACTATAACGGGATAGCGAGTGTGCATAGACCCATAAGATTTTGCTTGAGAATGATTTAAAATTAGTGGTGCATCCTCAGAGATGGTTAAACCCCAATATGCAGGAGGTTGTGAAGAAAGAGGTGATCAAACTCATGGATGCAAGGTTAATATATCATATCTCTGACAGTTCCTAGATTAGCCCTGTACAATTCGTACTAAAGAAGGGAGGAATGACTGTGGTGCCTAATGAAAGAAATGAACTCATACCTATGAGGACTATAACGGGATAGCGAGTGTGCATAGACTATAGAAGATTGAATGAGGTAACTTGCAAGGATCATTTCCCTCTTCCTTTTATGGACTAGATGCTAGAGCGGTTGGCAGGACATCTATATTCCAAATTCCAATCGCTCCTGAGGATTAAGAAAGGACCACGTTCACTTGTCCTTATGGTACTTTCGCGTATAGGCGCATGCCTTTTAGGTTATGCAATGCACCAACGACTTTCCAACGGTGTATGCTAGCGATTTTTGAGGATTTAGTGGAAGACATCATGGAGGTCGTTATGGACGATGTCTTTATATTTGGTGATTCTTTTGATGATTGTCCCATTAACTTGGAAAGATTTTTTATTCGATGTGAAGAGATAAATCTGGTTTTAAGTTGGGAGAAATGTCACTTCATGGTGAAGGAGGGCATTGTGCTAGGGCATAAAATCTCCCATAGAGGAATCGAAGTAGATAGTGCAAAGGTGGACACAATTGTAAAACTTCCACCACCTTCTTCAGTAAGAGCCATTCGGAGTTTCCTTGGGTATGCCGGTTTCTATAGAAGGTTCATTAAAGATTTCTCTAAAATAGCTCGACCTCTGACACGGCTATTAAAAAAGGACATGCCTTATGAATTCACCAATGAATGTCTTCAAGCGTTCAATACACTTAAGGAAAAGTTTACCTAAGCACCTATCATGGTGGCTCTTGATTGGGATCTCCCTTTTGAATTAACGTGTGATGCAAGTGATTTTGCTGTTGGAGCGGTTTTGGGATAAAGGAGGGATAAACATTTTCAGCCTATTTATTATGCTAGTAAGACCTTCACAAGTGCTCAAGAAAACTATACCACGACCAAAAAGGAACTTCTTGCTGTAATTTTTGCTTTTGACAAGTTTTGGTCTTATTTTATTTTTTCTAAGGTAATTGTTTACACTAACCATTTAGTTTCAAGTACTTATTATCTAAGACAGATGCAAAACCGCGACTCATTCGGTGGATCTTGCTTCTATAAAAATTCAATTTGGAAATTCGGGATAAAAAGGGGGCAAAGAATTTAGCTGCTAATCATCATTCTCGATTAGAGAACCTGCATTTGGAAAAACTGAATGACGAAGAGATTGATGATACTTTTCCAGATGAGGGGCTCTATCGGATTAACAAGGTAAGTAATACTTTTGAACCTTGGTTTGCTGATTTTGCTAATAACCTTATTTGCAAAGTACTTCCCAGTGACAAAACGTCTCAGCAAAAGAAGAGGTTCTTTGCTGAGTTAAAGCACTACTTTTGGGAGGAACCATTCTTGTTTCGTTTGTGCGGATCAAGTGATTAGGCGATGTGTAACCGAGCAAGAAGGACAGGAGATTTTAAAGCACTATCACACCGAACCAACTGGCGGTCATTATAGTGTGAATCGAACAACCCACAAGATTTTGGAATCCAGATTTTATTGGCCAACTATATTCAAAGAATTCTTCAATTTTGTGAAGACTTGTGACAGGTGCCAACGTGTAGGGAATATGTCAAAACATGACGAGATGCCCAAGAATTTCATATTGGAGTGTGAGATCTTCGATGTGTGGGGAATTGATTTCATGGGACCCTTCCTCAATTCTTTTGGGAATAAGTATATACTCGTGGTGGTGGATTATGTGTCTAAATGGGTAGAGGCCCAAGCTTTGCCCACCAATGACGCCAGAGTAGTGGTGAAGTTCTTGAAGAAACTTTTCTCCAGATTTGGAGCACCACGAACTTTAATTAGTGATAGGGGAACACATTTCTGTAATGTGCAATTGGAGAAAGTGTTGAAGCGATATGGTGTCACCCATAGATTAGCAACCCCCTATCACCCTCAGACGAGTAGTCAAGTAGAAGTTTCAAACCGTGAATTGAAAAGCATTCTAGAAAAGACAGTGGGGCATCACCGAAAGGATTGGTCGGAAAAATTGGACAATGCATTGTGGGCCTATAGGACAGCCTTTAAAACTCCCTTAGGCACCACTCCATACCGACAAGTTTTTGGGAAAACTTGCCACCTACCAGTGGAGCTAGAACATAGAGCTTTTTAGGCTTTGCATATGCATTTAGAGGCCGCTAGTAGGAAGAGGAATTTCAGCTAAACGAACTTGATAAATGGCGTGCAATAGCTAATGACAACATGCGAGTTGATAAGGAAAAGATGAAGAGGTATCATGATATGCGGATTCATCATCCGAAACAATTCCGTGAGGGAGATCATGTTCTCTTATTTAATTCGCGATTGAAACTTTTCCCAGGCAAGTTGAGATCGAAGTGGTTTGGGCCGTTTAAAGTGGTAAAAGTCTCTCCTCATGGAGCGGTGAAATAGGAACATTCAAATGGGCATACCTTCAAGGTAAATGGGCAACGATTGAAGTTGTACTTTGGGACTCAAGGGGGAAAAGAGGGCCAAGAGGAGTTTAGACTCCACCCTCTTGTGAATTGATCAAATGTAATCTCAGTTCATCGAGCAAACGACGTTAACCAAATGTGCTTGATGGGAGGCAACCCATGCATTTCTTTAGGTAAGTTTTTCTTTCTTTAATCCATTCAATTATTCTCTATTATTTTTGGCATTAACTTGGTAGGAAATTCCGTCTTTTGCGGATCTAATGCATGAAGGGAGAGTGAGGCATGCAAAAAGGAGGTAAATTAAACATTTTACAAGTTTCATGGGAATACATGGTCGTGTATGAAAAAAAAAAAAAAACACGAACACACGGCCGTGTATATAGCCGTGTATCAGACAGTGCCTTTTTAGCACGGCCAGTTCTTTTATTTGAAAATCCTCCAATTTTTATTTTCATTTTCAACTATCCTCTCCATATCAATTCACTCCTTCTCCATCCTCTGTTTCATGCATTCTAGGATCCATTTCAGGCGGTAAAGGTAAGATTTCTCCCCCGATTCTTCTTCAATATGCACTTTTTCCTCCATTCATTTATGTTTTTCGGATTACATAGCACTTCATGCATGATTTCGAGGGTAATTCGAGTTTTCTCAAGGGGCTTTTGCATCTTTCGGTCGATTCTTTCCTAGTATTGATCTTTTCTCACGTTTTTACTTATTTATACTAAGATTCAAGACATATTTTGCACAATTTCCATGTTTACCCTAAAACCTAGGTTTTGTATTCTCATTTTGCGAATTTTTGTGGAACCTAGGTTGTTATTAGGTTACATGGTGGGTGGTTCTTAGCTTATTATCGATGATTTTGTGCAAAATGGGTTTTACACGGCCGTTTCCTTGGGTGTGTAGTTTTGAACGGTAGAGGGAAGCGTTTCTGCGAAAGACATGCCCGTGCATGTCACAATACACAGGTGTGTGTTTAATTATTGGATTCTTTTTGCTCTACTTCCTCTGATTTTAGTCCGTATTCCCTCATGCATGGCCATTGGTGGACGATCTGATCGTTCCAACAAGTTAAATCTTATACTCAATCCTAGCTTACGATCAGTTCTCAGGCAAGTATACATGTCAATTAGCAGTATAACATTGGAGTACAGGTATCAATCCTACGAAGACTTATAAGTACTAGTACTAGCGATTATCCTACTATTTAACTTCTCACTATTGATGATCTCAATTATCCTAATTACTGATTAAATCTGAAAGGAACAAATAAAATGATCAAGGTAAAGATATTCAAATACTCCTTTAGTTAATTCAATTATCTAAACATACCCTACCCAAGATCCACCCCTAATTCTCATGCAACTTTTATTCAATTACGAACTTTCCAATGATTAATACACAACATCTCTGATCTGCGGAGTTTCTTACACTAGATTAAGGTCTTTCTCAAGATCAATAATCCCTAATCCTAATTAAATCAATTAAGATCTCTCTTTAATTAACATAATTAAGATTGCAATAAAATCCTAGGACTCTCAATTGAACCAGACCACAATGACCTCATTCAATACAGAAAATCTCCTATAACCTATCTCTAGGATTACAAGTGGTCTTTTTATTCATGCCAGATCTACTCTATTAAATGATTTCTCAATCTTAATAACAGAGATCTAATTCGATCCTAATACTGCGCACATATCAAGATGAACGAACCATGATTGCAACATGAATAAACTTAAAGATCAGGATTAATTATTGAAACATCAACAAATCCGTTACATGACAATTAGGGGTTTCTCAAGGGATCAGGTATATAACAATTAGCTACTCATGAATCTAATAAAAAGAACAAAAGAGAAAATAATTGAATCCATAAATAAATCCAAACACAAAGATCTTGGCTTCAATTCCGAAAACTCATCTAACTTCTCGTCTCTAGGGTTTCTCTCCTACCGCCTCCTCCACTCTCCTCCCTCTCGGATTGTTCTATTTATACTTTTAAGGAAATGGCAGAGGATCTTCAACTGGAAAGATATGAATGTATCTTTCCTTTTCCAAGTGAATCTCGAAAAGTGAATAAAATACGCCTGCCACGACCACCAACACGGCCAAATTACAAACCGTGTCTCCCTCTGGTCGATAATCCGCAATTCCTCATTCTTGTTCAGTGGGTGTGATGAGATCCATGATGAGAGTCAAGCTGGAAGAAAGAATGTGGATCCTCTTGAAGTGCCGCCTGAATCGATCACAAGAAGTCGAGCAAAACGACTCAAGGAAGCACTTAATGGGTTGATAAAGGATGTCCATGAAGCCGAGAAGGATTGGGTCAATCATGAAGTTGGAACGGATTAGAACAATCATGGGAAGACCCTTGCTCTTATACAAGTCACACCGGACACGGGATGAAGAGGGCGTGTACTTTCAAGGAACGGCCGTGTAGGACTCTCAAGATTGCCTAGAATCATATACGGCTAGATATACGGTTAAAAGGCACGGCCGTGTATGGAGTCAAGCAAATCCACAGAAAGATACACGGCTAAAGTACACGGGCGTGTATGTTGCCAGAAGTTGCACAGAAAGATACACGGCCAAAGTACACGGGCGTGTATGTTGCCAGAAGTTGCACAGAAAAGTACACGGCCAAAGTACACGATTATGTACACGGCCGTGTATCCCCTGTCGGCCAGCTTGTTCTGTTTTGCATTTTTATGTCACTTAACTAAACTACGTCGTTTTGGACTTGTTTTTTACACGAATTGTAACCCTAGTATAAAAGCTCCTAGGGTTTAGAACAAGAAGAGATTAGACATCATTGAACATTAAACACTTTTGAGAGGCACCTCTCTTGGTTCTTCAAGAACTAAATCGAACTTATCGGATTGATTTCCATGGCGTTCATCCCGACTTATCAATCGGTCTTCCATCCCGATTGTGGCGTCTTCACTTTTATACCAAGGTTCTTGTCTCGCTTATAGACAACGGGTCGCGGTTTTCCACTTTAGGTGTTTGGGCGTCTTAGGCAACGAATTTCCGAACGTATTGGTAGTGGGTTTCGTCACGGGTTGGCGTGGTTCGTATCAGTTTGGTATCAGAGCTTAGGTTTGTCAAAACATCAAGTTCGGTTGAGGAAGGTAATATCAAAAACCCTAACTCCAATCATTCATATCAATTATCGTGTTCAATTCCGCAATATTAATTGTCTTTTGATAGTGTAGTATTTACTAGTCTATTGTAAAAAAAAAAAAAAAAATCGGATAGAAAAATAGAGGAAAATTTTACGAACCCTAGAGTTGGTTTTGAATTCTACGGAAGGAAATTGGTGTAGTTCGGGTTAGTTCCAAGAGAATTGAGAAGAGGAAATTGGTGAGTGATATCATCGTTGTTTGTGAGAATACACGAGTGACTGTGTGATATCATCATTTGAGCGAAACACGTAAGGGAGTGTATCGTGAGGTTTGATCATATATATATTTGTGTTGTACTAATCTTTTCTGCAGGAACTATGTCGAGGCAACATTCTCCGGAAGGTGAGAGGGGAAGGTTTGATGCTAGGTTAGTAATTGAGGTGTTGAGGGGAGAAATGAAGAGGATGTTCCAAGAGGGAATGGAACAAATTCATGAGACGGTAGAGCAAAGACTAGAGCAATCCATAAATGTATTCCAAGGGTGTAAGAGGGAGAGTCATTCTAGGAGAGTACCGAGGGGTGGAGATGAAATGACGGATGATGATTTATATGAGCCTTCTGTTGGGAGTTATAGAGGTTATAGTGGTCGGAATAGAGGGACTAGAGAATGGGAAGATAGAGGAGATTGGAATAGAGAGGATGATCAATTGAGTAGCATAAAGATGAAGATTCCTCCTTTCCAAGGGAAGAATGATCCCGAGGCGTATTTAGAATGGGAGAAAAAGGTGGAGATGGTGTTTGATTGTCACAACTATAGTGGGAGAAAGAAGGTGAAACTTGCTGCCATTGAATTTTCAGATTATGCTATAGTGTGGTGGGATCAATTAATGTTGAATAGAAGAAGGAGTGGCGAGCCACCTATTGAGTCTTGGGAAAAGATGAAGAGAGTGATGAGGAAAGCGGTTTATACCTGCGTATTACTATCGTGAATTGCACAACAAGTTGCAAACTCTGAGGTAGGGAAGCCGAAGTGTAGATGAGTACTTCAAGGAGATGGAAGTCACTATGATTAGGGCGAATGTAGAAGAGGATAGAGAGGCTACAATGGCTAGATTTCTTGCTGGATTAAATGGAGAAATCCAAAATGTGGTTGAATTGCAGCATTATATAGAATTGGAGGATATGGTTCACATGGCTATAAAGGTTGAGAACCAGCACAAGCGGAAGAGTAGTAGTAGTGCACGATTTCAACAGGGTAATGGTTCATCCACTTGGAAGACTAATCAATGGAAGAAAGAAGAAAAGCCTTTACCTACCAAACCAAAAGGAGAGCTGAGGCAAGCGGGTTCTACTTCTGGTAATCAAGGTAACCCTGAATCTTCTACTTCTAGAAATCGTGACATTAAATGCTTTAAATGTCAAGGTAGAGGCTATATTGCTAGTTAATGTCCAAATAGGCGTGTGATGATTTTGCGTGATGATGGTGAGTATGAGACTGAGGGGGATAGTGAAGAAGATGATATGCCACCATTAGAGGATGCTAGTGATGATGAGGAGCCTGCAATGGGAAGGCTAGTGGCGGTAGTGAAGAGAGCTTTGAATGTGCAGGTGAAAGAAGAAGAAGAGGTGCAAAGAGAAAATATATTTCATACTAGATGTTATCTAGGAGATCACATTTGTAGTTTGATTATTGATGGGGGAAGTTGCACCAATGTAGTGAGCAATTTTATTGTTGAGAGGCTGGGGCTCAAAACTGTTAAACACCCTAGTCCATATAAATTGCAGTGGTTGAATGATAGTGGTGAGACTAAGGTGAGTAAGCAAGCCTTGATTGGTTTTCACATTGGTAGGTATGAGGATGAGGTGTTATGCGATGTAGTGCCAATGCAAGCATGTCATGTGTTGTTGGGGAGGCCATGGCAATTTGATAGGAAGGTTGTTCATGATGGCTTTTCTGACAAGTATACGCTTGTCCACCAAGGGAAGAGCTTCAATCTTAAACCTTTAACACCTAAACAAGTGTATGAGGATCAGTTGCAGCTACAACAGTCATTTGCAAAACACAAGGTGAGTGAAAAGCAGAGTGAGAGTGAGAGAGCAAAAGACAATGAGAAGAAAAAGGAATATAAAAGTCAAGATCAAAAGGAAAAGGAGAGGAAGGCTGGAAAGAGTGTGAGAGGCCATGTTGAAGGGGGATCAACTTTGGTGGTGAGTGAAAAGGAGAGGGTAGCCTTGCAAAAGGAGAGTTGTGTGGCAAGAGCGAGTGTAGTAAAGAGAGCGTTAGTGATGAGGCAACCTATGTTGTTGCTGGTTTTTAAGGAAACATGTTTGACTACTAACGACTTATCTAACTCTTTGCCTAGTGTGGTTGTGTCTCTTGTGCAGGACTTTGAAGATGTCTTTCCTGAGGAAATTCCAAAGGGATTACCACCTGTTAGAGGTATTGAGCACCAGATTGACCTTGTACCCGGAGCATCGATTCCAAACAAGCCAGCTTACAGGAGCAACCCGGAGGAGACAAAGGAACTCCAAAGGCAGGTCGATGAATTAATGGAGAAGGGGTACGTGAGAGAGAGCATGAGTCCATGTGCAGTGCCGGTGATTTTGGTGCCTAAGAAGGATGGGACATGGAGAATGTGTGTTGATTATCGCGCCATTAACAACATCACGGTAAAGTATCGTCATCCCATTCCTCGCTTAGATGATATGTTAGATGAGTTACATGGGTCTAGTGACTTTTCTAAAATTGATCTGAAAAGTGGATATCACCAAATTAGAATGAAATAAGGTGATGAATGGAAAACTGCATTTAAGACAAAATATGGATTGTATGAGTGGTTAGTAATGCCTTTCGGGTTAACTAATGCACCTAGTACTTTTATGAGACTTATGACCTATGTTTTGAGGACATTTATTGGAAAATTTGTGGTTTTCTATTTTGACGACATTCTTATTTATAGCAAAAGTTTGGAAGATCATATATCACACTTGAGAGATGTTTTAGAAGTGCTTCGAAAGGAACAATTATATGCTAACCTCAAGAAGTGCACTTTTTGCACAGACAAACTTGTGTTTCTTGGTTTTGTTGTTAGTGCGCAGGGAATACAGGTTGATGAAGAAAAGGTTCGTGCGATCCAAGAATGGCCTAGTCCAACCAATGTAAGTAATGTGCGGAGTTTCCATGGACTAGCGAGCTTTTATAGGAGGTTTGTGAAGGATTTCAGCACCATTGCAGCACCACTTACTGAGGTAATTAAGAAGAACGTGGGGTTCAGCTGGGGAGAGCAACAAGAGAAGGCCTTTCTGACGCTTAAAAATAAGCTGACTCAGGCGCCATTACTTGCTTTACCTAACTTTAATAAAACGTTTGAAATTGAGTGTGATGCTTCAGGATTAGGTATTGGAGCAGTGCTTATGCAGGAGAGAAGACCGATTGCATTCTTTAGCGAGAAGCTAAGTGGGGCAACCTTGAATTACCCTACTTACGACAAGGAGCTATATGCATTGGTTCGAGCCTTAGAGACGTGGCAACACTACCTTTGGCCAAAAGAGTTCGTGATCCACACTGATCATGAATCCTTGAAGTATTTGAAGGGGCAACACAAGCTGAACAAAAGGCATGCTCGTTGGGTGGAGTTCATCGAAACATTTCCATATGTCATCCATTACAAGCAAGGTAAAGAGAATGTAGTTGCTAATGCACTTTCTAGAAGGTATACTCTTATCTCTACACTTAGTTCTAGACTTCTTGGTCTTGAGCACATTAAGGAGTTATATGCTGCTGATCGAGATTTTTGTGAGGAGTATGTGCAATGTGAGAAGAGTGGGCATGGAAAATTTTATAAACATGACAGATTCTTGTTTAGAGAGAGTAAGTTGTGCATTCCAATTTGTTCTCTAAGAGAATTACTTGTGAGGGAGTCTCATGGAGGAGGTTTAATGGGACACTTTGGAGTAGCTAAAACATTAGGGGTATTGCAGGATCAATTCTATTAGCCTCACATGAAACGAGATGTTGAGAGGATTTGTGAGCGATGTGTCACATGTAAGCAAGCTAAATCTAGAGTCCAACCTCAAGGGCTTTACACCCCACTTCCCATTCCTCATGAGCCGTGGGTAGATATTTCTATGGACTTTGTGTTAGGATTACCTAGGTCTAGACATGGTCGGGATTCTGTTTTTGTAGTTGTTGATAGGTTTTCTAAAATGGCACATTTCATTCCTTATCATAAAACGGATGATGCTTGTAATATTGCTAATTTATTCTTTAGGGAAGTTGTGCGGTTGCATGGTATGCCTGGAACAATTGTATCAGATAGGGATGCTAAGTTCTTAAGCTACTTTTGGAAGACTTTGTAGGCTAAGTTAGGAACTAAGTTATTGTTTTCTACTACTTGTCATCCGCAGACTGATGGTCAAACTGAGGTAGTGAATCGAACTTTGTCTACTTTGTTGAGGGCTGTAATTAAAAAGAATATTAAAAGTTGGGAGGATTGTTTGCCGCATGTTGAATTTGCTTATAACCGTACAGTGCATTCTGCTACTAAATTTTCTCCTTTCGAAATTGTGTATGGTTTTAATCCACTAACTCCTTTGGATTTATCACCTTTGCATATTTCTGAGTATGTTAATTTAGATGGCAAGAAGAAGGCCGAATTTGTTCAACAGATCCATGAGAAGGCAAGGCTGAACATTGAACGACGAACAGAGCAGTATGTGAAACAAGCTAACAAGGGTCGTCGACAAGCTGTTTTTGAACCTGGAGATTGGGTTTGGGTTCACATGCGCAAAGAGCGGTTTCCCGTGCAGCGTCGATCTAAACTACTTCCTAGAGGCGATGGACCATTTCAAGTTCTTGAGCGCATCAACGACAATGCATACAAGATAGATTTGCCTGGTGAGTATCAAGTAAGTGCTACATTTAATGTTACTGATCTGAGTCCTTTTGATGTAGGTGACGATTTGAGGACAAATCCTTTTCAAGAGGAGGGGAATGATGAGATCCATGATGAGAGTCAAGCTAGAAGAAGGAATGTGGATCCTTTTGAAGTGCCGCCTGGACCGATCACAAGAAGTCGAGCGAAACGACTCAAGGAAGCACTTAACGGGTTGATAAAGGATGTCCATGAAGCCGAGAAGGATTGGGTCAATCATGAAGTTGGAACGGATTGGAATAACCATGGGAAGACCCTTGCTCTTATACAAGTCACACCGGACACGGGTTGAAGAGGGCGTGTACTTTCAAGGCACGGCCGTGTAGGACTCTCAAGATTGCCTAGAATCATACACGGCTAGATACACGGTTAAAAGGCACGGCCGTGTATGGAGTCAAGCAAATCCACAGAAAGATACACGGCTAAAATACACGGGCGTGTATGTTGCCAGAAGTTGCACAGAAAGATACACGGCCAAAGTACACGGGCGTGTATGTTGCCAGAAGTTGCACAGAAAAGTACACGGCCAAAGTACACGATTATGTACACGGCCGTGTATCCCCTGTCGGCCAGCTTGTTCTGTTTTGCATTTTTATGTCACTTAACTAAACTACGTCATTTTGGACTTGTTTTTTACACGAATTGTAACCCTAGTATAAAAGCTCCTAGGGTTTAGAACAAGAAGAGATTAGACATCATTGAACATTAAACACTTTTGAGAGGCACCTCTCTTGGTTCTTCAAGAACTAAATCGAACTTATCGGATTGATTTCCGTGGCGTTCATCCCGACTTATCAATCGGTCTTCCATCCCGATTGTGGCGTCTTCACTTTTATACCAAGGTTCTTGTCTCGCTTATAGACAATGGGTCGCGGTTTTCCACTTTAGGTGTTTAGGCGTCTTAGGCAACGAATTTCCGAATGTATTGGTAGTGGGTTTCGTCACGGGTTGGCGTGGTTCGTATCAGTTTGGCACGGCTAAAAACATGGCTAGATTACAAACCATGCCAAGTTCTGGACTTTTACACTTCTCTGCAGCATCTGACATGGCTTCAAGCACACCCATATCACAAGTCCTTCTTCCTTTCCAAGTGACAACTTTCATCCTCAGATGTGCCCACGGTTCATGACACGGGCGTGGCTTTCCCTATGTTGTCCATAAGTAGCTTTAACTTGATCTTTTAAGCTTCAATTATGCTCCTTTTGTTATCTTTCCACTTCTCTTTGGTATTATACCCTGAAACTAATATATTTACCTATTAAGTACCGAATCCACATTGATTTTATTCAAAAGACTACACAAATTCATCATTAACGCCCATGATTTATAAGGATTAATTTACTCTTATCAAATTTCCCTACACTTAAGTTTTTGCTTGTCCTCAAGAAAACACGGATTAAAGAAAACCCATAGGACAAGTTCTCATAAGTTTCAACAATCGAGAAGATATTCCAGCATCATCGATTTCATGCTACACCCCAATCATTGATAATCTTCACTCAATCTTACCATTAGTTGTATACAAAATACAAATACTGAAATTCCCAAAGCTAATCCTAGTAAATTAAACTATTACCCTTATCATTTAAACTAAAATTCCCAAAGTCAAAATTGCCACAAGATCGAGACTAGTAAAGTAAAATATACAATCCTTTTAACCACTGTTATAAGCAACACAACAGGGACTAAAGGCATGTCGTATCCACTCGTCCCCCAGCTCTTCCTTTTTTGTTTCATCCAATTCTTAAGTTAATCTTGGGAGTTTACCATTAAAGCACTTAACTATGTTAACCGACCCATGTAACGAACTTTCGATCGATAATCCCGAGTTCATCACTTCAGTTAACAGATGTTGTTCTCTCAGCGTAGAGGGCGTCCCTAGGATTTACTTGTTCGAGTCCAATTAACTCATTTAATTAATTAATTAATTAATTAAGATGGTTTCCTTGGTCAGTAAGTCCCAGATCAGGCGATCTTAGGCTACTAGGTTTTAAAAATACCCCTTCGAACCTCTACCATCTCAATCAATCAACTATCATTCATATAAGCTCCTTTAAGTTCAGTTTTCTTAGACTTTTCTCACGACCCTTGTAGCGAGCTTTCAGCCATTGATCCCAAGTTCGTCACTCGAGTCAATAGATGTTATTCCCTAAAAAGGCATCTCTCAGGCTTAATTACTCGAGTCTATGAGGTCCCTTTCTGAACTATTTACATATTATTATATTCTTCAATTACTCCCAATTTTTTTATTTTTATTTTATTTAGAAAATTCCTCGAAAAGGAATCACCAAGTTACAAGTATCATTTACTCCTTCACTCCAAGTTACATAGCTCACCTACTGAGCAAAAAGAAGAGCATAATAAACTCACTAGTGACCTTAATCCAATCTCAATTCCCGAAAGTAAAGGTTAAATAACAAGTAAGTTTACTTCACTTGGATTTCATCTTGTAATTTTAGCAACGTATCTCTAATCCAAAATAAGAGAATAAAAATTGTTTAAGATTTTCCACGGGGGTATGAACAAATCTCAGCAGTCCTTGATTGTCAAAAGTCATCATTGAATATACCTTAAATAAGAGGAAATTACATTTTTTATTGCACAACCCTTATATCCTAGTTTCGTTTTCCTAACCCCTTCCCCACACTTATAATGGACATTGTCCCCAATGTCCTCATGAAATGCATAAAGGGAAGCAAAGAATAATAGCAAAAAGAAAACAAAAGGAAAATGAAAACTTCCTTGAACTCTTTTACAACGTGGATCTTTAACAGAAAGTCAGGCGACGCCCAAGTAAAGTCATGAGAACCCTGCTAAAGGTTGGTGTACTTTGAAAGCCTGTATCTCACAACAAAAAAAAAAAAAACGACAAAACAAAACAAAAGAAACTAATAATCAACTGAAGATAAAGCTAACTATCATCAGCATTTTCTGTTTCAAACATTAGTGGTTGGTCAGTCTTCCAGAATTAACCAAATTAGGATAGTAAAAACAAAAGTAAAACTACTGTTCTGCACAACGGTCCAAATCTCCAGGGTCCAACTTCCATCTATCCACCCGCGAGATCAGCTACTGAAGTCATCATCAGATGGTAACAGTACAGTGCCCGATCGGCGAGAAGAATCAGATCCAATCACCTCAGTATCCTGCTGATTGCTCGCTTCGGCAGTAGCAACTGCTAGACTTTCATGTCGTGCCATGAAAGCTGCACCCGAAGATTCTCCAAAATGAAAACCTGGATCATATGCACCGCTCGAGTGATGATCTCCTCCAGAAACAACCTGAGTAGCTTGTGATACGGCATCCTCATCACTAGAGCCACCACATGGGGGAAGATCTACCCCCAATTTCTCACCAATACGTGATAAACACGTGACCAAATAACTCTTCAGGCCCTTCACTCGCTTTGACTGCCTGGCTTGTTCTCTCTTAATTTCTTCCAAATTTGAAGTCAATCTCTTTACAGAATCTGCTAGCTCCTGGTTCGGTACGGCCTGCTCTTGAGCTTGCTCTTGCTCCTCATCCTGTTCGGGTTTTATCTCCTGCTCTTGTTGTTCTTCAGATGCATCGAGTATGCGAAACCTCCACCTCTGCAAAACACCCTCAGGGAGAGAGGTACTCCTTCCACAACTGTCCCTTAGACCATGTTGGAAAGACACCATAGTTCTTTAGAATACGGGTAATCCAGGAGCCGACAAAAACCTTGTGATGCCCTAAATCGCACTGTTTTTTCAAACACTAAATAGCTGCTAATCCATCATTAACCCGGGTACCTGTGATCATACTCCACAGCTGGCACAAGTCCGAAGCATTCACAACCCCCTGAGAATCACCTCTACCAGTGGTTGAATGGGCTAAAATGTAATGAAGCATACGCACGGCAGGATCCCGTAAATGGCTTCCCTTAGATTTAGATGGATCATACCCGCCATCTCCCATACTGTTCCACACTCTATACTGCAATAAGCCCCTAGGAAAAGCGTTTGGAAGCTGAGAGAACTCATCAGAGTCGATAAACTCATTGTCATAAATACCTAGGCACTTGATAAATTCTCTCATTTCAATACGGTGGTAACTCCCTTGGCAGTAGAAGGAGACTACGTTATCAAGCTGGGTATGACGGCCGAAACTAAGCTTGAATGTGGCAACGAAGTCATAGCTCAATGAAGCATAAACGTCCTCCTCAATGCTCAGAAGTGCTCTCCAAGCTGGATCGTTCAAGAATTGATCAAATTTTTTCGCCAACCCATACCGAGTGAGCACTTCCTAATCGATTACCACATTAGGTGTGAATACCTTTCGTTCTCTCACTGTATCATACTTAGCTTCATCCTCCCTCCTCAAGTTAGGAGGATAGTGTCTCGAAGCTCTAGATGAACCCCCAGCTGAATGAGGTTAAGCATTCTTACGCACCACTGTTTTAGTCCTAGGCATCTTGGATGCACCACACTCAAGAAATCTCTAAAGATTGATGAATGATGTCCTTCACCTAGTGGAACCAACAGAGAGGAGCAAAAAAAAAGAAAAACGAAGATGCAGAGAGAAGTAATATGTGAATGAGGAGATAAGTGTAGGGAAAGGCGTCTTATATATGAAAATCGCGAACCCTAAGGGCTATTGATGACACAGTTTCAAACCTGGGCATGTTCTAAGCCGTGTCAGGCACTGCTCCTGTATAAAAGAACTAGGAAAAATCTTACCTTGTGGCACGGCTTGTAACTTAGCCGTGCTCGTACCCGTGTCATACCTTGGAACGAAACACCTTTTACAAATGCCCATGTCGTACCCTCTTTGTTAAAATCTCACCTACAAAACCACCATTCACAAATATATTGATGATGACAATAAAAGGAAAACTAACCTAGTAGATTCATGGGTTGCCTCCCAGCCAGCGCTTTTGTTTAACATCGTTAGCTCGACCTAATGAATAAAGGGAGATCAGTTATGAATTCGAATGAGGGTCAGCTCCACTCTTTCTTCAAAGACCTTCTTGTCTCCTAAGTAATGTTTAAGTCTCTATCCATTGACCTTGAAAATACCCTTTTCAAGGTGTTCTAACTCCACCGTTCCATAAGGGAAAATGTTCTTGACCCGAAAAGGACCTGACCATTTTGATTTGAGTTTCCCAGGAAAAAGTTTTAACCTAGAATTGAATAGCAGTACCATATCCCCTTCCTCAAATTGCTTGTGCTGGCATAACCTTACGTCATGATATGCTTTGGCTCTCTCCTTGTAGATATTAGCGTTGTCATAGGCCATAAGTCTTAACTCATCAAGCTCATTAATCTGCCTTTTCCTGTGAGCCCCTGACTTGTCGAGATCGAGATTGATAGTCTTCATTGCCCAGAATGCCCTATGCTAAATCTCAACTCTTAAGTGACACGCTTTCCCATATACTAACCGGAAAGGAGTTGTATCAAGTGGTGTTTTGTAGGCCATCCTGTAAGCCCATAACGCATCGTCTAACTTGTCTGCCCAATCTAGCCCATGCTGGAGAGTTGATCTCATTAAGATGCGCTTTAGCACTCTATTTGTCAACTCTACTTGCCCACTTGTCTGTGGATGATAAGGAGTGGTAAGACGGTGAGTCACTCCATATCTTTTTAAGACTTTTTCAACTTGAGAGTTGCAAAAATGTGTACCCCGATCACTGATTAGTGCTCAAGGTACCCCAAAACGGCAAAAGAGCTTCTTAAGGAACTTGACAACCACCCTAGCATCATTTGTTGGTAGAGCTTGCGCTTCTGCCTACTTAGATACATAGTCCACTGCTACCAATATATACTTGTTTCCATATGAAGGAGGAAATGGCCCCATAAAATCAATACCCCACACATCAAACACTTCGCACTCCAGAATATAGTGTTGTGGCATTTCGTCCCTCCTTGAAATGTTGCCGTCTCTCTGGCACCGATCGCATTGAGCTACAAAACTTTGGGCATTCTTGAATACTGACGGCCAATAAAAACCAGCTTCTAGCACTTTGTGGGCTGTCCTGTTTGCACCATGGTGTCCCCTAGTGGGTCTACTATGGCAATGGCTCAAGATCTCCCGTCCTTCCTAATGTGAGACACAACACCTGATCATTTGGTCTGAGCAATACCTGAACAAGTAGGGGTCTTCCCAATAGTAATACTTCAGGTTAGTAAAGAACTTCTTTTTCTGTTGCTTTAACATGTCCTGTGGAAGGACCCTAGCCACTAAATAGTTGGCTATGTCCGCAAACCATGGGGACTCCGAACTGCTAACTTTGTTGACGAAATACAAATTCTCCTCAAGAAAACTATCGTTAATATCTTCTTCCTTCAACTGCTCAACACATGGGTTCTCCAATCGAGATAGATGATCCGCTGCAAGATTTTCTGCTCCCTTCTTGTCTCTGATCTCAAGGTTAAATTCTTGCAATAGGAGTATCCACCTGATGAGGCGGGGTTTTGCATCCGTCTTAGTCATTAAATATCTCAATGCGGAGTGGTCAGTATACACTATCACCTTAGAAAGAACAAGATAGGATCTAAATTTGTCAAAAGCGAACACTACTGCCAATAACTCCTTCTCAGTAGTGGTATAATTCTCTTGAGCACCGGTTAGAGTTTTGCTGGCATAGTATATTGGCTGGAAATACTTATCCTTTCTTTGACCCAGGATAGCTCCTACCGCATAGTCGCACATCAGTTCAAATGGTAGGTTCCAATCTAGAGCCACCATGATAGGAGCCTTGGTCAGTTTCTCCTTCAGCGCCTCAAAGGCTTGGAGACATTCATCATTGAAATCAAAGGCGATGTTCTTTTCCAACAACTTGGTGAGAGGGCGAGAAATTTTGGCGAAATCCTTGATGAATCGTCTATAGAATCCAACATGTCCTAGAAAACTCCGAATAGCTTTAACAGAAGAAGGTGGGGGAAGTTTGCCTATAGTATCAACTTTGGTGTTATCTACTTCAATCCCCTACTGAGATATTTTATGTCCCAAGACAATACCTTCAGTCACCATAAAGTGACACTTCTCCCAATTCAAAACTAAGTGATAGGAATAAAAATCCGACAAGACTTATCATTGGGGCAAGAACTAAAGGATTTCAAATCTTGGTGTTGAGGGCCCATTTTGAGCAGATCGACCCCGGAATTATTTATATATTAACCTCTTTTCTATTATTCATGTATTGTGTTTTCCAACAGGCACACTTATCATATTTTATAGGGCAATGGACAAACTCACTCAGACTTAACTTGTAGGTTATCCATAGACCGACCTGAACCGGCGATGAGTTGGGCCGATGGATCCTATAGAAGACCGGCATCTTGAAGACCATTTCTTTTATATATTTATTCTTTTATGAACTATTTTGGTTGTATTTTGGTTTTGGGACACTTTTATTTCCTTGTAATTTTCATTTAGGGTTAGTCACCTTAAAAGTGGCAAACTTGTAATTTTGAGCACTTTTTAACCCTAGGAGTAGCAAGTATAAATACTTGCTTAAGAGAGGGTATGAGGAGGCTTATTTTGCATAACAAACACTTCACATTTCGTGAGAGGGCTTAGGGTTTTCCTAATTCCAAATTCTCTTATCAATTTCAATCCCAAGAAGTTTAAATTGTGGCGAGTGCAACAAGGAGAAATCGTGAGTAATATCGGTTCCTTATTGTTGTTTTCCATTTCATCACTAGTGCGTCATATCTAGGTTGATTTGGATGTTCTTGGACTTGTTTTAATTTGCAATTCGTGATCAATAGCTTGTTATAGGATTGATTGTGTTGATATATGATATCATTCTCTTCATTGTGACATGAATTGGATAGTTGAAGGAAGGGATTGGAATTTACGGTTTGACCCATTTGTTTTCTTGATTTGATTCACGTGGGTTTCAATTATAATTTTTATTATTTGATGAAGATTACTTGTTTGGATTGATAATAGCAATTGGAGCTCTTTGGATTTCATTTCATTGCCTTAGGATTTCCGCATTTACCTAGTCAAGTGAACCGGTTTTTATGTGTGTGAATTGAGGAGTTTTCCTTGATTCTTTTGATTGTGCTTAAGCTTGGAATTAGGCACATCATATTTTGGTATCAGAGCACATGTTGAGAGAAGGGAATTGGTTTTATTTGATTTCATGGAGTTAATCATCAATTAGGGTGATTTAGTGAAAACCGCAAATTGTGTTGTTGTTGTGGTTTTGAGATTGCGAAATTACCTTGGCTTGGAATTTAATTTGCTGATTGTTGGAGTTGGACTGGGAAGGTTGTTGTATCATCTTGTGATTAATAATTTTCATGCAAGGAAGGAAGAATAGAAGTGTTGTTAATACAACAATTGTTTGAGCTTGGAAAAATTACCTTGTTCTTGCTGTGACTAGTTGTGGTGTGAGAGAGGTTGTGAAGTTTGTTGTTGTGATTTCCATTGTCTAATTCTGAATTGGAGAAGTACAATTTCCAGATTTGAGGTGTGAGTTAAGGAAGCAATTTGAATTTCAAAACACACATTAAGTCATTGTTTAATTGTGTGTTCATTTGAATTTGAAAGTGGCTCCTTACCATTTGCTGAATATTGCAATTAATGATCTCATTTTGAATTTGAACTTAAGCTTCCTTTTGTTGTGAGTTACGATTTGAAACTTGTATAGAAGTGAAGAAATACAAGTGTGGAAGAGTGTGTATGTGTGTGCTGCAACGTGTATAAAAGGTATATGCGTGTGGAGTTGTGTTTTTGTAAAATTAGTGAAGGGTATGTATGTGTGGCGTTATGTGTGTATGTTAATTGAAGGTGTTGTAACGTGGTGAATTGTGTTGTGGTGAAGTGAGTGCAACGTGATTAGGTGTGTGTGGTGGTGTAAATTTGTGGAGTTTTGTGTAGTGCAAGGTGCTGCACATTAAGACTCATTGTAGGTGTAAAGCTTTAGCAAGAAAGGAAAGTTAAGTGGTGGAGTTTGAAATTCAAATATAAGCATTTAAGTGTGAAAGTTATTGAGTATTATTACTTAAACACTTGCTTAGTTGAATTCAATATCTTAACTACTTAGAAGTATTTATTTGTGCTTCAATTATCTCACTTAACTTTATTTGAAGTACTAATAAACATTTCTTGTATTGGTTGAGTTTGACCACTGTGGGTGTGTAAGGGTGTGTTGTCGTGGTGTGGTGAAGTGTATTGAGGTTGTTGAAATTAGTAAGCAAAAATGTCAAGTGAGTTGTATTTTTCTACTAACATATTGCATCGGGACTTGACTTCCTTTCAAACCATTGATGAGGGACAAAGAAAAAACTTATTCCATACTTCTTGTAGGGTATAAGGAAACTTGTGCGCAATTATTATTGATGGTGATAGTTGTACTAATGTTATAGCTGCATCATTAGTATCGAAGTTGAAACTTGAAATTATCCCACATCCCAAACCCTATACATTACATTGGTTGAATGATTAGGATGGTCTTTGTGTGACCCAAAGGGCTAGGGTACCCTTTAGTATAGGGGATAAGTACTATGATGAGCTTGAATGTGATATTCTTCCTCTTTGTGCATCCCATATATTACTTGGTAGACCATGGTTGTATGACAGGATGGTATTACATGATGGGTATAGAAATACTTATATGTTTAAAAAGGATGGTAAATGTATAGTATTGAACCCTATGTCACCATCGGAGGTCTAGGAGATGCAAAGACAAATAAAACAACCATCGCAGGTTCGTGAGGATCATAGCCACATGATCAAACCTTCAGAGAAGCAAACTGTGCAGACTCAGGTATGCCAACCTTCAAAGGTTCTTGAGGGCTCTAGTGACACGAGCCAACCCTTAGAGCATAAAATTTGTCAAACACCGATGTGCCAACCTTCAAAGAATCCTGATGATCATAGTCAGACTAGCAAACCACCAAAGAGCCAAAATGTACAGGGACAGTTGTGTTCACCTTCAAAGGTCTTAGAGGACAATGAGCAGTTGGGCCAACCATTAGAAGACCATGAGGATCAGCGACATACAAATGAGTTAGAAAAGGAGGATACAATATCAGTGAAATGGGTTGAGATAGGGGACACCTTAGTGGACAATGGGTCATTATTTGTATTGCAGATGAGATACATCCTAGAAATGGAGGAGAGAAGACAATCACCACCTGTGGTATTTCGGATTTTGGGATTCTACAGTGATATTTCTTCAGATGGCTTGCTAAGAGGAAACAAAGTCTCTACTGCATTTGATCTATCAGATTTGAGGACAAATCTTTTTGAGGCCCGAGGAGATGATAGGAATAAAAATCAGACAAGACCTATCATTGGGGCAAGAACTAAAGGATTTCAAATCTTGGTGTTGAGGGCCCATTTTGAGCTGATCGACCCCGGAATTATTTATATATTAACCTCTTTTCTATTATTCTTGTATTGTGTTTTCCACTAGGCACACTTATCATATTTTATAGGGCAATGGACAAACTCACTTAGACTCAGCTTGTAGGTTATCCATGGATCGACCTGAACCGGCGATGAGCTGGGCCAATGGATCCTATAGAAGACCCGCATCTTGAATACCATTTCTTTTATATATTTATTCTTTTATGAACTATTTTGGTTGTATTTTAGTTTTGGGACACTTTTATTTCCTTGTAATTTTCATTTAGGGTTAGTCACCTTAAAAGTGACAAACTTGTAATTTTGAGCACCTTTTAACCCTAGGAGTAGCAAGTATAAATACTTGCTTAAGAGAGGGTTTGAGGAGGCTTATTTTGTAGAACAAACACTTCACATTTCGTGAGAGGGCTTAGGGTTTTCCTAATTCCAAACTCTCTTATCAATTTCAATCCCAAGAAGTTGAAATTGTGGCGAGTGCAACAAGGAGAAATCGTGAGTAATATCGGTTCCTTATTGTTGTTTTCCATTTCATCACTAGTGCGTCATATCTAGGTTGATTTGGATGTTCTTGGACTTGTTTTAATTTGTAATTCGTGATCAATAGCTTGTTATAGGATTGATTGTGTTGATATATGATACCATTCTCTTCATTGTGATGTGAATTGGATAGTTGAAGGAAGGGATTGGAATTTGTGGTTTGACCCATTTGTTTTCTTAATTTGATTCACGTGGGTTTCAATTATAATTGTTATTATTTGATGAAGATTACTTGTTTGGATTGATAATAGCAATTGGAGCTCTTTGGATTTCATTCCATTGCCTTAGGATTTCCGCATTTACCTAGTCAAGTGAACCAGTTTTTGTGTGTGTGAATTAAGGAGTTTTCCTTGATTCTTTTGATTGTGCTTAAGCTTGGAATTAGGCACATTACTAAGTTGGTTTCTTCACAACATATGAGCACCCTTTCCAAATTCTGCAGGCAAGAATCAAATGAATCCCCAAACACGGGAAAGTCATCCATGAATGCCTCCATGATATCTTCAACTAGATCTTCGAAAATCGCTAACATGCACCACTGAAAAGTGGTCGGTGCATTACATAACCTAAAGGGCATCCTCCTATAAGCAAATGTGCCATAGGGACATGTGAAGGTAGTTTTCTCTTGATCTTCAGGGGCAATTTGGATCTGATAATATCCCGACATCCCATCTAGAAAACAGTAGAACATATGTCCAGCAACCCTCTCCAACATCTGATCGACAAAAGGTAAAGGAAAATGGTCCTTGCGAGTGGCTTCATTTAATTTGCGATAGTCAATGCAGACTCGCCATCCCGTCACCGTCTTCATTGGTATAAGCTCATTATTCTCATTTGGGACCACCGTCATTCCCCCTTCTTTGGCACCACCTGGACGGGGCTTACCCATGAACTATCAGAAATAGGATAAATTAGGCCAGCGTCTAACAATTTGATTATCTCTTTCTGAACGACTTCTTTTACGTTTGGATTAAGTTGTCTTTGAGCTTACACCACTGGTTTGAAATTGTCTTCCATCAGGATTTTGTGTGTGTAGAAAGATGGACTAACCCCTTGGATATCCGAAATTTTCCATGCTAAGGCACGCTTATGCTCCTTCAAGATCTTCAAGAGTTTTTTCTTCTGAACAATGGTTAGTCCGGCTGCAATGATGACCGGCAACTGAGAATCCTTCTCTAAGAAAGCATGATAGTCAGGGAGTTGCTTTAGTTCTAGAATTGGAGGATCTTCAATAGAGGGCTTCAATCTGGTAACATCTCCTGCATCAATATTCTCCCTTTCTGTTTTTAACCCAGCTTCTTCCTTGCCATCAAGATGAGTCAACATTTCTTGTACTGCACAATCATCTATCTCTTCAATATCGCACACTCTCAAACTCAACTCTAATGGATCCTTACATAAGATATCTTCCACAACGGTATCAGTTAAATCAATTGCATAACAAGTATCATCAGAACTTACCGATTTCTTCATTACAGCCGGTATCTGTATCACTAACTCGTCTCCCCCAATGTGCAGCACTAATCGGCCCTCAGCCACATCAATGATTGCTCGAGCTATGGCTAAAAAGGGGCGTCCCAAGATCAGAGGAACTTTAGTGTCAACATCCATGTCCAGGATCACAAAATCAACCGGGAAGATGAAAGTTTCTACTTTTACTAATACATCTTCAATAACCCCTCTAGGAAACTTCACTGATCGGTCTGCCAATTGAAGGCTCATTCGTGTGGGCTTTAGCTCCCCTGTTCCCAGCTTTTGAAAAAGGGAATATGGTATCAAGTTTATGCTAGCCCCCAGATCTGCTAATGCTTTTTCTATGGGTAGATTACCAATGAAACATGGTATGGTGAAACTCCTTGGATCCTTCAATTTCTTTGGAAGCTTGTTCAGTAAAATCGTAGAACAACCCGCACCAATTGTTGCAGTGGAGATCTCTTCCATCTTCTTCTTATTAGATAGTAAATCTTTTAAGAACTTGGCATACCTGGGCATCTAAGAAAGGGCTTCCACAAGTGGTAAGTTGATATGTAACTGTTTGAACAAATCCAGAAACTTACCAAAATGTTCCCGATCCTTGTCGTTCCGCAGCCTGGCAGGATATGGTAATGAGGGTTTATAAGGCTGGACGATAGGTGTCTTTCTAGCTTCTGAGTCTTTTGTTCTTTCCTCTATAATTCTGCCTTTTTCTGCTTTATTAGTGGTCTCGCCCTTATCAACAGTCTCATTCCCCTTCCGAACAACAGGAGTTTCCCCACACTTATTTGATTTCACTTCCTTTCCACTCCTAAGAATCACTGCCTTCACGTGTTCTCTTGGGTTGGTCTCTATATTTCCAGGGAGGGACCCTTGTGGTCGTTCAGCAAGCGCTTTGGAGATCTGCCCTATTTGGTTTTCCAAGTTGTGGATTGAGGCTTCATGATTTCTTAGAGCTGCCTCTATGGACTGTTGGCGTTGCTTAGACGCTTGAATGAATTTCGCAATCATATCCTCAAGATTAGATTTCTTTTCTTGGAAAGGAGGTGGAGCTAGTCTTTGGAATCCTGAAGCAGGTGCATTACCCCTTTGAAATTGCTGATTACTCTAGGAGAAATTGGGATGATTGCGTCACCCTGGATTATATGCGTTACTATAGGGATTGTTCGGTGGCCTTGTGGAGTTCCCCACATACTCAACATGCTCTAGCACTTCAGATATCACATTGTTGGAATGAGTTTCAGCTGAGCAGTATTGGGATGGTTGAGATACAGCCATCCCTTCAACTTTTGAAGTGAGCGCATCCACTTTTGCTACAATTGTTGTCATCAAATCGACCTCATAAATACCCGCTACCCTGTGCTTTTGTCTACCATGGCTCCATTGGTGATTATTTTTTGCCATGTTCTCAAACAAACTCAATGACTCTTCCGGCGTCTTCACATTCAGAGTACCCCTAGCAGCAGCATCAATTGTCTATCGAGTTGCATAATCTAGCCCATTATAGAAAGTAGAAACTTGCAGCCAGTTAGGCATTTGGTGATGTGGACACCGCCTAAGAAGATCCTTGAATCTGATCCATGCTTCATGTAGGGGCTTGTGGTCTAGTTGGGTGAATGATGTGATATCATTTCTTAACTTGGCAGTTTTCGATGGTGGGAAATAATAGTCTAGGAAAGTCTCTGCCATCTGGGTCCAAGTGGTTATGGAATCCCGGTTTAGTGAACTAAACCACTGCCTTGCTTTCCCCCGGAGAATGAAAGGGAAAAGTCGCAATTTCAGCGCTTCCTCAGATACTCCGTTTTGCTTGACAGTTGCGTAAATATCCAAGAACATCTGAATGTGCGCATGAGGGTCCTCGTCAGACAAATCGTCACACTGGCATTGATTGTGAATCCTATGCATTGTAGAGGCCTTGATTTCGAAGTTGTTGGCCTCTATTGCTGGTTGTACAATACACGAACCAGTGCTACTCAAAGTAGGTCGAGCATATTCAACCATCGTCCTTCGTTCATCTGCCATTGGTTCAGCTTCTATGTTACCACAGGTGATAGAAGTTTCCTTGTCGGCTACTGATGTTGCTTCTTCACTTTCTAAAGGTTCGTTGAAATTCAAATTCCCTACTATCTCTTCAGCACCTCTTAATCGCCTTCTAAAAGTTCGGTCAATCTCAAGATCAAGATCAAGAAGCTTAAATGAAGAGTTCCTTGTCATAAACTGCGAAAAACAAACGATGAACTTAGTTTCCTCAACAAATTTGAATGGAGGCACGAATGAAACTAAGAGAAATAATTAAAAGAATTTATAGTTAAAGTAGTAGGTCTCAAGTTTTCCTAATATTACAAGTCCCCGGTAACGGCGCCAAAAACTTGGTAGACGATCTAATCGTTCTAACAAGTTAAATCCTATACTCAATCCTAGCTTATGATCAGTTCTCAGGCAAGTATACCTATCAATTAGCAGTATAGCATTGGAGTACAGGTATCGATCCCACGAAGACTTATAAGTACTAGTACTAGCGATTATCCTACTATTTAACTTCTCACTATTGATGATCTCAATTATCCTAATTATTGATTAAATCTAAAAGGAACAAATAAAATGATCAAAGTAAAGATATTCAAATACTCCTTTAGTTAATTCAATTATCTAAGCATACCCTACCCAAGATCTACCCCTAATTCTCATGCAACTTTTATTCAATTACAAACTTTCCAATGATTAATACACAATATCTCTGATCTGCGGAGTTTCTTACACTAGATTAAGGTCTTTCTCAAGATCAATAATCCCTAATCCTAATTCAATCAATTAAGATCTCTCTTTAATTAACATAATTAAGATTGCAATAAAATCCTAGGACTCTCAATTGAACCAAACCATAATGACCTCATTCAATACAGAAAACCTCCTATAACCTATCTCTAGGATTACAAGTGGTCTTTTTATTCATGCCAGATATACTCTATTAAACGATTTCTCAATCTTAATAACAGAGATCTAATTCGATCCCAATACTGCGTTCATATCAAGATGAACAAACTATGATTGCAACATGAATAAACTCAAAGATCAGGATTAATTATTGAAACATCAACAAATCCGATACATGACAATTAGGGGTTTCTCAAGGGATCAGGTATATAACAATTAGCTACTCATGAATCTAATAAAAAGAACAAAAGAGAAAATAATTGAATCCATAAATAAATCCAAACACAAAGATCTTGGCTTTAATTCCGAAAACTCGTCTAACTTCTCATCTCTAGGGTTTCTCTCCTGCCGCCTCCTCCTCTCTCCTCCCTCTCGGGTTGTTCTATTTATACTTTTAAGGAAAAGGCAAAGGATCTTCAGCTGGAAAGATACGAATGTATCTTTCCTTTTCTAAGTGAATCTCGAAAAGTGAATAACATACGCATGACACGCCCACCAACACGGCCAGATTACAAACCTTGTCTCCCTCTGGTCGATAATTCGCAATTCCTCATCTTTGTTCAGTGTGTGGTACAGCTAGAAACACGGCTAGATTACAAACCGTGCCAAGTTCTGGACTTTTACACTTCTCTGCAGCGTCTGACACGGCTTCAAGCACACCTATATCACAAGTCGTGCTTCCTTTCTAAGTGACAACTTTCATCCTCAAGTGTGCCCACGGTTCATGATATGGGCGTGGCTTTCCCTATGTTGTCCGTAAGTAGCTTTAACTTGATCTTTTAAGTTTCAATTATGCTCCTTTTGTTATCTTTCCACTTCTCTTTGGTATTATACCCTAAAACTGATATATTTATCTATTAAGTACCGAATCCACATTGATTTTACTCAAAAGACTACATAAATTCATCATTAACGCCCATGATTTATAAGGATTAATTTACTCTTATCAGCCATTCCTCATCATTATTATAACTTAATACATATAAAAAAAATGAATTTTCGCACAATAAGTTGTAATGGAAGTTATGAGCATTTTCTTTATTTTCTTGTTTAGATGGCTCGCAAGAAGACAGTAGCACAAAAGAGAAGAAGATCAGATGAAGCAAGTAGTAGTAGGGGAGCATCTTGTTATCTGGTTGGCATGAGACAAGAGCACAAACCTATCTACGACGAGTTCAAAAACTCAAAAATTATTTGACCCAACGTCCTGATTGATTGGGAAGTGTTGGAACATTTTGGTATTTGGGATGCATGTGAGAAGCTTCTTTAAGATCAAGCCTGGTGGAATCTTTTTGCCATTGAGGAGAAGATTTATAAGGAGATCACACTCACTTTTATCTCTACTTTTACTATCTGGGATGGCATTAGCGCAGGGTTGGACAATGAGGTAAAATTTTTTGCCATGGGAGATTATTGGCAATATTCTATGATGGACTTCATTGTGGAAATGGATCTTTATGATCCTTCTTTCCTCTAGAGCCAAGAATTCTGCCAACTCCCTATGTCATTTCCTCAAGGATTTCGACCCAACGATTATTGGGGTAAGTTGGGTAGACTACCATACCGGGTACTGCACTACATTTTTGCTTCCTCCACAATGGGCTGCACGGATTCTGGGGGTGTGGTGAACGCCCGCGATGTCTTTTAGTTATGGAGCATGGATTCTCACACTAGGGTGAATGTAGGGGTATTCGTTGCATTTTGCATACTCCGCCAATTTGAAGCTAGGAGTCTAGGTGTCTTCATAGGAGCATGGATAACGCGCATTTTGAGGAACTTAGAGTTATTTCCCATTTGGGAACTCGGTGACTGTGTGGGATAGTTAGTGCACTTAACGAATGGGCCTATTATCAGCTGGGGGCATAGGGTTCCACAGCGGGAGGAAGCTAAGGATGCGTTTGCTGAATTAGAAGGAGATCCTATTCCTGAAGGGCAAGAGGAGGCTGAGATTCAAGAGGATGAGCCATAGGAACCAAGAGTAAGGAGGTCATTAACTAAGCTTCTTCAAGAATTATCTACTAAAGTTCAGTCCATGCAGGAGGAGCAACAGAGGATGATGAAGAAGCAGAACAGGTTAAAATGGTTCCTTTGGAACGGTTTTACCAAGCTGGGTGAGACGCTTGGGATAAACTTCGCGTCTTGCGGCTTTTCTAACGATGACGACGTCCGGGTCAATCCACATACACAAGTCCCAGGTTCTTCTCTTCGATAGGAAGAAGGTGGACATCGAAATGATTCGGACAATGGGGATAAGGATTGAAGGATAATTGTTTGGACTTAGCTATTTGAATCCCTTCTGTAGGATTTCATTTATATTTTGTTTCTGCCAAAACTTTGTATTTAAACAGGGATGGATGATATTTTTGGATGCTTTTATTGTTCTTTCTTTATGCTTTTATCTTTTTCTTTTGGTTTTTGGTTTTTCATTTCAGAGATTTTGTTAGATTAGTGGAGTACATGACTTTAGTTTCATGAGAAGGTTAGGGATGCTACATGTTTGGTGTACTTTTCATGGAATCATAGTTGGTGCGCATGAATGTTAATGATTTGAGTCACTTCTGAAAAGTGGATGCTGGAAGTGCAATTCTGATTTTGATCCAAGGGAGTCCTGTTCTCTTTCACCTTTATTGCCATGTTTCTTCCTTATTGTGTAGTTCAATGTAGACATTGGGGATAATGTCTAACTCTAAGTGTGGGAGAGGGATCTGAGTAAAGGAAGTTATATGAAATATAAGTGTTAATGAATTAAAATTCAAAATTTTCCTCACTTAAGATGTATTTAATGAATTACTAATAATCAAGAATTGCTGAGATTTAGTTATATGATCTACTGAGATGAAAAGTCTTGGGAATTTTGAAAATTTTTACTCTCTTATTTTGTTCTATAACTACTTTGCTAGAATTACGAGTTGAAATCCAAGGGAAGAGAATTACTTGTTATTTAAGTATTTATTTCAAGAATTAGGAGTGGATTAAGGTCACTAGTTAGTTTAGTATGCTTTTTCTTTTGCTATTAATGTGAGTTTTGTATTTCTAAGTAAAGGAGTAGATGATACTTATAGCTTGGTGATCCCTTTTCACAATTATTAGAAGTGAGAACTTTGGGAGTAATGAATTTAAAAAAAAAAAAAGTTCAGAAGTGGGCCTCATAGACTCAAGTAATTAAGCCTAAGGGGTGCCCTTTTGAGGGAATAACATCTATTGACTTGGGTGACGAACTCGGGATCAATGGCTGAAAGCTCGCTACAAGGGTCGTGAGAAAAGTCCGAGAAAACTGAACTTAATTAAGTTGAATTGGAAATTAATGGATAATTAATTTAATTGAGATGGTAGAGGTTCGAAGGGGTATCTTAAAACCTAATAGCCTAAGATCGTCTGGTCTAGGACTTACTGACCGAGGAAACCATTTCAGTTGAAAGGATAATAATAAAAAGAAAAATAGATAGTTGACTTGACTCAAACAAGTAAATCCGAGGGACGCCCTCTACACTAAGGGGATAACGTCTATTAACGTGAGTGATGAGCTCGGGATTATTGATTAAAAGTTTGCTACATGAGTCGGTTAACTAAGTAAAGTACTTAATGGAAAATCTCCCAATCTTGTTTAAAAGGATTAAAGAAAAGGGAAATCCAGAAGATAAGTAGATACCATGTGCCTTTACTCTTTATTGCATTACTTATAGGAGTGGTTAAGAGGGAAGTATACCCTTTTGAGGGAATAACATCTATTGACTTGGGTGATGAACTCGGGATTAATGGCTAAAAGCTCGCTACAAGGGTCGTGAGAAAAATCCGAGAAAACTGAACTTAATTAAGCTGAATTGGAAATTAGTTTAATTGAGATGGTAGAGGTTCGAAGGGGTATCTTAAAACCTAATAGCCTAAGATCATCTGGTCTGGGACTTACTGACCAAGGAAACCATTTCAGTTGAAAGGATAATAATAAAAAGAAAAATAGATAGTTGACTTGACTTAAACAAGTAAATCCGAGGGACGCCCTCTACACTGAGGGGATAACGTCTGTTAACGTGAGTGATGAGCTCGGGATTATTGATTGAAAGTTTGCTACATGAGTCGATTAACTAAGCAAAGTACTTAATGGAAAATCTCCCAATCTTGTTCAAAAGGATTGAAGAAAAGGGAAATCCAGGAGATAAGTAGATACCATGTGCCTTTACTCTTTATTGCATTACTTATAGGAGTGGTTAAGAGGGAAGTATACTCTACTTTACTTGTATTCATCTTTGTTCGGTTTCACTTTTGGGAATTTATGTTTAAATGATGAGAGTACTAGTTTAAGTCACTTGGATTAGTCTTGAGAATTTTGGTATTTTTATTTTGTAAACAACTAATGGTAGGATTGAGTAGAGATTGCATAGTATGGAGGTAGATCATGAGAATCAATGATGCGAAAAGAAGTTCTTGATTGTTGAGTAAATGAAAATCTGGTCCCTGGTTTTTCTTTGGCTTTCTTTTGCTTGAGAACAAGAAAACGCAAGTGTGGGGGAGTTTTGATCCACGCAAAAGGAGATATAAAATGAGCGTGAATAAATACCATCTAGTGTACCGAATCAGATCAAGTAATATAGTGAGAGAAGAGTGTCGAACCACGAAGATTGATTAAGTAATAGACCTATATCAATTTCTACTATTATTTAGGCAATGATATTTGATGAGAATTGAATGAATTATACTAAATGCTCAAAAAGAGAATTGTGTTTGAAAAATGATGAATTGATGGTGGGAAATAGAATCCACCCTAATTCTACTAATCATATTGCATTCATGTTATAATAACTCATAGTTATATGGATTTTCACAAGAAATTAACAAAACCTTAATCCTTTATCAAGTTTTAAAGTAACATTACCCTAATTTAATTTAATAGCTCCCGCTAATTCAAATTAAATGAGGATTCTAATTTACAATCATAAATTTCCCAATTATATGATTGCCTAATATCTTTAAAATAATTTCTCCTAATCCCTTAGTGAAAAATTTAATAAAAATATTGCATGAAACACTTAGGTCAATTTCTAATAAAATTCAATAACGCTGCTTCCGCATGAATTATTAAATCTTACTTAGGAATTCCTAATAAAACCTAAATTTCTCTTTCGAGTCATTTACATTTCTATGCATTGATTTCAATTACAAAATACAATTTATAGCAGGACTCCTTATATGAAAATTCCGCATATCTATATGTCCTATAACATGAATACAATGATCATTTTAGTTTGAATTATGGCTTCATCATGTTTCCCACAAGGATGATTTAGAACATTATAGTATGAATTGCATAAAAACAATTGAAATAAATAGGTGCGATGGAATTCATATTGAACAACAAGAATAAACTAATAAATGGCATAAAAGAAAATAAAGTAAATGAAACAATAGCTATAATCTTCAAGAACTTCAATCTTCCAAAATGATTCCTCGAATTCTTCAATTGAAAGCAAACTTCAGCAAAATAACTTTCTTTCTTCAAACTAAAATTTGGAATAACATGAAATGTAAAGGAATTAAAGAAAACTTAAAATCCTAAAGTTCCCAAGGGAACTCTAATGATTTCAAAGAATGACAAAGAATGCTAAACAAAGAATCAAAACAAAAGGATTCTAAAACAAAAGGGGATGCTTCCAAGGTTCACACAAGGGGCCTATTTATAGATCCAAAGAGGAGGAGGATATGGTTGATCTGATGAGGAGTTGAGTAAGAAAATTAATTAAGATACGATTTTGGAGAGATTTTTGCAATGGATATCCGAGGAGTAATGAAGGCCGGCTCACGGCCGGCTTTAAGGCCAGCGGCCTTGAATGTAGGCCGGCCTAAAGCCGCCGGCCTTCCGTGCAATCCTCCGCTCGCTTCTTCAATTTTGTGAAAAACTCTTTCAATTAACTTGTAATTTACTTTTGGGTCCTCAAAACCTGAATTTTCACAATAAACACCATTAAATATCATTTCTTTATTTTTTCTTATAATATTGAAATAAATTTAATATAAGTCCAAAAGAAAATATAAGTATAATGTGATCTTATCAACATCCCCACACTTGAACTTTTGCTTGTCCTCAAGCAAAATAATTGATTTAAACATGAGAAATCCATCATTAAACTTCTAGTGCTCATTGTTCTAACCATACTGAAATTTGTAACTAGTATATCTAGTTGAAATTTAGTAGTTAATCTAAATACAACAGATTTTTAATCCCAGTGTTTAACAATAAAAAACAATACTTAGTCCCTAAGGAAAAACATTCATTTAAACTTCATTGGTTATTAGCAAGTATAATCTCCCTCAATTTTACTCCTCTAAATAAGATAACAAGAAGTGAAAGCATATGGTATCCATTTTTACCTAGAATTTCTCCCTTTTTTTTATTTGCCTTAATTGACAGCGGAGTGAGACTTCACTCTTTTGAGGGACCAAAGCTCGCCCATGCCAACCTGGCTTTCATTAAGGTACTAAATTTTTGCCTTTCCGCCCTTCTTGTTATTGTGAGTTCATTGAGTCGGCACATCCTGGGCTCATCGCCTAAGTGACCAAGTTTTAAAGGGACCCCTACGAACTCTTCCTCACACTAACATTTAAGATTAGATACTATTAACTCACTTTCTTGAGTTATTGGAGTAAAGGCTCTTTTTTTTTTATTTATTAAGGGATCACTAAGTAAAATATTTCCTTTACCTCTATCATTAGGTGTTAAGGTATTCTCAAAGAAATTTCAACAGAGATTTATCCCAACCAATTTTTCCTTGAAGTAAACTTGCTTGTTTTTTCAACTTAAGGACTCAATCTCAAGTTCAAAGGCTAAACATAAGGTAAACCCCGTTCTGTAGAGATTTTACTATTAAATTTTAACTATGTAAACTAGTCACAACAGTTGGCGAGTAGGGCACCAATCTAAGTCAATTTCAGGATTTCATTGATGATAAACACTTAAGGACATAAATAAAGCATGGGATTTGTAAGCTCATGATGTGTGCAATCATTATACTTCTACATTTATAATCCCTTCCCCACACTTAAATTGGACAATGTCCTCATTGTTCCTAATATAGCACAAAATTAAGGAAAAGAATATCAATGCAAAAATTGAAATACTGGTACTTCCTTGGTGTAAAATTGTTCATCAGGAAGAAAATTCCTCCCAAAATGTCTGTCATCCTTGGAGTGTCTTGAATGTACCGGTGGCCCTTATCCAGCCTTGAATTAGTTTTTTTTTTTTTTTAACGAAATTAAAACACTAGTATATATACTTATTGAGCATGGGCTGCCTCCCATGAAGCGCTTGTTTTATAGTCATCAGCCTAACTATCAGGGTTAGCTTACATCAAGGAGTTTAAACAACTCCTCCAACACCATTGTTTTCATATTAGGATTCCAAGCTTCCTTCCATGGTATGGTGCCCTTCTTTTCAGCTTCCACCAATGTTTTGTAGGTGGATATCAACAAACTTACCTACTGGATGTCTGCCCTTGACCATCCCAAGATTTCCCTATGTTCATCTAACTGGCCTTGAATCTGCTGCTACAATTCTCTTGTCATAGGCGCTGCATTAATGTGAGGCCATGGATTTCCTAAATTCAGACACTCATAATCAAACAATTGATTAGAAAAGACATTAGGTTCAAGTGTCTGCATGGGAATTAGTTTCGACATTGGTGGCTTCTCATAGTGGTCTGTCTTCTCAAAAGTAACAACATTTTCAGTCTGGGGTATTTGCTTACAGCCTTTGTTTTCTTGCTCATCCTCATCCCCCCAATCATCTATCTCCTTCAAGATAGCTTCAAGAGTGGTTTGCCCTACATCTTCCTCCACATCATTATTAGTAATTTCACCCTTAGCAGATATGTCAGAATACTTTGCTTTCTCATTAGACAAAAACACAGGATCATACATATCAAATGTTACCTGGTTGTCTAGTGCTCTAAGGGTGAGCTTGCCTTATCCTACATCAATTAGAGCTTGACCTGTAGCTAGGAATGGTCTACCCAGAATGAGTGGAATGTCGTCATCTTCTTCCACATCTAGTATGACAAAGTCCACTGGAAATATGAATTTATCGACCTTGACTAAGACATCCTCCACTATACCTTTGGAAAACCTTATGCTTTTATCAGCTAGCTGCATAGTGATTGGCCTCCTCTTGCACTTTTGTGGCTCTATTCCGAGCTTCCTAAAAACTGAAAGTGGCATTAAATTAATACTTGCACCAGAATCAATCAAAACATTCTCAAAATCAATATTACCAATGGTGCAAGGGATACTGAAACTTCCCTGATCTTTCAACTTTCTAAGTAGCTGAGCAGATTTCTTCTCTATGATAGCTGAATTCTCACCAAAAAGCATTACATTCTCAACACTCTCCATGGATCTTTTATTAGAGAGTAGTTCTTTCATGAATTTGGCATAAGATGGAATTTGCTTCAAGGCCTCTAAGAGAGGTATATTAATTTGAAGCCCTTTAAATATGTCACAAAACCTGGCAAACTGGGCTTCTAATTCCCTCTGCTTGATTCTTCCTGGGAAAGGGATAGGTGGAACATAAGGCTGCAACACTGGTGCTTTGGGTGTGAGTTCCTCCTACTTCTGCTTACCTTTCTCTGGATCTTTCTCTTGAATTTTTACCTGCCTTTCAACTTTCTTCATTTCCTTACCACTCCTTAGCATGATGGCATTGACATGATGGGTGTTTTCCTCAATTTTGCTAGGCAAAAACCCTGAGGGTCTAGTACTTAGCTGCTGTGCAATTTGACCGAGCTGACCCTCCAAGTTTCTGATAGAAGCTTGTTGGTTTTGCAGGAGGGCGTCAGTCTTTTGCATGTAGCTCCTCATGAGCTCTTCCATCTAAGTGGGTTGCTGTTGAGAATAGGCATTCTGAGCAAAGGTTTGTCTGGGAAATCCAGGGGGCGGGTTAAGTGCTTGATTCTCATTCCTCCACGAGAAGTTTGGATGATTGCGCCACCCAGGATTGTATGTATTCGAATATGGTCCTTGAGTACCTCTCTGGAGGTTGCCTACAAAGTTTACCTGTTTTCCATGGGATGAGGAGGAGCAGTTTCCAGACGGGCACTCAAGAGTTGAGTGTGGTCCTGAGCATAACTCACAACAAGCAATTTGATTAACATTAAAAAATGGTGCAGAGGTGAGTTTACTTACCTGAGCGGTAAGAGCAGAAATCTAAGCTGTTAAGGTGTCCATGTCATTGACAGATGCTACTCTAGACTTACCTCTTTCATGTTGCCAATTATGTGCACTAGAGGCCATTTCATCTATCAAAGCACTAGCCTCTTCATATGTCTTACTCATTAGTGCACCACCAGAAGCAGCATCTACCAGAGATCTCAATGTGTCATCTAAACTGAGATAGAATATCTCAATAAGCAGATTATCTGGTAATCTATGATAGGGGCATTTTCTAATTGCCTCCTTGAATCTTTCCCATGCTTCATAAAGTGATTCACTACTAAACTTAGTGAAGTTTGTGATGTCATTTCTTAACCTAGCAGTTCTAGCTGATGGAAAAAATCTCCTTAAAAATTTAGATGAGAGATCAACCCAAGTGGTTACAGAGTCTTATGGCAATGAATTGTACCAAGCCCTAGCTTTTTCTCTAAGTGAAAACGGAAAAAGTTGTAGCCTAATTACATCATCAGATACATTATTCATTTTCACTGTATTACAATATTGAAGAAATACTGCAATATGCTCATCAGGATTCTCATTTGGATATCCTCCAAATTGATTTGATTGAACCATTTGAACGAGTGCTGGTTTTAATTCAAAATTGTTAGCCTGAATTGTTGGTCTTCTTATTGCAGGACCTGAAACAACAGGTATCGTGTATTCTTGAAGTGCTTTACCAACACCCCGAATCCGATTGTTGTTCTCATCTGCCATGTTCTCTTCTTCCTTTCTTCTCTGCTCTCTTCTAAGTTGTCGCAAGGTGTGTTCTATCTCAAGATTAATTGGTAGAAGTTCAACACTGCTACTCTTGCGCATACAAAGAAATTCAATGAGAATAGAAAACGATCACACAATGATAACAAATTTAAATAACAAAATAATTGCGCCTAAATTAATAATAGAATCTAAAGATGGTCTAATATTAATCAATCCCCAGCAACGGCGCCAAAAACTTGATCCACGCAAAAGGAGATATAAAATGAGCGTGAATAAATACCGATAAGTGTACCGGATCGGATCAAGTAATATAGTGAGAGAAGAGTGTCGAACCACGAAGATTGATTAAGTAATAGACCTATATCAATTTCTACTATTATTTAGGCAATGATATTTGATGAGAATTGAATGAATTATACTAAATGCTCAAAAAGAGAATTGTGTTTGAAAAATGATGAATTGATGGTGGGAAATAGAATCCACCCTAATTCTACTAATCATATTGCATTCATGTTATAATAACTCATAGTTATATGGATTTTCACAAGAAATTAACAAAACCTTAATCCTTTATCAAGTTTTAAAGTAACATTACCCTAATTTAATTTAATAGCTCCTGCTAATTCAAATCAAATGAGGATTCTAATTCATGATCATAAATTTCCCAATTATATGATTGCCTAATATCTTTAAAATAATTTCTCCTAATCCCTTAGTGAAAAATTTAATAAAAATATTGCATGAAACACTTAGGTCAATTTCTGATAAAATTCAATAATGCTGCTTCCGCATGAATTATTAAATCTTACTTAGGAATTCCTGATAAAACCTAAATTTCTCTTTCGAGTCATTTACATTTCTATGCATTGATTTCAATTACAAAATACAATTCATAGCAGGACTTCTTATATGAAAATTCTGCATACCTATATGTCCTATAACATGAATACAATGATCATTTTAGTTTGAATTATGGCTTCATCATGTTTCCCACAAGGATGATTTGGAACATTATAGTATGAATTGCATAAAAACAATTGAAATAAATAGGTGCAATGGAATTCATATTGAACAACAAGAATAAACTAATAAATGGCATAAAAGAAAATAAAGTAAATGAAACAATAGCTATAATCTTCAAGAACTTCAATCTTCCAAAATGATTCCTCGAATTCTTCAATTGAAAGCAAACTTCAGCAAAATAACTTTCTTTCTTCAAACTAAAATTTGGAATAACATGAAATGTAAAGGAATTAAAGAAAATATAAAATCCTAAAGTTCCTAAGGGAATTATAATGATTTCAAAGAAAGACAAAGGATGCTAAACAAAGAATCAAAACAAAAGGATTCTAAAACAAAAGGGGATGCTTCCAAGGTTCACACAAGGGGCCTATTTATAGATCCGAAGAGGAGGAGGATAAGGTTGATCTGATGAGGAGTTGAGTAAGCAAATTAATTAAGATAAGATTTTGGAGAGATTTTCGCAATGGATATCCGGGGAGTAATGAAGGCCGGCTCAAGGCTGGCTTTAAGGCAGGCGACTTTAATGCTTTTTTAGGCCGGTTTAATATAGGCCGGCGGCCTTCCGTGCAATCCTCCGCTCGCTTCTTCAATTTTGTGAAAAACTCCTCCAATTAACTTGTAATTTACTTTTGGGTCCTCAAAACCTGAATTTTCACAATAAACACCATTAAATATCATTTCTTTATATTTTCTTATAATATTGAAATAAATTTAATATAAGTCCAAAAGAAAATATAAGTATAATATGATCTTATCAAGTTTGATAAGTACAAATTAACACTTGTATTTCTGATGAATTCTAGTGCTATATGTAATAAATTGATGTTATTTTGAAGAGTTTTGATTAACACTTGGTTTTTCTTTGGCTTTACTCAGTTTTAGGACTAAGGACCACTATTTTGAGAGAAGATATCAACTTGGATTGAGATTGGATAAGAAAACACGAAGAAAAATGCTTTTTGGAAGGAACAGGGGAAGAGGACTGCCGTGTAATTAAATTGCATGGCCATGTGCCAAGGAAACACACCCACAGAAGCACACACGGTTGAGTACACGGTCTGAGACACGGCCGTGTGTTATTTGTGTGGGTTTTATTGACACTATTCAAAGGTATGGCCATGTATAAGCCGTGTGTCGAGGCCGTATGCTTGAAAAAAGTCAATCGACACTATTCAAAGGCACGACCATGTATAAGCCGTGTGTCGAGGCCGTATGCTTGAAAAAAGTCAATCGTTTCAAGAGATTTTTGGGCTTCTATGCATATATATATTCTCATTTTTTCCAGAAGAGATAGAGGGGGGACACTAAAGGGAGATAGAAAAAAAATACGAAGGAAGACAAAATGTTTGGGAAGAATTTCGAGAGGAAAGCAACATCAACAGATTCATCTTCATCTTCCAAAGGGTTCATGCACAGGGGTTTATTGAGTTGTAACTTGAAAACCATGAGTGGCTAGTTTATTTTATACCCGAACCTTACGATCTCTAATTATCACATAACGTTGGACTGATTTTATAGTTAATGAATAGTGGAAATCTCTAACTTTTTTCATGTTATTCGTTGTGTTTTGTTAATTTGATGTATGGCTAACATGGAATTTGCATTGATTTCTTAGAAGATGATTGTAAAATCTCTTGTTTGAATAGATCTTACATGAATAAAGGAATTCGTATGTAATCTAGGGATAGAGAACATGAATTTTCTGTATTAGATTAAATTAGATAATTCGATCTAATTGAGGGTTCAAGAGTGTTAATGCAATTCTAATCGATTTTTGATAAAAGATGAATCTTTATCAATGCGATTAGGGTTAGGAGCTAATGAATCTGGGAAGAACATTGGCTTAGTGTTAGATACACAATGGTTTAGAGATAACAACTATTTGATAATTGATTTATAAAAAGGGTAAAGTTACATGATAATTAGAGTAGTAAGGGTAGGGTATGTTCTTAAGTATTAAATTTAGTGATTTTAATTTATCGTGTTAGTTTTAATTGCTTTAGATTTTGTTAAGTATTTTTAATTTAAGCTGAATCTCTCGAATTTGTGCGGTTAGATAGCCAGTTTAGAGTTATTATTGGTACTTGCTGATCCTTGAGGAAACGATACCTGAACACAATTCTATACTATTACAATTGATAGGTGCACTTGCCTTATTGATTGTAATAGAGAGTCATAGAAAAGGATTTTTAAATTTGTGTGATTACGGTCAACACCACTCCTCAGCAACACATTCATGCAATTCAATCCTCAACACACAATTTCAAATCAAAGTGAAGAACCCTAATTGATAATGAAGATCACAAATTCAACCAACACTAAATCCCTTCTCTTAACTTATGCTCTGATACCAAATCATGATGTGCCTAAAACCAAGATTAAGCACATACAAAACCAATTTGAAAGACAATTAAATACTGTCAATCAAACTAGTAATCAAATGGCGCAAATCCTCACTATTTGTGAACTAATTCTTAAACAATAGTGTGATCAATCTTAATTTCAAGTATGATGATGGTCTAATACCAAATATGATGTGCCTAAAAATGACTAAGCACATTCAAATAACACATGGGAGCAATTCCACAATTGGCGTGATCAACAATATTGGACTAGAACCCTATTCACGTGGATTCAAGTTGAAATGATACTAAATTGTGATATAGATCAATGTAATAGTGAAATGAATAATAGATAAGATATGGATGAATTAGAATTCCAATCAAATTGAATTGAATTCAAATATGAAAATTATGAACCCTAATTCACGTGAAAGAAAGGAACAACAAATAGCACCTAGATATGACTCACAAAGTACAATTTGTAAACAACAAGAAATGATTGATATTACTCACAATCAATTTCAAGTCGATTCTCGCCACAATTTCAAGGATGAAATTGATAAGTGATCAATTGCAAGTAAGGAGAACCCTCACGACAACAAAAGAGGTGTTTTCTCAAAATGACAAAAGCTCCCTAAAACCCTACTTAAGCAAGTATTTATACTTGCTCCTTTTAGAGTTAAAAAATTCACAAAATTACAACTATGCTACTTTTAGAATAGCCGGTTCTAAAGACAATTACAAGCAAATGAAAGTGTCCCAAAAGAAAATTACAACACAAATGGTTCAAAGAAAAATTACAAAATACAAAAATAATGTAAATCTTTAAGGAGCCAATGCATCGTGATGTCAATCACAGCGGGTCATTGGATGATAATCTGATGATGTTCCGTAGCGATCAATAAATGTAAGTCATTTGGCATCTCATGAAGAAATATTATTGTATCTATAAGATTATTACTCAAACATTTATTAGATAAAAGAAATAAGGTGAAATATGAGTGATTTGGATCATCATCCAAATCAAGTTCTGAAAACATCTAGGTTGCCGAAAATATTCCCATCAACCAACATCAATATAATTCTAACTCCGACCTTCATTTCTTCTTATAGCCCACATACTCAATCCCACATATAAACATATACATATATAATATTGGCAGCTTCCATGTCCCAGCAAGTGTGCTTCTAGCCTCCAACATCATATACATATACACATATAATCCTTTACGGCAGCCAGCGTATAGACATTTATATATATATATATATCTATATATTGGTACCGCAACTAGTAAACATTCCAGCACATACACAATTAAGACTAAACAGGAAGCCAAAATGGGCTGCCCATGGCTGGAAATCACGTCTCACACACATAATCAGGAGCCGATCCTATGCAAGCACCCACACATATACAAATATATATATATATATATATATATAACCAGCAAAACAGATTGTCACATACTTATGCTTAATGGAAGAAAAGAACCAGCCCATGTCCCACAAACAAATTACGTATATGTATATATGTATATGTCCATTAGCTAGTTGCAGGGGAAACTTTCACACGTACACTCACGCAGGGGAGGGAAAACAATCACGAATACTAAGCATATATATATATATATATATATGTATAAACTTCACGCACACACTCCATGACATTATATATATATATATATATATATATATATACAGGTATATAGTCACTTCAACAGCAAGGGGGAGGGAATACGCTACACACCACGCACAAAGAAAGGAAGGGAGGGAAACCTACAACGTTTTGTATATAAATGTATATATATATAAATTCCATTCACAACGATGACAATAGAAACAGCAAGCTCTACGTCCAACACCTATTGCATATATATATATATATATATATATTTATACCACAACGAAAATTCACCACAAGTCACAAGTAAGCAATAAATATACACACAATACAACACATTACGAAATCATGCTCATCTGGGTCTCATTTAAAATAATCTTTGAGTATCTTCGAGTCGAAATTTTCTTTACCTAAAAAAATTAGGAAAAAATATATTATTACATGTTACACATGATCTAGATCACTCTACCTAGTGTTTCTCTAGCTATTATAACTAATTTTAAATAAAATACTAATTTTTACACCTATTTAATCTTTATACACAACTTTTAGAAACTAAATCCGTTTCCCAAAAAAAATAGTTTAGTTAAGATATATTCACCTTGAGGAACACGTTGGTAGTCTTGGATCATCAATATGAGGTAGTTATGATTTTTTTTGTTTTTTCCACTTTCCCTTTTTCCTCCGTAGCCTGTCCAGCTCTGTCCCTCTCGTCTTTTTCTTTTCTTTGTTTTTTTTTTTTTTTTTGTTGCTTTATGCGGCCGCGGGTCCTCCACGGTATATATATATATATGTCTCATTATTATTATTATTATCAACTAATACTTTATTATAATTAAGGTTTTGAAATCTCTAGTATATTTTTGTGCACGCGAAGGCATTGATAAAATTTAATATTTTAGCATTTTATTACGAAATTTTATACTTAAGCTAATTTGATTATTTCGAATGTGAATATTTACTCAAAATTCCTATTGGACAATCCTAAGTCTATAATTTTAATTTCTTTTATCATTTAACCAATAATTTCTCATGGTTTGCTGATAGGAATCAAAATTCTTTAAGACTTATTACTAAGGTAAGAGTCAAAGGGTTACAAAATTTAGTGATGGAATCCTTTTTGAACAACCCAACCTAAAAAATATTTGTATATTAACTTCTTTTTTATTACTTATTTGTTGTGCATTATAGCAAGTATACTTGTCAGTTTTTACAAAGCAATGGATAAACTCGCTAAAGCTCAACTTGTGGGTTATTCATAGACCGACATAAACCAAAAAAGAATTGATCCAACAAATTGTTCACTTGAATTGAAGAATCGACCACTTGAAGACTATTTGAATATCTAATTGTTGTTATGAGAGCTTGCCATTTTGTTTATTTTGTACTTGTAATTTTGATTTATGGAACTGGCCACTTAGTGGCAACTTTGTAATTTTTTGGTTTGTTTTACCCTAATAGGAACAAGTATAAATACTTGTTAACTAGGGTTTTTAGGGAGCTTTTTATCATTTTTGAAAAATATACTTTGTTGTCGTGGGAGAGTGAGTTCCTCTTGCTAAAACATCCACTCTTATCAATTTCTAAGAAATTGTGGCAAGTGTGGCTTGGAATTCCTTGTGAGTAATATTAAGATCTTCTAAGTTGCTTCCTTTTTATTACTAGTGTGTAATATCTAGTGATAGTAGGTTGATTTTATCTATTGTTGTTCACACCAATTTAGGGTTCATATTGCTCCAATTATATAAGATTGGAATTATGTGTTTATATGTAATTTAATTAGTATTGGATTCCTTTTTGTAATACATCCAATTTGGGTTCACGCCAATTTTATGTACAATTGAGCATATGTGGATTGATTAATCATTTGGATTGAGTTCATGTGCTTGGATTCATTTTTAAGCACATCATTTGCCCTTCATGTGATTATTTCTTTTATTATAGTTTTATACGGAGGGTGTTTAAGTCTTTTAGAACAATCTTTTAATTATTCCACTATTATACGCGACTAAAATTTTGCGGATTTTACAAGCTATCATTATGCAAGATACCTAGTAGATTATTTGAAAATGGATCCTTTAAAGTTACATTTCTTTATAGTTTTCTAAAAATATAAATCAATTGTCGTGATTGTCTTGATTTTTGAAATGCCTTGTGACATCATCATGATGTCGTTTTTTTTTTTGTGATATAAACCATTGATTACATATGTTAATATGTTAAGGAAATAAATTTTGGAAACTTTAGGAAATAGGATCTTTAGATGAACAAAATCTTAAGCGAGGTTTTGGCTCTTGACCTATAGGGATTATCTATCTATAAGAAAGAGTTGCTAGCTCTAATACAAGCTATTAAGGAAGGATTGTCTAACATGCAACCCTATTTGCAAAGTATCACTAATAAATACAATTAAATTAGACATTATATATATATATATATAAAGAAAATCCAACCAACTGATCAATTATAAACCACAATTTTAGACCAACACTTAATTGAATTAGTTAACCATAAATCCACTTACAAAGTATCACTAATAAATATAATCAAATTCGATAGCCTATATAATTTTTTTTCTTTTAACATTGAATTTGGCATGTATATGTGCTTTTCTATAAATTATGAAATGATCTAAAGAAGATCTCGTTAGGGAGCGCCCAACATTTGTTAAAAGGTAAGAAAATGTTGACAAGGTATCCTATATAAGATATGGTATATTTATTGATATTGTAATAAACAAAAAAAAAAAGAAAGGAAAATTGTAATTCTTTTGTATGATTAAATAGTCACCTCTAGCGCACCTTTCAAGATGAAATTTTATATGTTTATAGCCTGTTCGTTGCCATGACAATTTGTTTGTTCTAAATTATCATGTTAGCATTTTTAGAACCCTTGAAGAAAAATAGTTCTTCAAAAGATTTATTTAATTCACTAAAAAATAATGGAGAAAATTAAATTTTGGTACAAGTAAAAGAAGCTTGTAAATGTTTCTTTGCATTGCTCACACATTAATCACTTTGGTATATGCTAGAAAAGTATTAACCTATTAAAATCGAAATCTGGCCATTTACAACTCCTAAACTACAATTTTTTATATAAATAACTATAAGAAAGATCAGTAGACATGTGGTTTTGCAATTTTTATATTCTCAATTGCAAACTAATGGCTAAGTTAGCATCATTCCAGCCATTCCATCATTTCCTTTTTCCTAACTTTAATTGGTTGTAATTCCATTTTTTTTTAAATGTTTGGAAAGTATTTTTTCAAAAATTATTACTTCTCATAATTTATTGTTGAGCAACTTATTTTGAGTGAGAAGAGTTTAAGATATATCAAAATCAAGAAAAAAAAGAAGAAAAGAATCGAGCTCAATTTTTTAAAAATGTTTAGAAAGTGTTTTCCAGAAATTATAATTTTTCTTAATTTATTGTTGAGCAACTTATTTTGAATGAGAAGAGTTTAAGATATGTCAAAATCAAGAAAAAAAGGAAAGAATCGAGCTCAATTTTTTAAAAATGTTCAAAAAGTGTGTTTTTCAAAAATTATAACTTTTCATAATTTATTGTTGAGCAGCTTATTTTGAATGAGAAGACTTTAAGATATAGGAAAATCAAGAAAAGAAAAAAAGGAAAGAATCAGGCTCAACAATCCGTAGTGGAAAAAATCATTTGGGTTAAACTATTATTGCAAAGTTTTTATATTAATGTCTGAATATATGTTACCTACATTATTATATTGACAAAGAAGATTAATTTTCACATTTGCTTCCTTTTTTCTAAACCTCACCTACTCTTTAAATTTTGGCCAATTTTGTGGTACAAATGTCATTCATATTTTTATCCTCTTAAAGATTTGAGGTGTTTATACACTAATTCTTCAAATTTTGAGAAGAATGAAGTTCAACTCTATTGCAATTATCATGACTTTAGTTTTGATTTTCTCATGTGGTAATTTTTTCTCGTCAGCTAATTCTTGAATGATCCAATTACCTTGAAGATTTTATTCTTTAGCGTAGTATTTAGTTTATAGTCTAATAGGGTAATACAATTTTTTTTGTATGATATTTCTTATATTAAGTACAACTAAAGGCCATCTAAATGTTTTATAATGCTTCTTTTGCACAAATATTGCACTAGAATAGCAATTTAGATTGTTATAATATTTATTTTGTTTTATATTTACTATAACCATCACCTTTGTAATGCCACCAACATTACTAATTCACTACTACATTTATAACACCACTACAATGGTGATAACATGCGTTGATTTATTGGTAATAGTAGTGTTGATGATAGAGTAGTTATTACATGAGTTCAACAATGTAGCAATAATAGTGTACTGTAGTAGAGGTATTGATGAAGTAGTCATTGTATCGAATGTGTCAATGGTCAATACTACTAAAGTTGTATTAGTTTAGTGATAGTGACTAGTTTAATGGTGGTAATGGTGGTGGTGGTATATGAAGCTTTTAGAAGTGTTGATAATAGTGGCAAGGATAATAACATGTTGTATTGCATGAAATATGGCAAAGATGGTAAAGTGTCAAGTTGCATGAAATTATCCTAGTATATTTTTATTAAAATTGGAACTAAATAGCTATCCTATCTTTTGTTGCTTTTGATGACCATCATACAAGATTTATATTTTTGTTTATTTGGTTGACTGTAATTTTTTATGCATAAAAATATTTGATATTTCAAAAGGTTTTATTTTTTTTTTTTATGTTTTTGGCATCCAAGTATTCTCCCATCTATTGAAGCATGGTTGAGATAGTACTTTCATAGATTGTGCAAAAAGCTCTTGATTTAGTTGTGTTTTAGGAATTTACTAATGAAGCTACTTTAGCAAATTAAGTTTGTACGAGGAGTTCAACACTCCAAATCTCTTTTTTTTTTTTTTTTAGTGTTCTTTCACGTTTCTATTATTATCCTTTTATTACTGTTTCAGCCATTAGGTAGCAAAAAACACCAAATTTGAGATGCTTATTAATGGCCATGTCCTCTTTCATCAAAACCTAATGTAGTTCCAACATTTTAATCGGTACCATAGGTCCTATGACTGCAGATGCCCAAGGTTGCACTCATCCTCCAATTGGTTTTCCTGGATGTACTACAAACGCATGTATTAGTCGCTGCAAAACCATGTATGGAACTTCTGGAAAATGCATTCCCGGGGGTGCTTGTTGTTGCATTTAAATAGTTTTTCTCCTAAATTTTTATTACGTGTAGACATTTATGTCAATCAATAACAGAAGATATAATTTTATATAAAGCTTTTGTAGTGTATTTTTTTTTTCTCTTCGTTTGCCGTATTCACAAATCTTTCTCTTCTGTATAAGATAAAAATGTTTTAGATAAGAAAATTTGTTATTACAAATGCAATTAAAAAAAAAAAAGTGGTGGTGGTTAATGGGATAAGAAAATTTGTAATAAAAAAATATCTTTTGGGAACAATAGACCAAGGGATCCTCTATATCATAGTTAAGCAGCAACATGCTTGATATAATTTACATGGTTGGGTAAGTTCCAAGTGGGTGTTAGATGTCAAAAGAATAGAATTTGGATATGAATTTTCAAAATCTAAACTCTCAAGATATGGTATTATATATGAACATGTGCACGTCATAAAGCTAACCTAAAATGTACATGGTATATATTCTACATCATGTGTTACATGATACCTTGTAATTATTCACTATGTGCTTGCTACGATGCACTCCACTTACAACGTATCGCTAGTAAATAAATTTATATTTAACAATTATAAAGAAAAACCAAACCAATTGGTCAACTTATAAACCACTATTAGATTAACTCTCAATTAGACAATAAAATCTTTAGTTCATCTCTAGTTTGAGTTGTTACTTAGTGTATGTATATTACATGCTTTCTGTTGGAAGTATGTTTTCATCTATTATCATTTATATTTAACAGAGATATCAAACTCTAATTTAAATGTCATGATTTTGGGTACAAAAGAAAAAAAGTACAAAGATAAAATATACACATTATGTGAGGTAACTTGAAACTTATAGATTTGATAAGGTATTTGTAACACTCTAGAACTTGAAATACTACAACTTGCCATGTGTTATTACTACATAATGACATGCTAAGACTCTTAATCTTTCTAAATTCCACAATTTCTACAAAATTTGATATTAACATATAAAATAGCTAATCACAATTCCCCTATATGAAATATCATAATCTAATTTGAAGCATAGAGTAAAACTTATGATCTACCTTTGACTAATAGAGTTAAAAAGTCAACTTCATATTCTTTTAGCTATCACATTAGAATAGTAAGGTTGGAGTCTCATCTCCTAAAACGTAAACAACTAGAATCACATAACCAACATATCTCAGTCACTCCACTACTATTGATCTAATCTTCATAATAGTAATGATAATCCACATTTTCATCATCCTGCTTGTAATAAAAGCCGAGGTCTTCATAAAAATATACTTGTCCAAACTTGCAACTAAAAAAGAAAAAGGTCCCATGAAAAGTGTGTTAAGAGTGTAGTACGTATAGGCCACATACACATGTATATGCTAACAAGTATCAAATCACATGTGTTTGATGCAATAAAAAACAAAACATTTTCACTATCTTTAATTCAATCTAACAACCATCATAAGCGTGCTCATGACTCTGTTCACACTATATATACATATTTGTGTTCTAGCTTAGGAATTGTCACATCTAGCTCTAACTTTTAGACTGGTAAACACTATAGGCCCAAATACTCCTAAAATCTATTAGAATCATGCCAATACACAACTCCACAAATTTTGACACTTATACAACTCCGGACCACCCTGATGATGGGAATCAACCTTATGGTTCCAGTAGTATGGAAAACTAAATTGGATGCATGAGCCCAGAAATCCACATATGGTCACATCTTATTTAATAATGCCTTATTTTGCACTTTATCAGGTACATTTATCGTGTTTTACAAGATGACTAAATAACATGCACTAGAGATTAACTTACGGGACATTCTTGGAATCACATCCAGTGGCCCACAATTTATTCAATTGAAGTGAAGAACCGGCCACTTGAAGACCATTTTGTACTTGTATTTTGTTGATTTTGGAATCGGCCACTTAAGTGGCATCTTTGTAATTTTTGTGTCATTTTTACCCTAATAGGAGCAAGTATAAATACTTGTTAACTAGGTTTTAAGGGAGCTTTTGACATTTTTGAAATCGAACACATTTTGTCGTGAGGGTTCCTCTACATGCAAAGATCTCTTATCAATTTCACAAGTGAAATTGTGGCGAGATCAACTTAAGTGGATTGCAAGTAATATCAATCTTTCTCTTGTTGTTGTTTTTTTCAAGTTGTATTTAGTGAATAATATCTAAGTGTAATTTGTTGGTGACTTGTCATTGTCCACATGAATTAGGGTTCTTCCGTTTTCAGATTTGAATCATTTCAATTTGAGTGGAATTCTAGTTCATTTCCATTGTTTTCTATTGACATTTATACAATTGTTTGTTCCTTATATCAATTTAACATCAATCTTGTGAATTGGGGTTCATTTGTGAAGTTAATGATCACACCATTTGTTGTTAGGAATTTGTTGTTCATGCCACTTGTTGATATGTTTGCTATCCAATTAGTAAGGTACATCATAATTTTTTGTATCAGAGCAAAGGTTGTGGAGTAAGGTTTGCATGGACTTCAATTAAAAAAGTAGTGTTCTTGAATTTTACTTCTTGATCCAAATTGTTGAAGTGGAATTGAAGTAGTTAATTGTGATTTTGTTGTTGTTGAAGTGGAAGTGAAAATATTGTAGTAATCCTTGTGATCTTAATCTTGCCGTGAGAAGAAGGGGAAGTAGGAAGTGTATTTCCTTGTGTGTGTTTCAAAATTTAAGAGACATTATTTGTGACAAAAGAGAAGTGAATTTCTTGAATGCTATTTCGAAATTGAAGGAGTGTGAATTACATTTCTAGATTTGCTTTCGCGTAGAGGATTTGAAAATTATTTGAATTCAAAACAAACATTAAGTTTAAAGAGTTATTTTGTAGTATTGATTGAATGCAATTTGAATATTTTTGAATTGTTTCTTACCATTTGTGGAGAAGCTTTATTAAGAGTTGCATTTGTGTTGTTGAGTTGTGATTGGGAGAGAGGTAAAGTGTGTATATGCTACACCATGAGTGAGTGTGTGTAAGGCGTAGTGATTTTGTGTGGTGAAGGGTGCAACGTGGTGTATTGTTTATGTTATGGTGAAAGGTTGCTAGACCGTAGAATTGTAAGTGTGTATATATGTCGTGAGTGAAGGTTGTTGTAGTGTTAAGTTTGAATTTCAAAAGCAAGCATTAAAGTGTGGAAGTTGTTATGTATTTTTGATACTTTGAACACTTTGCTTAGTTAGAATCATTAACTAACTTTTTTGATAAGTGTTTATTATTGCTTCTACTTGCTGTTTCCATAATTGAAGCATGGAAGTGTGTGTGAAGTTAAGTGGAATTTTGTGTTTACTTTTGTAGATTATTTTATTGTTGTGTGGTGAATGAAGTGTAGCTATTGTGAAGGGGTATAATACATTGCTTTAAATTGTCTTTGTAATTCAACAAATCAAGTCCACAACTATGTCGAATGAGAGTGTAAATGGGGGAATTGGCAATGAGGCCAATAGCTAAGTTGGTGGTGGACAAGGTCATCGGATTGTAGGTAGAAGAACTTTAGAGAAACAACTTCAGGACCTTACTACCATTATTGATATATTAGCAACAAAGATAAATAAGATGACAATGCCACAACCACCAGTAGCAAACCCTCATGCACCACCACTTAAAGTAGCTCCTCAGAATATTCAAAGGGAAGGAGTAGTTGGAGGTAATATGGGAAGAAGAGTAGAAGGAGATTATCATGCTCTTAGGGAGGAAAGAGATGATAATTTTGGGGTTAATCCATACTTGAACAGGGATTTCAGACCACCTCGTGGATTAAAGTATGTGAAACTACAGATACCTTCATTTAATGGTGGGGGTTTAGCAGATGATTACCTAAATTAGGAAGACAAAGTTGAGGGTCTTGTCGAGTGTTATGAAATTGATGACACCAGGGTTTGTCTTGCAGTTGTGGAATTCATAGGTTATGCCGCCTTATGGTGGAAGAATCTGGTGATCAGCAGGTGAAAGGATGGAGAGGTTAAAATAAATACCTAGAGGGACATGAAATAGGTTTTGAGGAAAAGGTTCAAACCTGAACATTACAGGCAAGAACTGTTTATGCGTCTCCAAACACTAAGGCAGGGAGGTAAAACAGTAGATGACTATGTATAGGAGTTTGAAACACTAATGATCAGATGTGGATCAGTCGAACCTCTTGAGCAAACCCTAGCACGATTTGTGTTTGGGTTGAAATACGACATTGCCTGTGTTGTTGAGCTACAAAGGTATAATACACTTAATGAGGCTATACAGTTAGCCTTGAAAGTGGAAAGACAGAGGCGATTCAATCCATTCTAGGCCACTAGTAATAGGTATGGTACTATTACTAAACTATAGGGATAGATGGTCCAATGGGTAGACCAAAGGGAGTAGGCGAACATGCCAAGGTTGTAGACGGAGTTGTCCCTAGCATTGAAAAAGAGAAAAATGTTTCTAGGAAAGGCAAAGAGGTAGTTGGATCTGATTTTAGGCAAATAGTATCGAGGTCAACCAGTGGGAAGATGCACTAGATTAAATGTTTTAAATGCATGGGATTTGGACATATGGCTGCATAGTGTCCTAATAATAGGGTGATGACTGTTATGGAGGGCAACAGAGAAGATGATGAGGAAGAAACTATCCAACCTACAAATTTATCCGTAGTCTTGCAAGAGTATTATGATGATTAGAATGTTGAGACACATGAGGATAAAAAGGGTGAAAATTACTTACATATTAATGTGTTATGTAGGGTTATGACCTTATCTCCAGATGCTAGGGACATATAATGGGAGAACCTATTCCACATACCTTGTTGGATTCGAGGTAACCTATGTGTGCTTTTCATTGATGGTAGTAATTGTACTAATGTCATATTTACTACATTAGTAGATAACTTACAACTAGCCACTAGCTCACTTCCAAACCCTTATAAATTGCATTGGTTAGATGACTGAGGTAGTTTGCATGTTACATAGAGGGCAAAGGTACCATTTAGTATAGGAGATAGATACAGTGATTAGATTATTTGTGATGTGCTTCCTACGTGCATCTTTCATATATTGTTGGGTAGACTTTGGTTATTTGATAGAAAGGTGTTATGTGATGGGTTCAAAAACACTTACATGTTTCAAAAGGATGGTACACGGATTGTTTTGACTCCTATGTCTCCGTCTGAGGTTCTCTCTTTCCAAGAACTGATTAGAAACACCACAAGCTCTTCTAGATTTCCAGCCAACAAGCAAATACAAACACTGGGTTTCAGTCCAAGAGAAGACCCCTTAGATTTGAGGGCAAATCTTTTAGAGGCCCGAGGAGATGATGGGAATCAACCTTGTGGTTCCAGCAATGGGGAAAACTAAATTGGATACATGAGCCCAGAAATCCACATATGGCCACATCTTATCTAAAAATGCCTTATTTTGCACTTTAGCAAGTACATTTATCGTGTTTTACAGGATGGCTAAATAACATGCACTAAGGATCAACTTACAGGGCATTCATAGAATCACATCGAACAGCCTACAATTTATTCAATTAAAGTGAAGAACCGACCACTTGAAAACCATTTTGTACTTATATTTTGTTGATTTTGGAACCGGCCACTTAAGTGGCATCTTTGAAATTTTTGTGTTATTTTTACCCTAATAGGAGCAAGTATAAATACTTGCTAACTAGGGTTTTGAGGGAGCTTTTGACATTTTTAAAATCAAACACATTTTGCCATGAGGGTTCCCTTACATGCAATGATCTCTTATCAATTTCACAAGTAAATTGTGGTGAGACCAACTTGAGTGGATTGTGAGTAATATCAATCTTGCTCTGTTTTTTTTTTTTTTCAAATTGTATTTAATGAGTAATATCTAAGTGCAATTTGTTGGTGAATTGTCATTGTCCACGTGAATTAGGGTTCTTCCATTTTCAAATTTGAATCATTTCAATTTAAGTGGAATTCTAGTTCATTTCCATTGTTTTCCATTGATATTTATGCAATTGTTTGTTCCTTATATCAATTTAACATCAATCTTGTGAATTGGGGTTCGTTTGTGAAGTTAGTGATCATGCCATTTGTTGTTAGGAATTTTTTGTTTACGCCACTTGTTGATGTGTTTGCTATCTAATTAGTAAGGTACATCACCTCATTGCTTCCCTGTAGAGTTAGGTAGAGACCTCCACAAGTTGATAAAATATTTAAGTTTCAAACTAGGAATGAAGTCACTGGTTCAATAGGACCAGATATCACACCCTAAAAGGGGGCTTGGAAGTTTCCTACTAGAAGCTATCATGGTACATTTGTACTCATTACATGATAACCATCTTATGAGTCAGAGATCGTAAGACTTTGATGTGCTTAAAACTAGGTTCAAGCACAATCAAATGACTCAAGGAAACAATTCACAAATCTATCACAAAACCAGTCCAATTGGTTCACAAATCACGTGAAACCCCTTTGGAATTTGGATGGAAAATGAAGATCAAATGATGTAATTGCAATCCCTACTTGTGATCTTCACCATATAACAACAAGAAAAATTGAAATCCACGTGAATTCAAATCAAAATGGATTGATCAAAACCGTGACATCAACTTCCTCTTCAATTCCAATTCACGCTAATAATGAAATGGTATTGATTTCAAGTACTAAAGAACAATCAATCATAAACAAGATAATTGTTCACAAATTGCGATCACAAGTATTTCCAGGAAACTCTAAATCAACCCTAGATATGACTCACTAGAGTTGAAATGAAAAACAACAATGAATGAAATTGATATGACTCACAATTTCCCGTTGTTACACTCGCCACAATTCTAATTCTTAGGTTGAAATTGATAAGAGAATTAGAACTAGGATGAACCTTAATTCCCACACGTTAAGTGCTTGTGTATAATCTGCAAAATGGCCTCCTCAAACCCTTTTTTAAGCAAGTATTTATACTTGCTACTCTTAGGGTTAGAAAATGGTCAAAAGTACAAGTTTGCCACTTTTAAGGTGGCTAGTCCTAAATAAAAATTACAAGGAAATAAAAGTGTCCCAAAACCAAATATAACAAAAAATAGTTCATAAAACAATTACAAAGTACAAAATATCATAAGTCTTCATAAACCAATGCCTTGGAATGGAAAACAATCGTAGCGGGTCTTTGAGTGTCACTCTGAAAATGTTCTGTATCCATCAACTGTTGTAGGACATATTGGCATCCCATGGAGAATTATTATTGTACCTGTAAGATTATTTCTCAAATATTTATTAGAATAAAAGACATAAAGTAAAATATGAGTGATTTGGATCATCATCCAAATCGGGTTCTGAAAATGTCGACCGTGCCAGAAATTTTGCCATCATCTCCTCAGGCTTCCGAAAGAGTTGCCCTTAAATCTAGAGGATCAGTTTTGGAACTGAACCCTAGTGTCTCTGTTGTCCTGCTCTTCCAGCTATCAAAGGTAGTGGATGGAGTTCTGATCTGTTCCTGAAACCTATGGACCTTAGATGGAGTCATTGATGATAGAACTATGCGTGATTCGCCCATGCTGAACATGTAGGTATTTCTAAACCCATCATGTAACACCCGTCATTCATATAACCAAGGCTGACCCAACAGTAAATGGAATGCATACATAGGGACTACATCACACAGGATCTCATCATGATATTTCTGCCCGACATTCACAGGAACGTTTGCCCTAAGGGTAACATACATACTACCTCGATTATCCATCCAATGTAAGTTATAAAGGCTAGGATGTGGGATAGTAGATAGATGTAATTTGTCTACCAGTCTAGCAGATATAACATTCATCCAACTACCACTATCGATGATGAGTACACAAAGGTTACCTCTAATTCTGCAAGAGGTATGAAATATGTTCTCCCTCTGAATGTCACTAGTATCAGGAGATATAGTTAGAACCCTGCGTAACACATTGAGGGGTAGATATTTTTCTCCTGTACACTCTTCAGGTGCGTCTGCAGTCTAGTCATCATAATATTCCTACAGTGCCGTTGGTAGATCTGTAGGTTCAATCTGATCGTGGTCATCCTCAATATCCTCCCCAATGTCCTCCATAACAGTCATCACCCTCTTATTTGGACACTATGCTACCATATGCCCAAATCTCATGCATTTAAAGCACTTTATCTAGCGTACCTTCCCACTAGTAGATCCGGGAACAGTCTGCCTCACATCTGGAGCCATTACCTCTTTACCCTTCCCAGTAGGTAAATTTTCCCTCATAATAGTTGGGGTAGTTTTGTCCACTGCCTTCACTGCCTCACCTACCGCTTTTATTCCCCCCCATCGACCGTCAGCTGATATGGGTCTTGTAATAGCACTAGGCCTACTGTTCGGAGCCTTAAATAAGTTGGACCTCCTTTGTTTCTCTACTTTTAAGGCCAACTGAATAGCCTCATCAAGTGTACTATAGCGCTGCAGTTCAACAACACACGCTATTTCATATTTTAGACCTGAGACAAAACATGCTACAATTTGTTTTGGAGGTTCAACGGACCCACACCTAATCATAAGGGTTTCAAACTCCTGCACATAATCATCCACTGTTTTGCCTCCCTACCTCAATGTCTGCAGTCGCATAAACAGTTCCTGTTTGTAGTGCTTAGGAATGAACCTTTTCTCAATACCCTTTTCATATCCCTCCAAGTTTGAATCTCAGCCTCTTCATCCCTATGCCTGCTGATAATCAGATTCTTCCACCATAATGCAGCGTACCCTATAAACTTGATAGCAGCCAATTGGACCTTGGTACTATCATCGATCTCATAACATTCAAAGAGACCCTCAACCTTGTCCTCCTAATCTAAATATTCATCAGCTGATCTCTTGCCATCATAAGAAGGCATCTGCAGTTTCACATATTCTAAGCCTCGATGTGGCCTAAAATCCCTATTTTGATATGGGTTTGCCCTAAAATTGTCATCCTTCTCTTCCCTATATAGAAGATGCTCCTCCCCTATTCTTCTATTCAGATTCCCATCTCCCACTACTCTATCTCGATGAGGATTCTGTGGAGCTACCCGAGGTGGTGCCGGCTAGTTTACCACTAGTGGTTATGGTAATGTCATTCTGTCAATTCTAGTTGCTAGTGTAGCAACTATGGTAGTAAGATCCTGGAGCTATTCTTCTAAAGTTCTCCTACCTGCCACATTACAACCCTGACCTCCACCAACCTAACTATTGGCTTCATCACCAATTCCCCCATTCATGCTGTCATTTGACATGGTTGTAGACCCCCGTATACCGATCCTCAAAGACAATTTAAAGTAAGGAAACACACTTCACAACTACACTTCCTTTAACGCCACAAAATAGCAACTACAAAAAAAGGAAAACAAACAAATCCACTTAACTTCACAAGTATGCTATTACAACCCACGTATAGCACTCTTCTCCACAACACGTTAATATAACATGGTGTAACACTTATATAATTCACCTCCACATGCAACACTTGCAATCCCCTTTTTAATCACACACACACACAACACCATACACTCACTATTGCTTAACGCACCAATACAATGCCACACACACACCTTTACTATACACGGTGCATAATAAATTCAATCATCACAATAATAATATTTCCCACTTCTTTTAAAATCACGGTGCAACAAATTTTCTAAGTTCCACAAGTCACTCCTTCACAAGCAACTCCCATGGCAACAACACAAGTGGCAACAACAACAAATACACTTCCACTTCCATAGCAACAATAATAAATGGCAACAACAACAAATACACTTCCACTTCTACGGCAAAGATAATAAGATATACTTCCACTTTCCACAATTTAATCCACAACTTAACAATAGATAGCGATTCAAATTTGAATTTCAACCTCTTCACTAATTGCAAGCCTTCCTCAATTGGTAAGAAATGAATTTCAAATTCAAATAACACTCATTAACTCTCACAACTTAATTGATGTGTTTGAATTCAAATAGATTCCTTACTATTCAACACAATGCAAATCTGTAAAATACTTCCCCAATTCCGAATTTGCAGAATGGATTCACAACAACAAACTCCACAAGCTCCTTCAAGCAACAAGCTAATCACGGCAAGAATAGGCAATTTTTTTTTCAAGTTCAAAAAATGTTGAATTAACAACACTTCTACTCTCCTTCCCTTCCACGAAAAATGATCAACCACAAGGAGCTACAACAATCCCTCCAATCCAACTTCAACAAGTAGCAAATTAGAATTTCAATCAAGACAATTTTCGCAACTCAAAATCACTACACACAATTTCAATTCAAAAATGAAGAACCCTAATTGAAGATGATGATCACGAAATCAACCAACACTCAATCCCTTCTCTCAACTTGTGCTCTGATACCAAAAGATGATGTGCTCAAAACCAAGTTCAAGCACAATCAAATGACTCAAGAAAACAATTTACAAATCAATCACAAAACCGGTCCAATTGGTTCACAAATCACGTGAAACTCCTTTAGAATTTGGATGGAAAATGAAGAACAAATGATGTAATTGCAATCCCTATTTGTAATCTTCACCATATAACAACAAGAATAATTGAAATCCACATGAATTCAAATCAAAATGGACTGATCAAAACCGTGACATCAACTTCCTCCTTAATTCCAATTCACGCTAATAATGAAATGATATTGATTTCAAATACTAAAGAACAATCAATCTTAAACAAGATAATTGTTCACAAATTGCGATCACAAGTATGTCAGGAAACTCTAAATCAACCCTAGATATGACTCACTAGAGATGAAATGAAAAACAACAATGAAAGAAATTGATATGACTTACAATTTCTCCTTGTTGCACTCGCCACAATTCCAATTCTTGGGTTGAAATTGATAAGAGAATTAGAACTAAGATGAACCCTAATTCCCACACGTTAAGTGCTTGTGTATAATTTGCAAAATGGCCTCCTCAAACCCTATTATAAGCAAGTATTTATACTTGCTAGTCCTAGGGTCAGAAAATGGTCAAAATTACAAGTTTGCCACTTTTAAGGTGGCTAGTCCTAAATGAAAATTACAAGGAAATAAAAGTGTCCCAAAACCAAATACAACAAAAAATAGTTCATAAAACAATTACAAAGTACAAAATATCATAAGTTTTCATGAACCAATGCCTCAGAATGGAAAATAATCACAGCGGGTCTTTGATTTTCACTTTGAAAATGTTCTGTGTCCATCAACTGTTGTAGGACATATTGGCATCCCATGGAGAATTATTATTGTACCTGTAAGATTATTTCTCAAATATTTATTAGAATAAAAGACAAAGTAAAATATGAGTGATTTAGATCATCATCCAAATCGGGCTCTGAAAATGTCGACTGTGCTAGAAATTTTCCCATCAGACGTTAAGTAATAAATTAAACAATTACAGCTATTCATATTTCATAAATCATATAATGAGATTATAACTATGGATTCTAGGCCCTACAGTCTACCAAGATCGTAGAGAGTCAGAATCTCCTACCAACCAGTAAAATGGAATAAAACCTTAAGTCTCACAAAATCAAATTTTACATCAAGGTCCTACAATAGCATTTCATCTAGAAAGCTTACCGATTACAATCCTTACTTTATTGTTCTTAGCTTCCAAAAACTCTTGACACTTCACATCTTATCCCATCCCAAGCTTTCAAGATTTTTACCAACAAAATAGTCTATGGAGGGGTGAGCTAATAGCTTAGCGAGATAGGAGTGCAATCTCTTAATGTTACAATAAACATAAATAATTTCAAGTAAGTTGTCAAAATAAATGCTATGCATGAATAATCATATAAATGTAGCATCTCATGTGGTCTTCCAGTAACCAACATGAAGTCTAGGGTTTACGCCCCCTTGACCCTGGGTTAGGGATTCTAGAGCCACCATCAATGCCTAGGTCTTACACACAATTTATGATAGGAATCAAAATTCTATAGGACCTATCATCAGGGTAAGAGCTAAAGAGTTATAAAATTTAGCGATGAGGGTCTTTTTTGAACAAATCGACCCTAGAAATATTTATATACTAACTTCTTTTCTATTACTTATTTGTTATGTATTCTAGTAGGTATACTTGTCTGGTTTTACAAGGTGATGGACAAACTCACTAAAACTTAACTTGTGAGTTATCCATGGACCGACATAAACCGAAGATGAACTTGACTAACAAATTATTCGCTTAAATCGAAGAATTGGCCATTCGAAGATCATTTTCTTTTGTACTTGTATTTTATTATTGAACTGGTCACTTTTTACTCATTTTTGGGACTTTTGATTTACTTGTATTGTGTTGCTTGGAACCGGCTACCTAAGTGGCTTATTTGTAATTTTCATGTGGTTTTTACCCTAATAGAAGCATGTATAAATACTTGCTAACTAGGATTTGTTGGGGACTTTTGAACATTACATTTTTCTGCCCATTTTCATGTCAAAGCTAGGGTTTATCTCTAATTTCAAGGGTTGTGGCGAGTGGAGGCTTGAGGATTTGTGAGTAACATCAAATCCCTTAAGTTGATTCCAATTTCATACTAGTGTGTCATATCTAGTGTGAATTGGATTGTTCTTGTTGAGTTCTTATTTGCATGCAATTTAGGGTTCTAAATCTATTCTTAGATTCACACCATTTTAGTGGAATTAGATCCTAAGTGTGTTGTTTAATTGTTCTATATCCAAATTACTAGTGATTATTATTTAAGTAGATATCACTTGATCTTTGGGGGCTTTAGAGTGTTGGAGTCACACATTCTTGTGGCTTGTTGTATGATTCTTCAATTGTCATTGTTTAATTGCAATCATCAATTGAAGTACATCATATTTTTGTATCAGAGCATTGGTTTGTGAGAAGGGAATTTTGTGATCATCACAAATTGAATTAGGGTTCTTGAATTTCTACTTATTGATCCGAAGTATTGAGGTGGAAATTGAAGTATTTGATTGTGTTGTTGTGGTGTTATACTTGTTTTTTGTTGTAGTAGAAGTGGATTTCTTGTTGTAGCTTCTCTATTCTTGACTTTACCGTAAAGGAATTGGTGGATTAAGGAGTATATTTCCTAGTGTTTGTTGTGCAATTAGAAATACAATATTTGTGGTAAAAGAGAAGTGAATCCTTGTAAGAAATTTCGAAATTGAAGGAGTACAACTTACAATTTTCAATTTTGAATTTATGTGGGAAAAAGGAAATCATTTGAATTCAAACACATCCATTAACTTGAAGTAGTTATTGAGTGGTATTGTTTATATTTCATTTGAATTTGAAATTGATTCTTACCATTTGTGGGAAAGTTGCATTAAGGGGTGTCATTTGAATTTGTTGCCATGTTGTATTTGTATGATTTGTGGTGTAAGGGAGTGTAGTGAGTTGTTGGAGTTGTGTTGTGAATATTGAGTGAAGGGTAATTTGCACCATGAAGTATTGTGTGTATGTGGTGGTGGTTGAAGTGAGTGCACTATATATGTGTGTGGCAGTGTCAATTATTGTAGAGGTGTGCGTGTGTGTGGAAGGTGCTACACGTAAAGTGGATAAGTATGTTTAAATCATGATTAGAAAGGGAATAATAGTAGGAAATTTTGAATTTCAAAACAAGTATTAAAGTGTGAAAGTAATTATGTATTGATGCTTAAACACTTGCTTAGTTAGAATTATTAGCCTACTATTTAGAGAAGTGTTTAATAATACTTCCACTTGTTGTTGCCTTAATTAAAGTGAAAAAGTGTGAGTAAAGTTAATTGAAGTTTTGGTTTTTTCCTTTTGTAGTGGTTGTTGTGTAGCATTAGAGTGTTGTTGTTAACTGGAAGTGTGCGTGTTGTGGTGTAAAATGAAACTGAACTGTGGGTGTTGAAGTCTGTGTTGCGTGATTTTGGGAGAGTGTGTGTGAAGTCGTTGTGGAAGTGTGTGTAGCATTTGGTTGTATAGTGCACTGTAGGTGTGTGAGGACCATAGAAGTGCCATTGTGTGTATTGTACTGTGAGTATACGTATAGTGTAAGGTTAAGGTGTGTTGGTTATGACGTGGTGTAAAGTGTGGTGTTGGCTTATTGAAATTAGTAAGCAACCATGTCAAATCATTTGTATCCTTCTACTAATTTACTACGTCGAGTTTTGACTTCTTCTCTAACCATTGATGATGGACAGAGAAAATTTGTTTCATACTTCTTGTAGGGTACAAGGTAACTTGTGTGTTATTATCATTGATGGTGGTAATTGTACTAATGTTGTAGTTGTCTCATTAGTATCAAAATTATAACTTGTAACTACCCCACATCCTAAACCCTACACATTACATTAGTTGAGTGAGCAGGGGAGTCTTCATGTGACCCAAAGAGTTAGGGTACCTTTCAATATAGGGGATAAATACTATGATGAGATTGAATGTGATATTCTTCCTATGTGTGCATCCTAGATATTGCTTGGCAAGCCGTGGTTGTATGATAGGATGGTCTTACATGATGGTTATAGAAATACTTATATGTTCCAATAGGATGGTAAATGTATAATATTGAATCCTATGTCACCATCAATGGTCCAAGAGATGCAAAGATAGATAAGTTAACCATCAGAGATTCCTAAGGTTCATAGTCAGATGAGCCAACCTTCAGAGGACTAACTGTTTAGAAGTAGATGTGCCAACCATTAGAGGTTCCTGAGGTTCATAGTCAAATGAGCCAACCTTTAGAGGACCAAGCTATTTAGAAGCAGATGTGTCAACCATCAGAGGTTCTTAAGGTTTATAGTCAGATGAGTTAACCTTTAGAGGACAGAGAGGTTTAGGAGCAGATATGATGTGCCTAAAACCAAGATTAAGCACATGAAAAACCAATTTGAAAGATAATTAGACAATGTCAATCAAACTAGTTCAACAATTGCATAGTTCCTCAATATTTATGAACCAATTCCCACAACAAGGATGTGACCAAGAATGAATCCAAGTATGATGATGCTCTGATACCAAAAGAAGGTGTGCTTAAAACCAAGGTTAAGCACATGCAAATGAATCAAAGGAACAATTTTAATTCACAAGATCAAATCGGTTCAAAGGGAACAAAAATTGCATGAACCCTAATTGATGGATGATGAGTCAAATGATAAAATCAAGGAGATGAAATCCACAAAGATGATAATCCTCAATTGAATAAATTAACCAACTTAATTCCAAGAGAATCCCAATCAATAATACATAAATTCAAACCGTAATCCTCCTTACAACAAAGAAGTTCCACGCCACAAGTATAGTTACAAATTGATGGTATTAACAAGTGCTAAAAACCAATCAATTATGTAATGATAGTTTGATTACATATGCAATAAAAAATCTGACCAAGAAGACTTCACTCCAACCTTAGATATGACTCACTAGAGATGAAAAGAAAACACAACAATAAGAAATTGATATGACTCACAATTTCCTCTTATTGCACTCGCCACAATTCCAATTCTTAGGATTGAAATTGATAAGATAAATTGAACTAGGAAGAACCGTAATTCCCTCAAACCCTACTTTAAGCAAGTATTTATACTTGCTCCCTTTAGGGTTAGAAAATGCACAAAGTTACAACTATACCACTTTTAAGGTGGCTGATCCTAAATGAAAATTACAATTAAAATGAAAGTGTCCTAAAATGATTACAACATAAATAGTCCAAGTAAATAACAAATATATAAAAAATAGTCTTCAAGATGCTAGCTCTTCCATAAGATTCATTGGCCCAGCTCATCACTGGTTTAAGTCGGTCTATGGATAACCCACAAGCTGAGTTTTAGTGAGTTTGTCCATCACCCTGTAACGTTTGATAAGTGTGTCTATTTGAATATATAATACATGAATAAGATAAAAAAGGTTAGTAAACGAATAATTCCAGGGTCGATTTGCTCAAAATGGGCCCTCATTGCCATGATTCGAAATCCTTTGGTTCTTGTCTTAATGATAGGTCTAGTCAGATTTTGATTCCTATCATCTCCTTGGGCCTAAAAAAGATTTATCCTTAAATCTGGCAGATAAAATGTAGTAGAGACTCTGTTTTCTCCTAGCAATCCATTTGAAGAAGTATCTCTATAGGATCCTAATATCTGAAATACCACAGGTGGTGATTGTTTTCTCTCCTCCATTTCTTGGATGTATCTCATCTGCAACACATATAATGCTCCATTATCCACTAAAGTCGCCCATGTATCAACCCGTTCTTTTGAAATCGTTTTCTCCTTTTCTAACTCATCTGTATGTCGCTGATCCTCATGGTCTTCTAATGGCTGGCCCAACTGCTCATTGCCTTTTGAAACCACTGAAGTTGAACATAATTGTCTCTGAACAGTCTGGCTCTCTAATGATAGGCTCATTTGACTCTAACCCTCAAAATCCTCTAATGGTTTACTCAACTGCTCATGAGCCTTTAGTATCTCTAAATGTGAACACAACTGCCCTTGAACAGTTTTGTCCTCTAATGATCTGCTCATCTGACTCTGTTCATCAGGATCCTCTGAAGGTTGGTACATCTGTGACTAACAAATTTTGTGCTCTAAGGGTTGGTTCAACTGCTTATGGCCCACTAATGGTCTATTGATTTGTTGCTGAACCCTTTGAACTTCTAAAGATGACATCAGATTCAGAATAATTCATTTTCCCTCCTTTAGGAATACATAAGTATTCCTGAAGCCATCATGTAAGACCCTCCTATCATATAACCAAGGCCTGCCAAGCAATATATAGGATGTACATATAGGTAGAATATCACACTCGATTTCGTTACAGTATTTATCCCTTACACTAAAAGGTACCTTAGCTCTTTAGGTCACATGCAAACTTCCCTGATCACTAAGCCAATGTAATTTATATGGTTCAGGATGTGGAGTAGTAACAAGTTTTAGTTTCGAAACTAACAATACTACTACCACATTGGTACAACTACCACCATCGACTATAAGGACACATAAATTTCCTTATACCCTACAAGAAGTACGGAACAAGTTTTCCCTTTGTTCATCATCTTTAGTAGTAACTGTAGTCAATGTCTGATGCAATACATTAGTATAATGAAACATCTCACTAGACATGATTGTGTTCAAACCCAACAACACAATAATTATCCTCACACTTCCATGGTTCAAGTACACAACCAAGCTACAAGTGAAATACACTCAACTACTTTCAAGTAGATAGAATTAAATTCAACTACAAGTATTTAAGTAACTAGTTCAATTACTGTCACACTTTAATGACTTGTTTGAATTTTAAATTCTACAACTCACTTTCCTTTTTCTTGCCTTAACTTCTTACCACTTAAATACACAATGGGCAGCAAGGAAAATTGATCGTTGCCAATCGTAGTTTTAATAAATTGAATTCCTGTTTTTAATCCTACTACGAAGCAATAGGCAAGTGCACCTATCGTAGCGTAATATAGCGAGTAAGCATAAGGTCATCCCTCAGAGATACACCAACTACTAGTACTAACTCCGTTCCTATTATCTAATCGTCGCTTAATAATGTTGGTTGAAACTTAATTACTCTAATCTTAAAACTAATAACTCACTAACAACAATGGTTCTGAAGATTTATCAATTAACAAAAGCAACCTAGATCTTATTCTACTCCTTCTCGATCAAGTAATTCATTAGATTTCTGAAGATTGTCGTAATTGACTTCTTATACTATCGAATTCTCTACTCAAGTTAACTACTTTCTCAAGTATATTAACCTATCTAATCCTAGGTTTATCAAATAGGATCTCTCCTTAGTTAATAGCAACCTAGAATTGCATAAAGCACATGAATTTGCATCAAAATAATCGATGTAAACAGAAAACTCTTGTTTCCTATCTCTAGGAGAACAATCAAATCTCATTAATTGCATTAGATCTAATCATATGAGCAATTTCTCAATTAACTAATATGATATCATGCATAAATTCATATTCCAAATCTATGAATCTAAGAAACAATTGAAGAGCATGCAATTAATCATAAGAAAGTCAACAACTTCGCATTAATGACCAAATCTTCATCACATGATAGAGAAGTTTCAAATAAAATCTAGATCTAGGGTCTACTCCTCCATAAATTGGACAAAAGAAATGCAATTACTAGAAGAATAGATAAAATTCATGGTCACAACCCTTAAAGATAGAATCTTCTTCTTCGTGGGTCTTCAATCTCCCTTGGAATCGACAGAATCTTCTTTCCCTTGCTGTTATGAGAGTGAGAGAAAATGAAAAATTCATAACCTCCATTTCTAGGGCAAACTGACGGTCTATTTATATATGTACCTCGATTGGATATATACATGAGCGGATACACATGTAGTGTATCTCATGCTTGCTTCCAAGTGTCCTTATGTGAATATACACGAGCAAGTACATGGGAGTGTACATTGGTCGTGTATTTGAAACATCATCGAACAGAAGCAAAACTTAGATACACAAGCAAAGTACATGGGCGTGTACTTTGCTCGTGTACTTTCCAAAAATCCACTTCAGTATACACAAGTAAAACAACAAAGTGCATGGGCGTGTATCTCGCTTGTGTACTTTCTAGAATTCTTCCTCTTCACATGTAATGTATCCAATTCCTTCCAAACTTGCTCCGACTCTTCAAAACTCCTTCCCTTAGCTCTAAAATGCTCTAGAGGATCCTGAAATTAACATTCATTCCATTAAGCATCCTTTTCTTCAACAAATTGATGGGTGTCGAATCCAACAAAAATAAAACCTACTCCTAGACAATTATATGATTTGCATATAGTGGTGAGTAGGGTCGAATCCACAGGGATTGGTAAAGATATTTCTATTCAAAGAGAACAATAAGAAAAAGGAAAATGGGGGGTTTGGTTTGTGAATCAAATAAAGTAAAACAAGGTAAGAAAATCAGATATTGGTAAAAGCCTAGCTAAAGGAATCAAGATGGTTTAATTCTAGGAATCGATCATCGATGCAAATGTTCTCTATTCTTGTTCTAGATAAATTGGTTATGGTTATTAACAAGCTCTAACAACCTATCTCTCCTTACTTCCTCGATAACCTCGGACAAGCGCTTTGAATTATTTCTCTTATTGATTAAACAACCTTTAGACAAGCGCTTAGGATTTAATCTATCAATAGCATTAAGATCAAGAGAGACCACCAATTCATGCTAGTAGATTATAAGATAACCTATTTAAACATGATCACACACCTCCATAACATGAATTCGATCATCTTTTTTATAACCAAACATGTTATTGCGTCACTAAGACTAGAACAATCAAACAATTACGGATTTGACGTGCTAGTTGACAATATATTAACTTGCTAATTGAGTAGAAGAGCTCTATTCATACCAATTAACAAAGATAATAATGACAAAACGATCAGAAGATATATGAATACCCGAAAGCAAAGAATAGAATAAATACAAGTCAATTAGACCTCACAATTCGTGGAGAATTAAACATCTATGACCCTTTGGCTAGAAAAGTAACTTTGCTACTCATGTTCATCAACAAAACGAAAATAAAAGATAGAAACATTATGAACCGTGTTGCCTGCTCTGCCTCCTCGTTTCCTTCTTGTCTCCAAGGTGATTCCAGATTCCAAAGTTCAAAAGTTGTCCTAACCCTCTAGGGTTGGCTCTATTTATACTATTAGATGGATAGCATGTGATCTTTTGCTAGCAAGATACGAAAATATCTTTCCTTTTTGAAGTAGATTTCGAGAAGTGAAGATACGTCTGCCTGGCACGCCCCACCACACGGCCATGGGTTAAGTCGTGCCATCCTCTGTGCATATTCTTCAAGTCTTCAACCGCGCCCAGTGTGAACCACGGTTACACACACGGCCAGATTTCAAGACGTGCCTTCGTCTGTGCATAATCTTCAAGTCTTCATCCGTGTCTAGTGTGTAGCACGGTTACACCCCCGGCTAGATTTCAAGCCGTGTCTTCATCTGGTTGATGTTCCACACTTTCTTCTCCTTGGCACATCTATCTTCCACCACGGCTTCAAGCATGGTTTATCCCACGGGTTCCACCACGGCCGTGCCTTAAGCCTTGTCTCTCTCTGTTCAAAGTCCTCATTTTCGCCTCCTTGTCCAGTGTGTAACACGGTTTGAACCTTGGCCGTGCCTCAAACCGTGCTTCCTCCGATGGTGTAATTTCTTATCTTGATCCAAGTTGTAGATGACTTCTCTAAAAATACTTGAATTAGCATCCTTGACTCCATTTAACCTGATTTATCACGATGATAGAATTAAAGTACCATTTCCTTATGATTTCTATAAAATCAATAATAATTTAACACAATTTATACTATAAAGATTGAGTATAAAATGGCTCTATCACAAATCATCTAAAAATTCAACAATAAAGCACAATTTCATTACTCTAGATAAAGGTATTTTGCGACTTATCAAACTTCCCCACACTTAAATCTTTGCTTATCCTCAAGAAAATTAAAACATTAATCAAACTTCTCATTAATCATGATTATCGTTACCAAATAATACTACTCAGACATTAGCATTTATGAATTTTAATCTTTAAAGCTCAATGCAATCCCTCAATCTAATGAGTGTGCTTCTCACCTTATCATGAAAGTATTGTAAGAATGATACTTTAGTCAAATTTCTAGGATTAATCAGAGTAAACCAAGCTTTACCCTCATCATTTAACAACGGCCTTCATGATCAAAATTAGACACAAGATCAATTAAAGCAAAAGGAAACATCAGAACAAAAGGAAACGTGATACATTTTAACCACCATTAAAAAGTCTATAATCTTCTCAATTATCTCTCTAAGTAAAACAATCAATAATGAAAGTACATTGCATTTATGTTTCCCCTGGATTCCTCCTCCTTTTTAGTTGATCTCTTCAAAGATTTTATTTTTTGTAATAGTTCGCTATTTTCATCCTTTTTTTTTTTTGGTTCAGTTGTTTAGGATCTTGCAACCCATGTAACGAGTTTTCAGCCGATAGTCCTAAGCTCGTCACCCAAGTTAACGAACGTTATCCCCTCAATTGAGGGCCTTCCTATAGGCTTAATTACTCGAGTTATAGGACCCTCTCAACTTTTTCCTTTATGGTATTTCATTTTGTTACGGTAATTTCCTCGGTCGGCCGATCCTAGGCCATACGACCTTAGGTGACCAGGTTTTAAAGGAACCCCATTGAACCTCTATTACCTTAACTTATTATTTTGACTAGTTAGTAGCAGAGTCAAACTTCGCTCTTCTGAGGGACCAAAGGCTGCCCATACTAACCAATCCTTTATTTTTCAAGTATAACATGCTTTCATTAAATTATTACTTTAAAGAGATCTTCTAAGAAAGATCACCAAGTGAATCATTTCATTTGCCCTTTCATGAAAGATTAAATGGCTCTCAAGATCTTTGAGTTTCACAGTGATTTTATCCCATAACTTTGACTAAGTATCAATGTTCCAAAGAAGACAAAGGTGACATGCACAACACTCTTTTAGAGGAATTCACTCACTAAATGCTAAAATACTACGTAATTTGCAATCATGATTTCAAAAATCGATTATCAAGCAAAAAGAAAAAAAATAGGGGAAAATTTTGAATGACTCATACAATTCAGCACAACCCTTATCAAATTTCTTTAGTATCCCCTTCCCCACACTTAGATTGAGACATTGTCCCCAATGTCTTTATCATTCAAGAATACAATGGTCTCAAAATAAGTTAGGGTCGTCAATTACACAAAGAAAATGATAGGACTTGCATTGGGTTTCCGAAATAAGGAGGAAGATAGCACAGTTGAGATACACAACCAAAGTATACGATTGTGTACCTAATTGTGTATCTACCCATCTCATACATGCACAAATTACCATAGGAACGCTCAAAATCAGGTCTTGTGGCTTTAGTATATTATCAATCTACCTTCCTGAAGGCAAAAAATGTAACTACAACACACCCAAAGCATCCTTAAATGATAAAGTTCGAATCTTGATTCTAAGAAGCTAGGTGCGATAGTTTAGTGATCATAAAAAAAAATTGCCTCATAACTTGGTTTCTAAGAAGAAGATCGAGAAGGAAACACAACAACATCATTCAAGAAACCCACAAAATCAAAGTCCCAAATATTCATGTTCAAACCCTAACTGTCGATTCACTTGTTTGGCAGGCACTCATGACATCAATCATACATGCATTCACATGAGTTCAAAATGTCTACCGATCTATCAACAATTAACTTCCAAACTACGAAATCACTTATCATACCATCATCATAGATGCAAACATGTATGGTAGTCGTAAAAGAAAACCGAGCAACAACCATCTTACAATAAGTATTGAAGAAGAAGAAGAGAAAACTTACTTACCTTGAGTCCTTGAAACGGAAGAAATTTATGGTGTGGAAAGAACAACCACGGTATGGAGGAGTAGAGTGGGTTAAATACATAAATGGAGAATGGGTCGTGTAAATGGCAGAGTGAAGTGAGGAGTCCTTTTGTAGTACGAGAAGAAAAATTAGATACACGACCAAGTACACGGTCATGTACTTTGGTCGTGTACTTTGGATTCCTTTCTGTGGGTTAGATACACGAACGTGTACCTTGTTCGTATATCGTGGGAGAGCAATCTGTGGGTCAGACACACAATTAGGTACATAAGCGTGTACCTTGTTCGTGTATCGTGGGAGAGGATTCTGTGGGTCAGATACACGACTAGGTACACGAGCGTATACCTTATTCGTGTATCGAATTGTGCCTTCTATGGGTCAGATACATGACCAAGTACACGAGCATGTACCTTATTCATGTATCTCTGATATGTACACAATGAGCATATTTTGAAGTGCACGGGAGGGCACGCCATGACGTATTCCCCTTTTGTATTGTAAAGTCAATTTAGACACCCTCTGGCATGTGTGAGAAACCGGATACACCACTAGTGTACCTGGTTGTGCAGATCAAAGTACATACCTGTCATCACTTCATCTTGCATTCCCTTGAAAAGGTCTCCTATCCTGAATTTCCCCACACTTAGAGCTTAAAAGAAGCTCTATTAAGGTGACTTTCATAGAATCCAAACTTGGTTAACCCCTCTGTAGCTTGCTGTCTTGCAAAAGTTACTCCAAAACAACGGATGATAATAAAGAAAAAAAAAAAACTTACCTAAGCAACATAGGTTGCCTCCCAAGAAGCACTGTTGTTTAACGTCATTAGCTCGACGTAATGAACCGATGGAGCTCAAATGGAGATGAGAATGAGGTTCAGCTCCTCCTTTTCTTCCAAAACTGTTTTGTCCTTAAAGTAATGCTTAAGCCTTTGGCCATTCACCTTGAAAATGCCTTTCTTGGAGATTTTATAACCCAAAACAATACCTTCTTTTGCCATAAAATGACACTTCTCCAAATTTAGGACCAGGTTAGTATCTTCACAACGTTGCAACACTAACTCAAGATGGTGTAGACACTCATCAAAAGAATTCCCGAAAACAAAAAAAATCATCCATGTATACTTCCATCTTGTCTCCTACTATACCCTCAAAAATAGCCATCATGCATCGCAGAAAGGTGGCTGGAGCATTGCATAATCCGAAAGGCATGCATCAATAAGCGAAGGTCCCAAAAGGGCATGTGAATGTCCTCTTTTCCTAGTCTTCGGGTACAATAGGAATCTGAAAATATCCTGACATCCCATCGAGGAAATAGTAATATGCATGACTAGCTAACCTTTCAAGCATTTGGTCCATAAATGGAAGAGGAAAATGATCCTTTCGAGTTGCATCATTTAGCTTGCGATAATCTATACAAACTCTCCATCCAGTGACAGTTCTCATCAGGATGAGTTCATTTTTTTCATTCAGTACCACTATCATACCGCCTTTCTTCGGAACTACTTGAATGGGGCTCACCCTTGAGCTATTAGAAATCGGGTAGATCATTCCTGCATCAAGCAATTTGATGACTTCCTTTTTTACAACAACTCTCATATTTGGATTAAGTTGGCGCTGCGATTGAACCACTGGCTTGACACAATCTTCCATCAGAATTTTGTGTGTACAAAACGATGGGCTAATCCCCTTTATATCTGCAATTTTCCATGTAATTGCTTTCTTGTGTTACCCTAGGACATGCAATAACCTTTCCTGCTGATCTCGATCCAGATTTGATGCAATTATGACTGGAAGTTTAGAATCTTCTTCCAAAAATGCATATTAAAGGTAGTCTGGCAAATGTTTCAATTCTAGCTCAGGTAGTTCCTCAATTGAAGGTTTCAATCTCTAAATGGTGGATCTATTCATATCTTTAAATGATGTGCCTAAAAGGGGGATTCAAGCACAATCAAATTGAAGGGAGAAATGGCTATGAAGTATCACGCCACAAGAAGGGAAATACCTCAATATTCCAAATGAAATTCCGAAATTGTGATGAATTACAATATATCAAATGACGATTGCTAGAAGGGAAAACGAAATGGTATTCAAATTCAATTCAAAGGTGCTTTCAAATTTCGAAATTAGAACCCTAATTTCATAAGAACAAAAAGTACATAAAAGTAACTAAATCCTCACCAGATATGACTCATTAGTTTGGAATTAGGATCAACTTGTAATTTGTTGATATAACACACAACAAATCCAAGCCTACTCGCCACAATTTCACTAAGGAAATTGATAAGAGCAATTGCTTGAAAGAGGCACTCTCTCTCACGGCAAAAGGGGTGTTTTTTCTCAAATATCAAAAAGCTCCCCAAAAACCCTAATTTGCAAGTATTTATACTTGCACCCTTTAGGGTTAGAATGACTAAAAAATCACAACTATGCCACTATAGGGTGGCCGGTCCTAAAGGTAAAATACAACCAAATAAAATGTCCCATAAAGCTTACAAAATAAATGGTTCAAACATAAATTACAAGTAAAGAAAATAATCTTCGGCAGGCTAGCTTCATGATGGAATCCGTCGGTTCAACTCATCGCCGGTTCAGGTCGGTCCATAGATAACCCACAAGCTGAGTCTTAGTGAGTTTATCCATCGCCTTGTGAAACCAAATAAGCATACCTGTTGGAATATACAATTCATGAATAAGATAAAAGAGGTTAGATAATAATTTATTCCGAGGCTGATCTGCTTGAAATGGGCCCTCATTGCCAAAATTTGAAATCCTTCAATTTTTGTCCTAATGATAGGTCTTGTCGGATTTTGATTCCCATCATTAAAGCTTCTTTCTTCTCTCAACTCAGGATTGTTATTGAGCTGATTGACAACTGCTCTAATCGCCATATTTTTAGGTTGCTCTTTCTCCCCATTGATTAAACACAATTCCAATGCATCACCAATCAATAGGTCTTGCAATGAATCCGAAACTGCAAAGTCAAAGTAGTCAATTGCATAGCATGTATCATCATGGTGCAGGCTTTGTCTAAGGACGTCAGGCATTTTCACTATGACCTCTTCATTTCCCATTCTCAACACTAACTTCCCATCCCCAACATCAATTACGGCTCTAGCAGTAGCCAAAAATGGCCTCCCCAATATAAGAGGGACCTCCACATCTGCTTCCATGTCAAGGATGATGAAATCCGCCGGGAAGATGAAGTCCTGCACCTTCACTAATACATCTTCAATTACTCCTCTTGGGAATTTGATTGATCGATCAACTAACTGAAGACTCATTTTGGTCGGTTTCGGCTCTCCAATACCCAATTTTTGGAACATCTTGTATGGCATCAAATTAATGTTGGCTCCCAAATTAGCCAATGCCCGTTCTTCAGATAAATTCCCTATCAGGCAAGGGATGGTAAAGCTCCCAGGATCTTTTAACTTCTTTGGGAGTTTGTTTTGAATTACCGTAGAGCATTCTCCTCCTAAAGTTACAGTGGAGAAATCTTCAAGCTTCCTTTTGTTCGATAGCAACTCTTTCAAAAAGTTTGCATATCATGGCATTTGTGATAATGCCTCAACCAGTGGAAGGTTGATATGCAATTGCTTGAATATCTCTAAAAATCTAACATAGTGCTCATCTGTTCTGTCCTTCTTGAGTCGTGTTGGGTAAGGAACATTGGGCTTGTATTCTGGGATTAATGGAGGTGATGATTTCTCTTTAGGTGATTTTTCTGAATGCTTTCCCCTTCTTTGAGAACTACTTGTTCTTTTGCTGGTTCAGTCATCCGACTCTCTTCTTCTTGAACCTTTGGTTGTAGTTCCTTACCACTTCGTAATGTGACAGCCTTAACATGTTCTCTAGGGTTGGTTTCTGTGTTTCCCGGTAGTGAACCTTGAGATCTCTCTGACAGAAGCTTAGCTATCTGACCAACCTGGTTTTCAAGATTGTGTATTGATGCCTCATGATTCCTCAAAGCCGAGTCTTGATTTTTCATAATCAAATCTAAGGACTTATGTCTGTCTTCCGAATCCTTGATGAATTTTGTGAGGAGATCTTCAAGTGGCAGTTTGGAACTCTGGACCATTGGCCTCTGATAACCTGGTGGAGGATTCGGATTGCCCTTCTGAATATAACTATTGTTAGTCTAAGAAAAATTTGGGTGATTTCTCCATCCTGGGTTATAAGTATTGCTGTATGGATTATTTTGGGGCCGAATTGGGTTTCCCAAATAATCCACTTGCTCTGCTTGCCCTTCCTCACCACCTGAGGGTTCCACAATAGCCAGCTGATGTTGTGAGACAGCCAACCCATCGATCTTTCTAGATAAAGCCTCAACTTTAGACATGATAGAAGTAGCCACATCCACTTCAAGAATGCCTGCCACCTTCTTTTCTCTGCCCCTACCATGTGACCATTCATAATTATTTGCGGCCATGTCTTCAAAAAGAGTCAAACTTTCTTCAGGAGTTTTATGGTTCAAGGTGCCACCAGCTGCGGCATCTACTGTTTGTCTCATTTGATAGTTCAACCCATTATAAAATATCTGAACTTGAAGCCACTCTAGGATCCCATGGTGTGGGCATTTCCGCATTGAGTTATTGAATCTCCCCTAGGTTTCATACAACGTCTCCATGTCATACTGATGATAAGATTGAATCTCAGCTCGAAGTTTAGCGATCTTTGAAGGAGGGAAGAATTTGTCCATAAACTTCTTAATCAGACCTTGCCATGTAGTAATGGAGTTCCTCGGTAAAGAATTCAGTCATTGCTTAGCCTTGCCTTTCAAAGAGAATGGAAAGAGCCTGAGGCGGATCGCATCATCACTAACTCCATTAAATTTGAAGGTATCGCATATCTCCAGAAAGAGTTGGATATGCACATTTGGATCTTCATCCTGTAAACCATCAAATTGAGTATATTGCTGCACCATCTGAATCACGACAGGCTTAAGTTCAAAATTATTTGCCTCCACTCGAAGACGGACTATGCTAGAGCTAACGCCTATTAAGTTTGGCCTGGCAAAATTAGAATTGGTTCTAGGTGGCTCATTAACTCGGCCATCTCTATTATCAACCAGTTAATGATTCGGGAGATCCACAACAACATTTCCTCGATTCAGCTCTTGAGCATGATTATTGACTTGATCAGTCGTTTCTTCCTTCAGTGATTCTCCATGCATACCAAATGATGTTGACTCAGTCAAGTGTTGCTTTTTCTGATAATGACGAATAATTTTCTCTGGCTCATGATTAAAAACAGCAAGTTCCTTGGAGTAACTTCTGGTCATGCACTGTAAAGGTAATACAAATCAATTATGAGCTCCAAATTCTCAAGAAGAAAAGGGAAAAAAGATAAGAAAGAAATAAATTGGTTAAATTAATAAGTAAAAAGTGTTTCTAAGATTGGCGTATCCCCGGCAATGGCGCCAAAAACTTGATCGTTGCCAATCATAGTTTTAATAAATTGAATTCTTGTTCGTAATCCTACTACGTGGCAATAGGCAAGTGCACCTATCGTAGCGTAATATCGCGAGTAAGCACAAGGTCGTCCCTTAGAGATACACCAACTACTAGTACTAACTCTGTTCCTATTATCTAACCGCCGCTTAATAATGTTGGTTGAAACTTAATTACTCTAATCTTAAAACTAATAACTCACTAACAACAATGGTTCTGAAGATTTATTAATTAACAAAAGCAACCTAGATCTTATTTTACTCCTTCTCTATCATGTAATTCATTAGATTTCTGAAGATTGTCGTAATTGACTTCTTATACTGTCGAATTCTCTAGTCAAGTTAACTACTTTCTCAAGTATATAAACTTATCTAATCCTAGGTTTATTAAATAGGATCTCTCCTTAGTTAATAGCAACCTAGAATTGCATAAAGCACATGAATTCGCATCAAAATAATCGATGTAAACAGAAGACTCTTGTTTCCTATCTCAAGAAGAACAATCAAATCTCATTAATTGCATTAGATCTAATCATATGAGCAATTTCTCAATTAACTAATATGATATCATGCACAAATTCATATTCCGGATCTATGAATCTAAGAAACAATTAAAGAGCATGCAATTAATCATAAGAAAGTCAACAACTTCGCATTAATGACCAAATCTTCATCACATGACAGAGAAGTTTCAAATAAAATCTAGATCTAGGGTCTACTCCTCCATAAATTAGACAAAAGAAATGCAATTACTAGAAGAATAGATAAAATTCATGGTCACAACCTTTAAAGATAGAATCTTCTTCTTCGTGGGTCTTCAATCTCCCTTGAAATCGACAGAATCTTCTTTCCCTTGCTGTTATGAGAGTGAGAGAAAATGAAAAATTCGTAACCTCCGTTTCTAGGGCAAACTAACGGTCTATTTTTACATGTACCCCGATTGGATATATACACGAGCGGATACACAAGTAGTGTATCTTGTTCGTGTATCTCATGCTTGCTTCTAAGTGTCCTTATGTGAATATACACGAGCAAGTACATGGGAGTGTACATTGGTCGTGTATTTGAAACATCATCGAACAGAAGCAAAACTTAGATACACAAGCAAAGTACATGGGCGTGTACTTTCCAGAAATCCGCTTCAGTATACACAAGTAAAACAGCAAAGTGCATGGGCGTGTATCTCGCTTGTGTACTTTCCAGAATTCTTCCTCTTCACATGTAATGTATCCAATTCCTTCCAAACTTGCTCCGACTCTTCAAAACTCCTTCCCTTAGCTCCAAAATACTCTAGAGGATCCTGAAATTAACATTCATTCCATTAAGCATCCTTTTCTTCAACAAATCATCTAAAAATTCAACAATAAAGAACAATTTCAATACTCTAGATAAGGGTATTTTGCGACTTATAAAAAATACTCACACAACACACCATCTACCGCCACAAAAGTCCCCTTATGCTCACGGTTCAAGATGCTTCATGCCACTACCAACAATGTCCTTGACAACACATACAATAACAAATATTAAATGTACACAACCGCTACTAAATTAACAAGAATATAACTCCAAATACACTCCTCAAGCCATGGCATAATTGACTTCCACAAAATACAACCAAAACTGTAACTTCAACGTAAGATAAGGCAGCTTACTTTCAAATTAAAAAAGAAGTTCAATAAGTGCACAACTCCATAAATGGTAAGAGAATTTTTTCAAATTCAAATGATACACAATTAATTATGACTTAATGTGTATTTGAGATTTCAAATTGACCTCTTAATGTACACTTTCAATTTTGATTTCAAATCTAAAAATAATAATTATGATTCCTCCAATTTCTGAAAATGCACACACTATACAATTCTACTTCACAATTGAAACACCACTCTTCCCCTTCATGGTTTGTTATCCATACATTACACTCTACACTTTAGCGTTAACGTGCAGCACCTTACTCGACACAACTCCACAAATTCATAAATGGCAATTCCCTCACTCAACACATAAACATAATGCCAACAATTCAATACTCCTTTTTACACCACAATTCATACACATACAACCATGGTGCAACAACCTCTACATTGTTTTTTTTGGTAATCACAACTCTACACACACTCCATGGATCACACTCCCAAACATACAAGTTTCACCACTAGAAACAGTAAAGCAAATCGCAACTTATACACCAAAATAGCAACAATTCAAATTTGAAAATCAAACCACTTCACTAATTGCAACCCTTCCACATTTGGTAAGAAGTAATTTTCAAATTCAAACAAACACATATTAACTCCTTCACTCTTAATGCTTGTTTTGAAATCAAATAAGTTCCATTCTTCCACACTACTCAAATCTGGAAATTGCAAATGCTCTCCCTAATTCTGAATTCAAACAATGCAAGAATCACAATTCTCTTCCTATATAATTGTACTTCCAAAATTGCATTAAAAAAAATTGCACTATCTTTCCCCTTCCTTCACGGTGAAGTCCACAACAAAGAGGCTTCAACAAGTACTAAAAAAATACTCAACAAGCAGCAAATTCAACTTCCCAAACAAGACAACCACGCCACTTCAAGTAATCACATAAATAATTCAATTTCCCACTTTCAATTTTGGAATCAAAATGTAAATTCAAGAACCCTAAATTTCCGAAATTCAAAATTGCAAATCCCTCCTCTTAAACCTCAAGCTTTGATACCAAAAGATGATGTGCCTAAAACCAAGATTAAGCACATGCAAAACCAATTTGAAAGATAATTAGACAATGTCAATTAAACTAGTTTAACAAATTGCACAATTCCTCAATATTTATGAACTAATTCCCACAATAAGGACGTGACCAAGAATGAATCCAAGTATGATGATGCTTTGATACCAAAAGTTGATGTGCATAAAATGATACGAACCACGCCAACCCGTGACTAAACCCAATAACAATACATTCGGAATTCGTTGCCTAAGACGCCCAAACACCTAAAGTGGAAACCGCGACTCGTTGTCTATAAGCGAGACAAGAACCTTGGTATAAAATGAAGACGCCATAATCGGGATAAAAGACCGATTGATAAGTCGAGATGAACGCCACGGAAATTAATTCGATAAGTTCGATTTAGTTCTTGAAGAACTAAGAGAGGTGCCTCTCAAAGGTGTTTAATGTTCCAAGATGTAAATTCTATGTTGTTCTAAAGCCTAGGAGCTTTTATACTAGGGTTACAATTCGTGAAAAACAAGTCCAAAACGACATAGCTTAGATAAGTTGCGTAAAAACACGAAAACAGAACAAGCTGGCCGGCAGGGGATACACGACCATGTACTTTTGCCGTGTACACGACCGTGTACTTTGGCCGTGTACTTTTCTGTGCACATTCCGGTCACATACACGACCGTGTACTTCTGGTCGTGTATCTTTCTGTGGATTTGCTTGTCTCCATACACGGCCGTGCCTTTTAGCCGTGTATGATTCTATGCAATCTTGGAATTCCTACACGACCGTGCCTTGAAAGTACACGCCCTCTTTAACCCGTGTCCGGTGTGACTTGTATAAGAGCAAGGGTCTTCCCATAGTTGTTCCAATCTGTTCCAACTTCATGATTGCTCCAATCCTTTCCGGCTTCATGGACATCCTTTATCAACCCGTTAAGTGCTTCTTTGAGTCGTTTCGCTCGACTTCTTATGATCAGTCCAGGCGGCACTTCAAGAGGATCCACATTCCTTCTTCCGGCTTGACTCTCATCATGGATCTCATCATTCCCCTCCTCTTGAAAAGGATTTGTCCTCAAATCGTCACCTACATCAAAAGGACTCAGATCAGTAACATTTAATGTGGCACTTACTTGATACTCACCAGGCAAATCTATCTTGTATGCATTGTCGTTGATGCGCTCAAGAACTTGAAATGGTCCATCGCCTCTAGGAAGTAGTTTAGATCGACGCTGCATGGGAAACCGCTCTTTGTGCATGTGAACCCAAACCCAATCTCCAGGTTCAAAAACAGCTTGTCGACGACCCTTGTTGGCTTGTTGCACATACTGCACTGTTCTTCGCTCAATGTTTAGCTTTGCCTTCTCATGGATCTGTTTAACAAATTCGGCCTTCTTCTTGCCATCTAAATTAACATACTAAGAAACAGGCCAAGGTGATAAATCCAAAGGAGTTAGTGGATTAAAACCATACACAATTTCAAAAGGAGAAAATTTAGTAGCAGAATGCACTATACGGTTATAAGCAAATTCAACATGCGGCAAACAATCCTCCCAACTCTTAATATTCTTTTTAACTACAGCCCTCAATAAAGTAGATAAATTTCGATTCACTACCTCAGTTTGACCATCAGTCTGTGGATGACAAGTAGTAGAAAACAATAACTTAGTTCCTAACTTAGCCTACAAGGTCTTCCAAAAGTAGCTTAAGAACTTAGCATCCCTATCTGATACAATTGTTCTAGGCATACTATGCAATCGCACAACTTCCCTAAAGAATAAATTAGCAATATTACAAGCATCATTCGTTTTGTGACAAGGAATGAAATGTGCCATTTTAGAGAATCTATCAACAACTACAAAAATAGAATCTCGACCATGTCTAGACCTGGGTAATCCTAACACAAAGTCTATAGAAATATCTACCCACGACTCATGAGGAATGGGAAGTGGGGTGTAAAGCCCTTGAGGTTGGACTCTAGATTTCGCTTGCCTACACGTGACACATCGCTCACAAATCCTCTCAACATCTCGTTTCATGTGAGGCCAATAGAAGTGTTCCTACAATACCCCTAATGTTTTAGCTACGCCAAAGTATCCCATTAACCCTCCTCCATGAGACTCCCTCACTAGTAATTCTCTTAAGGAACAAATTGGAATGCATAGTTTACTCTCCCTAAACAAGAATCCTTCATGTTTATAAAATTTTCCATGCCCACTCTTCTCACAATACACATACTCCTCACAAAAATCTCGATCAGTAGCATATAAATCCTTAATGTGCTCAAAACCAAGCAGTCTAGAACTAAGAGTAGAGATAAGAGTATACCTTCTAGATAGTGCATCAGCAATGACATTCTCTTTACCTTGCTTGTAGTGGATAACATATGGAAATGTTTCGATGAACTCCACCCAACGAGCATGCCCTTTATTCAGCTTGTGTTGCCCCTTCAAGTACTTCAAGGATTCATGATCAGTGTGGATCACGAACTCTTTCAGCCAAAGGTAATGTTGCCACGTCTCCAGGGCTTGAACCAATGCATATATCTCCTTGTCGTAAGTAGGGTAATTCAAGGTTGCCCCACTTAGCTTCTCGCTAAAGAATGCAATCGGTCTTCTCTCCTGCATAAACACTGCTCCAATACCTAATCCTGAAGCATCACACTCAATTTCAAACGTTTTAGCAAAGTTAGGTAAAGCAAGTAACGGCGCCTGAGTCAGCTTATTTTTAAGCGTCTGAAAGGCCTTCTCTTGTTGCTCTCCCCAGCTGAACCCCACGTTCTTCTTAATTACCTCAGTAAGTGGTGCTGCAATGGTGCTGAAATCCTTCACAAATCTCCTGTAAAAACTCGCTAGTCCATGGAAACTCCGCACATTACTTACATTGGTTGGACTAGGCCATTCTTAGATCACACGAACCTTTTCTTTGTCAACCTGTATTCCCTGTGCACTAACAACAAAACCAAGAAACACAAGTTTGTCTGTGCAAAAAGTGCACTTCTTGAGGTTAGCATATAATTGTTCCTTTCGAAGCACTTCTAAAACATCCCTCAAGTGAGATATATGATCTTCCAAACTCTTGCTGTAAATAAGAATATCATCAAAATAGACAACCACAAAATTTGCAATAAAAGTCCTCAAAACATGGTTCATAACTCTCATAAAAGTACTAGGTGCATTAGTTAAACCGAAAGGCATTATTAACCACTCATACAATCCATATTTTGTCTTAAATGCAGTTTTCCATTCATCACCTTCTGTCATTCTAATTTGGTGATATCCACTTTTCAAATCAATTGTCGAAAAGACACTAGACCCTTGTAACTCATCTAACATGTCATCTAAGCGAGGAATGGGATGACGATACTTTACTGTAATGTTGTTGATGGCGCGGTAGTCAACACACATTCTCCATGTCCCATCCTTCTTAGGCACCAAAATCACAGGCACTGCACATGGACTCATGCTCTCTCTTACGTACCCCTTCTCCGTTAGTTCATCGACCTGCCTTTGGAGTTCCTTTGTCTCCTCCGAATTGCTCCTATAAGCTGGTTTGTTTAGAATCGATGCTCTGGGTACAAGGTCAATCTGGTGCTCAATACCACGAATAGGTGGTAATCCCTTTGGAATCTCTTCAGGGAAGACATCTTCAAAGTCCTGCACAAGAGACACAACCACACTAGGCAAAGAGTTAGATAAGTCGTTAGTAGTCAAACATGTTTCCTTAAAAACCAGCAACAACATAGGTTGCTTCATCACTAACGCTCTCCTCATTACACTCGCTCTTGCCACACAACTCTCCTTTTGCAAGGCTACCCTCTCCTTTTCACTCACCACCAAAGTTGATTCCCCTTCAACTTGGCCTCTCACACTCTTTCCAGCCTTCCTCTCCTTTTCCTTTTGATCTTGACTCTTATATTCCTTTTTCTTCTCATTGTCTTTTGCTCTCTCACTCTCACTCTGCTTTTCACTCACCTAATGTTTTGCAAAAGACTGTTGTAGCTGCAACTGGTCCTCATACACTTGTTTGGGTGTTAACGGTTTAAGATTAAAGCTTTTCCCTTAGTGAACAAGCGTATACTTGTTAGAAAAGCCATCATGAACAACCTTCCTATCAAATTGCCATGGCCTCCCCAACAACACATGACATGCTTGCATTGGCACTACATCACATAACACCTCACCCTCATACCTTCCAATGCGAAAACCAATCAAGGCTTGCTTACTCACCTTAGTCTCACCACTATCATTCAACCACTGCAATTTATATGGACTAAGGTGTCTAATAGTTTTGAGCCCCAGCCTCTCAACAATAAAATTACTCACTACATTGGTGCAACTCCCTTCATCAATGATCGAACTACAAATGTGATCTCCTAGATAACATCTAGTATGAAATATATTATCTCTTTACACCTCTTCTTCTTCCTTCACCTACACATTCAAAGCTCGCTTCACTACTGCCACTAGCCTTCCCATTGCAGGCTCCTCATCATCACTAGCATCGTCTAATGGAGGCATATCATCTTCTTCACTATCCCCCTCAGTCTCATACTCCGCATCATCACGCAAAATCATCACACGCCTATTTGAACATTGACTAGCAATATGGCCTCTACCTTGACATTTAAAACATCTAATGTCACGATTTCTAGAAGTAGAAGAATCAGGGTTACCTTGGTTACCAGGAGTAGAACCCGCTTGCCTTAGCTCCCCTTTTGGTTTGGTGGGTAAAGGCTTTTCTTCCTTCTTCCATTGATTAGTCTTCCAAGTGGATGAACCATTACCCTATTGAAACCGTGCATTACTACTACCTCTCCTCTTGTGCTGGTTCTCAACCTTTATAGCCATGTGAACCATATCCTCCAATTCTACATAATGCTGCAATTCAACCACATTTTGGATTTCTCTATTCAACTCCACAAGAAACCTAACCATTGTAGCCTCTCTATCCTCCTCTACATTCGCCCTAATCATAGTGACTTCCATCTCCTTGAAATACTCATCTACACTTCGACTTCCCTACCTCAAAGTTTGCAACTTGTTATGCAATTTACGATAGTAATACGTAGGCACAATCCGCTTCTTCATCACTCTTTTCATCTCTTCCCAAGACTCAATAGGTGGCTTGCCACTCCTTCTCCTATTCAACATTAGTTGATCCCACCACACTATAGCATAATCCGAAAATTCAATGGCAGCAAGTTTTACCTTCTTTCTCCCATCATAATTGTGACAATCAAATACCATCTCCACCTTCTTCTCCCACTCTAAGTACGCCTCGGGATCATTTTTCCCTTGGAAAGGAGGAATCTTCATCTTTATGCTACTTAATTGATCATCCTCTCTATTCCTATCCCCTCTATCTTCCCAATCCCTAGTTCCTCTATTCTGACCACTATATCCTCTATAACTCCCGATAGAAGGCTCATCAAAGTCATCATCTGACATTTCAACTCCACCCCTCGGTACTCTCCTAGAACGACTCTCCCTCTTACGCCATTGGAATACGTTTGTGGATTGCTCTAGTCTTTGCTCTACCGTCTCATGAATTTGTTCCATTCCTTCTTAGAACATCTTCTTCATTTCTCCCCTCAATGCCTCAATTACTAACCTAGCATCAAACCTTCCCCTCTCACCTTCAAGAGAATGTTGTCTCAACATAGTTCCTGTAGAAAAGATTAGTACTAACACAAATATATATATAATTAAACCTCACGATACACTCCCTTACGTGTTTCGCTCAAATGATGATATCACACAGTCACTCGTGTATTCTCACAAATAATGATGATATCAACTCGCCAATTTCCTCTTCTCAATTCTCTTGGAACTAACCCGAACTACACCAATTTCCTTCTATAGAATTCAAAACCACTCTAGGGTTCGTAAAATTTCCTCTATTTTTCTATCCGAATATTTTTTTTTTTGTCTTGGTTGTTGCTCTTGATCACGTTTTTCTTTTCTTTTCTTTTCTCTTCTTTTTTTTTTGTCGTGATTTTTACTCTTTTTTTTTTTTTTAACAATCGCCTAGTCGATATTACACTATCAAAAGACAATCAATACTATGAAATTGAATACGATAATTGATATGAACGATTGGAGTTAGGGTTTTTGATATTACCTTCCTCTACCGAACTTGATGTTTTGACAAACCTAAGCTTTGATACCAAACTGATACGAACTACGCCAACCCGTGACGAAACCCAATACCAATATGTTCGGAATTCGTTGCCTAAGACGCCCAAACACCTAAAGTGGAAACCGCGACCCGTTGTCTATAAGCAAGACAAGAACCTTAGTATAAAATGAAGATGCTACAATCGGGATGAAAGACCGATTGATAAGTCGGGATGAACGCCACGGAAATTAATCCGATAAGTTCGATTTAGTTCTTAAAGAACCAAGAGAGGTGCCTCTCAAAGGTGTTTAATGTTCCAAGATGTAAATTCTATGTTGTTCTAAACCCTAGGAGCTTTTATACTAGGGTTACAATTCGTGAAAAACAAGTCCAAAATGACGTGGCTTAGATAAGTTGCGTAAAAACACAAAAACAGAATAAGATGGCCGACAAGGGATACACGGCCGTGTACTTTAGCCATGTATGATTTTGTGCAATCTTGGAATTCCTACACGGCCGTGCCTTAAAAGTACACGCCCTCTTCAACCCGTGTCCGGTGTGACTTGTATAAGAGCAAAGGTCTTCCCATGGTTGTTTTAATCCGTTCTAACTTCATGATTGCTCCAATCCTTTCCGGCTTCATAGACATCCTTTATCAACCTGTTAAGTGCTTCCTTGAGTCGTTTCGCTCGACTTCTTGTGATCGGTCCAGGCGGCACTTCAAGAGGATCCACATTCCTTCTTCTGGCTTGACTCTCATCATGGATCTCATCATAAAACCAAGGTTAAGCACATGCAAATGAACCAAAGGAACAATTTCAATTCACAAGATCAAACTGGTTCAAAGGGGACAAAAATTGTATGAACCTTAATTGATGGATGATGAATCGAATGATAAAATCAAGGAGATGAAATCCATAAAGATGATAATCCTCAATTGAATAAATTAACTAACTAAATTCTAAGAGAATCCCATTCAACAATGCACAAATTCAAACTGTGATCCTCCTTACAACAAAGAAGTTATACGCCACAAGTATAGTTACAAATTGATGGTATTAATAAGTGCTAAAAAATAATGAATTATGCAATGATAGTTTGATTACAAATGCAATAAAAAATCTGACCAAGAAGACTTCAATCCAATCCTAGATATGACTCACTAGAGATGAAAAGAAAACACAACAATAAGAAATTGATATGACTCATAATTTTCTTTCGTTGCACTTGCCACAATTCCAATTCTTAGGATTGAAATTGATAAGAGAAATTGAACTAGGAAGAACCCTAATTCCCTCACGTAAAGTGTATGTTCAAATATAAAAAATGGCCTCCTCAAACCCTACTTTAAGCAAGCATTTATACTTGCTCCCTTTAGGATTAGAAAATGCACAAAATTACAACTATGCCACTTTTAAGGTGGCCGGTCCTAAATGAAAATTATAATCAAAATGAAAGTGTCCCAAAATGATTATAATATAAATAGTCCAAGTAAATAACAAATATATAAAAATTAGTCTTCAAGATGCTAGCTCTTCCATAGGATTCATCGGCCCAGCTCATCGCCGGTTTAAGTTAGTCCATGGATAACTCGTAAGCTGAGTTTTAGTGAGTTTGTCTATCACCTTGTAACAACTAATAAGTGTGCCTGTTTGAATCTATAATATATGAATAAGATAAAAGAGGTTAGTAAACGAATAATTCTAAGGTCGATTTGCTCAAAATGGGCCCTCATCGCCAAGATTCAAAATCCTTTGGTTCTTGTCCTAATGATAGGTCTTGTCAGATTTTGATTCCTATCAAGATATGTCAACCATTGGAGGTCCAAAAGGTTCAAGGGAAAATGTGTAAACCATTAGAGGGCCAACAGGTTCAAAAAAATACAAGTGAAATAGGGAAAGAGAAAACAATATTGGTGGGACAATTTGAGTCAAAGGAGGTCATAGTGGATGATAGACCATTATATGTGTTGCAGATGAGTCATATCCTAGAGATGGAGGAGCAAAAGCAACCACCCCCTATGGTATCTCAGGTATTAGGAGACTATAGTGATATTTTCACAAATGACTTGCTAGGAGGATATAGAGTCTTTACTGCATTTGACTTATCAGATTTGAGGACAAATCTTTTTGAGGCCCGAGGAGATGATAGGAATCAAAATCCTATAGGACCTATCACTAGGGCAAGAGCCAAAGAGTTACAAAATTTGGTGATGAGGGTCCTCTTTAAACAAATTGACCCTAGAAATATTTGTATACTAACTTCTTTTCTATTACTTATTTGTTGTACATTCCAGCAGACATACTTGTTGGGTTTTACAGAGTGATGGACAAACTTATTAAAACTTAGCTTGTGGGTTATTCATAAACTGACATAAACCAAAGATAAACTGGACCAATAAATTATTCGCTTGAATCGAAGAACCGGCCATTTAAAGATCATTTTCTTTTTTACTTGTATTTTATTATTGAACCGGTCACTTTTTACTTATTTTTAGGACTTTTGATTTACTTGTATTGTATTGCTTAGAACTGGCCACCCAAATGGCTTATTTGTAATTTTCATGTGGTTTTTACCTTAATAGGAGCAAGTATAAATACTTGCTAACTAAGGTTTGTTGGGGACTTTTGAAAATTACATTTTGTTGCCCATTTTCACGTGAAAGCTAGGGTTTATCTCTAATTTCATAAGACTCTTATCAACTTCTTTAAGGGTTTTGGTGAGTGGAGGCTTGAGGATTTTAAGTAACATCAAATCCTTTAAGATGATTCCAATTTCATACTAATGTGCCATATCTAGTGCGAATTGGATTGTTCTTGTTGAGTTCTTATTTACACATATTTTAAGGTTCTAAACCTATTCTCATATTCATGCCATTTTAGTGGAGTTAGATCCTAAGTGTGTTGTTTAATTGTGATATATCCAAATTACTAGTGATTATTATTTGCGTAGATATCACTTAATCTTTAGGGCTTTTAGAGTGTGTTTGCGTCACGCATTCTTGTGGCTTGTTGTATGATTCTTCAATTGTCATTATTTAATTGCAATCATCAATTGAAGCACATTAATTTAATTACTCTTATCACTTTATTATAGTTGTATCTTAGCTTTAGTGACCTAAACTCAGGTGTCTCTTATACACCGAGCATTTACATACCCTTAAGAGATAGGCCGAACTCAGAACCATCAAGGCGCGACAATCCCTTAGTCACTTAGTTCGCACTTAGCAGAATAGTAATCCTCTGATTACTTCTAGTGAGCCCTGTAGTAGTGATGACCTTCAATTTCATGCAATGTCTCATATACATGCATGTCTACTTTTAAATTGAGTCCAATCCTTCAATTTAGTGATTCAAGATGATCAAAAAATATATAATCACAAATTAATCCACATTCAAAATGATAAAGTAACTATCAAACATTTAAGAAATATAAGTCTACAAATAACCAATAGGAACTAAGTCAATCCCACAAGCAAAACAATTACACCTTGCATTCACATTCATCACAACAAGAAACATCAAACATTACATATCACCGATATGATAAGGAGGGTCAGACTAATAAAGTAAAATTAGTCAAGCCAGACACAAAATCACGATCAATAAGTTTCGAAATGAGTTATCATATGAGATCAACTCAATAATAGCATAACATAGCTTAACCTCATCAATCGTCAAATTAACCACTCGGAATTGATTTACAGTCCTCATTCCTCGACATCTTTGTCTTATTGCACTTCTCAAGTGCTCCATTCCACTCACCTAAGAGTCAAACAAGGTAGCTAAGGATGTACTCTTCCAACATCCTCAATTATTAAAATCCCAAAATTTATAAAATTTAAAATCACAAGTCTTTTTCACTTGCATCAACATATAAAATATTTAAAAATATACATAACTATATATTATCTAACCCTATTTACTTATCTATATGTGCAAGTAGTTTTAGTTTAGTTAGAGGTTAAATAAAAAAATATGTTTCCTCATTTTCTTGAAATTTCTCCATTCTCCTAATACTCACTCACCATCATGCACACACACACACTCTCCAACCGTACACACACTTACGTACATATACAGTTTAAACAGCTTATAGTGACACAAACATATCCACCTACACTTATGGGAATTTACCCTACGATCTTTATGGTCAGGGAACTTGATTTGGATGATGATCCAAATCACTTGCATGTATACATTTTTCTTTATCTAATAAAGTTTGAATGGTAATATAGCAAGTATAGTGATCAATCTTCACAAGATGCCACATGACCTACACTGTTGATCAACTATGATCACAGTTGACTCGACAAACCAACTCTTTGAAGACCATTATTTTTGTACTTGTAATTTATCTTTGAACTGGTTATTTTCTAAGCATTTTAGGACATTTTATTTGGTTGTATTTGTTAGATTTAGGACCGGCTACACTAGTGGCATAGACGTCATTGCTTTTTCATTTTAACCCTAAGTGGATCAAGTATAAATACTTGCTAAAGTAGGGTTTGTACGAAGCTTTTTGGAGAGATAAAATTCTGCCCCTTTTACGTGAGATTTAGGGTTTCTTGCTCTAATTTCATAAGACTTATCAATTCTTCAAGGATTGTGGTTAGGGGAAACTTACGGATTTGTGAGTAATATCAATTCCCTAAGTTGATTCCAATTCTTACTAGTGTTTCATATCTAGTTGTAATTGGTTGTTCTTGTTTATTCTTGTTATCATGCCATTTTAGGATTGCTTTTCCATTATTGGATTCATGCAATTTTAGTGGAATTAGATCCTAAATTATGTTGTTATTAGTGATTACTCAATTGCTATTGGATTGTCATTTACATGGAGGCCTTTTATACTTAAGAGATTCATGCCATTTGTGTAAATTGCAGATTGACTTGCTTCCATTTGATCTTTATATGTGCTTCAGCCTTTTAGGCACATCACACACAGGCCAAATCGTATAAACACAAGATATACAATTCTAGCACACTTTTTGCCCCATAATACCTCCACTTTGCAACAAACACCTTCACACACAAACATAAACACTTGCAATAGCCCTCCATGTAGTAGCAACAGTAGTGGTAGCAACAAATGCAGCAATAACAGTAGCAGTAACAATAGCAAATGCAGCAATAACAGCAGCAACAACAACAGCAGTAGCCATAACAATAGTAACAACAATAATAACAGCAATAACAGCAACAACAGTAGCAATAATAGGAGTAACAGTAGCAATAGCAACAATAGTAATAGTAACGATAGCAGTAATAATAGCAACAATAATAATAGCGATGGCAATAACACACACTACAGCACTACTTCACATTTTACACACTTTTAACTCCAAGATAATAACGACCCTAACAAATACAGTAGCAACTAAGTAGGGAAATATACATATACATAACATATCATAACTAAATACAATATATATCACAATTAAAGACAACACTATAGCATATCATAGAGCTTCCCACTCACTAAGGAAAAGAGATCCAACACCTATGTGCCATGCATGTCTATATACATGGTATCTCACATCCTCAATCATGGATTTCCACCCTCTTTCTAAATTCCCTAACACACAAGCTCACAAGAAGACCAACATCAATACAATTCCAACTCCCAACTCCATTTCATCTTATAGTCCACCCATTCAAGTCAAATTTCCATTTTCGCTTTCCTTATCTCACATATACAATATACATATATGACATTCCTATGCTTGCTTCCACTTCCTCGTAGTTTGCTTCCAATCTCCAAGCCTCGTACACATATGCATATTTATTTACATCCACACAAGACTTCGGGGCTTCCCTTCTTCCCATTTCCCAGCCCAGTCTCCAGTATGTACATATATACTTTTACAAACCGTACAACCATCCATGGAATCATCACGTACCTATACACATGGAAGGAAACAAAAAGGGAATTAGTAACCTACTATGTTCCAATTGGACATATGGCTATGTAGGTGTTTCCACATTACAACTAATATACATACGTATATGTTTTACTCCAATAATAGCAAGGAAAAAAAAAAAGAAAACCTCACACACGCACCTACAGGAAACGTCTAGCAATCTGATAAGTGTAGTATGTATATACATATATCTAATTGCTGTAGCACAAGAAAGGCTTCACACATGTACGGTTAGGTAGAAATCCAACAAATTTACACAGCATGCATACACACACTCACACACATATATATATATAGGACACTTAAAACTAACTGCAAGAAGAAGCCTTGTGCCCACACACATACATAGGGGATGCCCAGCACTCCATACATATTGTATATATATATATATATATATATATATATATATAGCCAATTGATACACTACATCAAGGGGCTTCACATACACATGCACATAGGGGAGAGTAAAAAAAAAGATCTAGCCAACGAGAAGAAACCCACACACAATATAGAAGAGAAGGACTGACAACCAATAAAATTTTGTATATATATATATATATATATATATATATATATATATTCTCATTCACAGCAAAACGGTAATGGAAATCATCATATGCATGAAGGGAAAGGGACTACGCAGCACGTTCCAGCACCTATTACATATATATATATATATATATATTTATTTATACTTATATGACAAACATATTCACAACAAGGCATACGTAACATAACAATGTACACACAATACAACACATCATGGAGTCCTACTCACCTGGCTGGTGGGCATTCCGGCGACCTAGATGGATATGGAACTTGATTTGGATGATGATCCAAATCACTCATATTTACACTTGTTTTCCTTATCTAATAAATATTTAAATGATAATCTTATAGGTACAATGATATTTCTTCATGGGATGCAAAATGAATCTCATTGTTGATCAGTTAGGGACATCATCAGATTCTCACCCAATGGCCCGCTGTGATCAACATTGCCTCGATGCATTAGCTCTTTAAGGATTTTTATTATTTTGTACTTGTAATTATTTTCTTTGGACTATTTATGTTGTAAGCTTTTGGGACACTTTTTCATTGATAGTAATTGTTGCTTTTAGGACCGGCCACCTTAAAGTGGCATAATTATAATTTTGTGGACATTTTAACCCTAAAGGTAGCAAGTATGGGAGCTTTTGAAATTTGCAGCAAAACACATTTTCGTGTGAGGGTTAAGGTCTATCCTAAATCCATTAGCTCTTATCAATTTCAATCCAAAAATTGGAATTGTGACGAGTTGAAACAAAGAGAATTGTGAGTAGTATCAATCCCCCTTTGTTGTGTTTTTCCTTTTCATCACTAGTGAGTCATATCTAAGGTTGATTAGGTTAGTTCTTTGATATGAATTTGGTATTAATTGTATCCTCTTTGTAATGATATAAGCTTGATTGGTTTTAGCACTCGTTATTACCATCAATTTTGCTTTATATTTTTGTAGCGTAGATTCGTTTTTTTGGAAGGAGGATCACGGTTTTATCTTTATGTCTTGTTGATTGGAATTCTCTTGGAACTTAAGTTGATTAAGTGATTCAATTGAGGATTATCATCTTTGCGGTTTTCATCTACTTGATTTTATTATTCAAATCATATTACATCAACTAGGGTTCATATAGTTTGTTGTCCTTTAGGATAGAAATTGATCTTGTCCTTTAGGGATTGTAATCTGATTCATTTGCATGTGCTTAAACCCCATTTTAGGCACATCACTGGGTCTCATTTTCTTTGACTTTAATCAAAATAGTCTTTGGGTATTTTCGGGTTGAAATTTTCCTTACCTAAAAAATTAGGAAAAAATACATCATTACATACTATTCTCGGTCTAGATCGCCCTATCTAGGGTGTGATGAGGATCATTTAGCACTTAAGAAGACTAAACCAAGGACTCAAGATCCATTGTAAGGAATTGGAGGACTAATGACCCGAGCCAGAGCAAAGAGGATGAATGATGCCCTACAAGGACTGGTCATGGACCTACATACCAAGGAATCAAATTACATGAAAGAAGAACCAACACCTATTACTGTAATTCACCTTTCTATGGAAGAATATAAGGAATTGAAGTCATAGCATGAATGTTGAAACGAAACAAGGAAAGAGATTTGCAGGTTTTGTTGTTATTTGTTTTTTGTTTGTAATTTGGAATATTTAGTTACTTACTTGGTCCAGGTAAGGTTAATGAAGTAAATTAGAATAGGAAAGTTAGGTTTTCATATTGATACATGTGTGCACTATATAAACGTGTAAGGAGGCCAACACAATAAGATCTTATCATTGAATAGAATTTTTACAACACATTTTGGTAAAACACTAAAAGCCCTCTTTTGTTCTTTACAAAAGATCTCTCCTTTAGGAATTCTATAACCGAATTGCTATAGGAAACCCTTAATTGATAACTTAGGTTTCAATCAATAGGTATGATTGGGGTCTAGTTACGTGCTACTTGTTTGAGACAATCCTTAGGGTATTGATTCAAATAACGTACGTCGAGTTATAGGTTTAACATACCTAGTGTTCATGCATCATTTAGTATCAGAGCTTTGGCTTCTTAAATCAAGTAATTTCTATCCTTTTGTTATTTTTTTGTTCTTCAATTTCCATACTCTTATTCATATCTGAAATTTGTATATATAAAAAAAAAATCTTGTTTTGATCGCAAAATCCCTTGGAGACCGACAACAGATAAGTTTAGTTAGCCATTGAAATTCCATTGTTTTTTTAATTCCTAGTTCATCTTGAAAGCATATGTACAAAAAAAAAAAAAAATCAATTCTGTTGCAAAAGCAAAATCAAGAACCAAAATCTCCCAAAAAGAAAAATCTTGTTTTGGCAAGTTACAATTCAATTGCCAAATACACTTTCCAATTCTAACCACAATAGATACCTTGTGCTTTCTAATTGTGCATCTAAAAATTACATTCCATAATCATTAATTGTGTTTCAGTGCAAATTGTATCCTCTTGAGATTGCATGTAAAGGAATTAATTATCTTGTTTCAGTTCATATTATGTGTCATAGCTATTGAAGATTGCTTCTAATTTCCAAGTGTCAACATGATTAGAAAACTAAAGGAGTCAATTAGGTGTGACTTAGTAAATTGTGTTGAGAAATTTCCAATCCGAGTTCCTAGCAAAGGATTGTAAAAGCGGGTTGCGAGGACATAATTTTAAGGGACATATACAAGTGAAATTATGAGCATATAATCAATTGAGAGCAATACACGAGTGAGTGTGAGGAACATATTTTACTTGTGATCTTACTTTATTGAAAAACTTTAAAAATATGTCAGGATAGAACACAAATGAAGGTGAGAATAAGGTAATGTTTAAGGAGTTGATAGGGGAGATGAAAATGATTTTGACGGGTGAGCTTAAACAAATCCATGAAAGAATGGATAAGATGAAGAGGAGTAAGGAACCGTCTAGCAATACCACTGTCAGGCCAGGACTAGGTAGACCAATTAGAGGAGGAGTTAGGATAGAAGAAGGTGAGGATATTAACTCCAGTGAATATCACAACGTAGGGGAGAGAGGGAACACCTAGAGGCATGATAGTAACCTGGGTAGCATTAAGATGAAAATCCTAACATTTCAGGGAAAGAATGATCCAGAGTTATACCTAGAGTAGGTGATGCGTGAAACCCTAGGTATATTAAACTTAGAACCCTGACGACGTTATTTGAATCAATTACCCCGAGGACCATCTCAAACAAGTATTGTGTAACTAGACCCCAATCACACCTATTGACTGAAATCTAAGTTATCAAAAGGTATTCCTAGTAAGTCGGTTAAGAATTCTATAGAAAAGTTCTTTTGTAAAAGAACAAAAAGAGATTTTGTTGTTTCCCACAAAAAGGATGTGTTATTCATATAAATTTCAAGTCCCTGTGGCTGGCCCCCTTGCACGGCATATATAGCATGCATGCAATATGGAAAAGACCCTACAACATGGAAATCCTAAGTTGCCTATTCCATCCTTATCCTTGTGTCACCAAGTAGGCAATTAAATAAACATAAATAACAAACTAACAAATAAAAATAAACATTAACAAAATCGAATGTATCCTCTAGTGTAGCGATCCATGCAAGTTAACATATGCATGTTTTTGTTCTATATAGCTTGATTCCCTAGCTTGCAAGTCCATTACTAGTCCTTGTAAAGCTTCGTTTATCCTTTTAGCTCTAGCTCAGGTCATCAGGCCTCTAATACCATGTAATGGATCATGAGGTTTCAGCTTCTTCCTTCGTGATGCTAGCTGATCTTCATCATTCCCTCCTTCCTCGAAAAGATTCGTCCCCATCACCTGCATCATAAAGTAAGGTCAGAAATGTTAAAGGTAGCACTAACGTTACTATAGTGGCTTAGCTAATCTATCTTGTAAGCATTGTCATTTATGCACTCCATCACTTGGAAAGGTCCATCACCCCTAGGATGCAACTTGGATTTGCATTGCTCAGCAAAACATTCTTTCCTTAGATGTACCCAAACCCAATCACTAGGATGAAATATAGCTTTGACACGTCCTTTGTTTGCTTGTCAAGCATAGTGTTCATTCTTCTTTTCATTGTTAACCCGTACCTGCGTGTGTAATTCCTTAACAAATTCTACCTTTTTTATGCCATCAAGATCAACAAACTCGTTAGCAGGTAGGCAATATATCTAATGGAGTTAAGGGATGAAAACCACACACAACCTTAAATCAAGAGTAGGATGTAGTAGAATGTATAGTCTTATTATATGTAAACTCTACATGAGGCAAACATGTTTCCCATTGCTTCAAATTTTTATCAAGCCCAACATGTAGCAATGTGGAAAGTGTCCTATTAACAACTTCTATTTATCCATCTGTTTGAGGATGTGCCACAGTGGAAAATAGTAGTTTAGTGCCTAGCCTATTCCATAAGGTGCGCCAAAAGTGGCTAAAAAATTTCACATCTCTATCACTGATGATAGAGTTAGGTAAACCATATAATTTAACGATCTCCCTAAAGAATAAATAAACTATATGTCGAGCATTATTAGTTTTAGAACAAGCAATAAAGTGAGCCATTTTACTAAACCTATCGATGACAATAAATATGCTATCTTTACCATTCTAAGATCTAGGCAAACTTGATATGAAATCCATGGAAATGTCAGTCCAAGGCTAACTAGGCATATGTAAGGGAAGATACTCCCCATGGGGCATAACTTTGGACTTAGCCTTCCTACATGCAATGCACTTGTCACACACAAGTTGTACATCATGTCTCATCCTAGGCCAGTAAAAATGTTCATGCAAAATATCTAAAGTTTTGTTTACCCCAAAATATCCCATGAGACCACTCCCATGCATCTCCCTCACTAGTAATTCTCGTATGGAATTCCTAAGCACACACAACCTATCTTTCTTAAACAAATATCCCTCATGCCTATAGTAGTTCGTATACCCACTTTCAGAATAAGCAGCCCAAATCTGATTAAAATCAGTATCATGTTCATATAGTTCTTTCATACTTTCAAACCCAAGCAATTTAGTATGTAAAGAGGTTAACAGAGAATACCTCCTGGAAAGGGCGTCAGCCACTACGTTTTCTTTGCCTTGCTTGTATTTGATAATGTATGGAAAGGTTTCAATGAACTCCAACCACTTGGCATACCTTTTGTTTAGTTTTCCCTATATCTTCAAGTACTTCAAACTTTCATGATCATAATGGATGATGAACTCCTTAGGCTATAGATAATGCTACCATGTCTGTAACGTCCTCACCAGAGCATACAACTTCTTGTCATATATTGGATAATTCAGTGCAGCACTATGAAGTTTCTCACTAAAGTAGGCTATTGGTTTGGAATCCTACATTAAAACACCACTAATACCCTTTTTGGAAGCATCACATTCAATTTCAAAAACCTTATCAAAATTTGGTAATACTAACAAAGGAGCGTTAGTTAACTTACCTTTCAATGTTTAGAATGCCTACTCATGTATTTCGGTCCACTTGAATTTGGCATTCTTCTTCATAAGATCATTCAGTGGAGCAGCAATGGAGATGAAGTCTCTCACAAATCGCCTATAGAAATTGGCTAGACTATGGAAGCTCCTAACATCATTGGCGTTCTAGGGTGTTGGCTAATCTCGGATTGCCTTCATTGTTTCCTCATCTATAGCTATTCCATTTGTTCCTACAATAAAACCAAGGAAAACCACATATTCCATACACTACGTGCGCTTTTTCAAGTTAGCATACAATTGGTTTTCCCTTAATACAATAAAAACACTTTGCAGATGTTATACATGATCATCCAATGTTTTGCTATATATCAAGATATCATGAAAATAAACTATAACAAATTTTCCTAGGAATTGACGCAATACATGATTCATTAACCTCATGAAAGGTACAAGGTACATTAGTCAACCTAAAAGGCATTACCATCCATTCATATAAGCCATGTTTAGTTTTAAAGGCAGTTTTCCACTCAATACCCTCTTTCATACGAATTTGGTAATAACCGTTTATAAGGTCAATTTTTTAGAACAAGCATGCACCATGTAACTCATCAAGCATGTCATCTAATCTAGGAATGGGATGTTTGTACTTAATTGTAATTTTGTTGATCACCCTGTAATCCACGCATATACACCATGTCCTATCCTTCTTAGGCCCTAATATCACTAGAACTGAGCATGGGTTCAGACTCTCTCGCATGAACCCTTTCTCCATCAGCCCATCCACTTGTTTCTAAATTTCATTGGCCTCCTCTAGATTGGTTCTATATGCTAGCCGATTTGGAATGGAAGCACCCAGCATGAAGTCAATCTGATGTTCTATCCCTTGTAGAGGGGGTAATCCTTGTGGCATTTCTTTAGGGAACAAGTCTTCGAATTCCTGTAACAAAGAGACAACAGCACTAGGTAACTAAAAGTTAATGTCAATATTAGAAAAATATAAATCCTTATACATAAGTACAACTAATTGTTGTTTGGCCATCACTGCACTCTTAACCTCACTTTTCCTCTCCATTCTCTCTGCTCTTGGTGTTTGTGTGTATTTTCTTTCTTTGCCCACAAGTGTTTGTTTTTCACTAGTTTTATTTTTCTCACGTGCACTCGAGTGTTTTTCCCTGAATTCCTATGCAATTCTCATCTGATCTTCACTAGCTTCCTATAGCTTCTAAGGCGTGAGAACCACTTTCCTTTTGTTTAAAACAAAAGAATATTGGTTCTTGTACCCATTGTACACTACCTTCCTATTAAACTGCCATGGTCGCCTTAACAATATGTGGCTAGCCTGTATAGGTACCACATCACACATAACCTCATCTTTGTAGCTTCGTATGGAAAAGGCTATAAGAACCTGCTTGGTCACCTTAACCCCCCCACAATCACTCAACCACTGTAATAAGTATGGTCTAAGATGTTTCACAACTTTCTATTGCATCTTTTCTACTAGCAAGGTGTTAGCAACATTAGTGAAACTATCACTATCGATTATCAAGTTACAAACTCTACCCTACACATGATACTGTGTATGAAAAATATGTTCATGCTAGATCCCCTCACCATCCTTCTAGGGTTGTACACTAAGTACTCTCCTCGTGACATACAACTCGCCACTCACGGGTCCCTCTAAGTCAACATCCTCATACTCTTGCAATGGTGACTCCTCCTCCTCCTCAGAGCTCACACTCTCTACATTTCCACTATCACTGATAATCATAGCTCTCTGATTTGGACATTGGGATGCAGTGTACCCAAATCCCTGACACCTAAAACATTTAATATCTCTCGTCCTGGAAGGGGGTTTAGTGTCAGTTTTTGCCTTAGGTGGAGCAATTGGATTCTTAGCCTTTACGTCCCCCTTAGGCTTTAAATCAGTGGAGTTTCTCTTCCACGTGGACTTCTATGGAGACTTAGAAGTTAAACCATTCCTTTGCTCACTCCTATACTTTAATTACCACTTTACTTTAATAGCTCGATGCACTAACTCTTTCATATCTAAGTAATGGTGAAGATCTACTACGTTAGCTATTTCCCTATTCAACCCATTGATGAATCTAGCCATAGTGGCCTCATCATCCTCCTCAATTGTTACCCTAATCATGACCATCTCCAACTCTTTGTAGTAATCCTCTACACTTTTATTTCCTTAAGTTAACCTTTGGACTTTGCTAAGTAAGTACCTATGGTAGTGACTAAGAATAAAACGCTTCTGCATGATAGTTTTCATCTCCTCTAAAATGCTAACAGGTTGCTCTCCATACCTGCACCTATTATGTACAAACTAATCCCACTATACACTAGTGTAATCTGAAAACTCTACTGCAACTAGTTTTATGTTTTTCTCCTCAATGTAGTTATGGCATTCAAACACATGATCCATCTTCCTCTCCCACTCTAAATATAACTCTAGATCATTCTTTCCCTAAAATGTTAGGATTTTCAACTTAATACTTCCTAGATTACTATCAAACCTCTAGATACTTCCCCTATCCCTCACATGTTGGTAATCTCCAAAATCAAATTCCTTACCTTCATCTATCCGAATGCCTCCCCTATTTTGTCTACCTACTCCTCACTTGATAGTAGTACTGCTAGATGGTTCCCTACTCCTTTCTATCCTATTCATCCTTTCATGGATCTGCTCCAGTTTACCCATTAGGATCCTCTTCATGTCCCCATCAATTCCTTAAACATCACTCGACTTTCTCCTCCATTATTGTTCTGTCCCGACATATTTCTAAAATTTGAAACAAGATAAGATCACAATTACAAGAAATATATATGTATGTTCCCTACACCCACTCGTGTATTGCTCATAAATGATATACTCACAATTTCACTCGTGTATAGCTCTCACAAAATATGATCCCATAACCCACTTTTTGTAATTCTTTTACTAGGAACTCAAATTGGAACTCCTAAACTCAAATCACTAAATTAGCACTAATGATTACTAATATTAAGTCACATGAATGATGGAATACTAACTGCACAACTCTAATTGATATGAAAAAGATTCACCAATGAATGGATATGCGATCAAAGATTACTTCTAAGACAAAAGTAAACAATCACTATTACACCAATTGCTCAAGGGATGTGTACAATTCATATACCAAACATAGACAATCAAGGATATGTTACGGTAGGAAATTGGAAATAATTGATATGGAAAGTAAATTGAATCAATAAGCTATCTTGTGATTTCGGCAATTGTAATCTTTCACAGCCAAATTCCTTTTTTTTTTTTTGAATGTCGGTTCTTGATTCTTTCTTTTGCAACTGACTTGATATAAATATATATATATATATATATATTTATAGAAGAACTATAAATTAAACACAATTGATTGTTTAATGGAAACCCTAGATGCCGTCAACCCTAATGGATTGTAATGACCAAACAAGAATGAATTTTTTTTTATACGACTTCTATCTATGAATATGGAAAAGAACAATAGACGAATATGGAAAAGAACAACAGACAAATTAAAGAAAAGGATGGAATTTACTTGATTCAAGAAGCTGAAGCTTTGATACCAAATGATGCGTGAAAACCTAGGTATATTAAACCTAGAACCCTGACGTCGTTATTTAAATCAATTACCCCAAGGATTGTCTCGAATAAGTATTGCGTAACTAGACCCCAATCACACCTATTGACTAAAACCTAAGTTATCAAAAGGTATTCCTAGTAATTTGGTTAAGAATTCTATGGAAAAGTTCTTTTGCAAAAGAACAAAAAGAGGTTTCGTTGTTTCCCACGAAAAGGATTTGTTATTCATATAAAATTCAAGTCCCTTTAGCCAACCCCCTTGCATGGCATATATAGCACACATACAATATGGAAAAAACCTTACAACATGGAAATCCTAAGTTGCCTATTCTATCCTTATCCTTGTGTTACCAATTAGGCAACTAAATAAACATAAATAAAAAACCAATAGGTAAAAGTAAACATTAACAAAACCAAATGTATCCTCTAGTGTAGCGGTCTACGCAAATTTTTAATGTCCCTAAATTATTTCATCCTTCCATGGTCGCGTGAATCAAGTTAACATATGTATGTTTTTCGTTTGTGTAGCTTGATTCCCTAGCTTATAAGTCCATGACTAATCCTTATAGAGCTTCATTCATCCTTTTAGCTCTAACTCGAGTCATCAAGCCTCTAATACCATGTAATGGATCATGAGGTTTAGACTCCTTCCTTTATGATGCTAGTTGATCCTCATCAGTGGGAGAGGAAAATGAATCATGTGTTTGAATGCTATAACTATACTGAGGAAAAGAAGATAAAATTGGCTGTAGTAGAGTTTACAGATTATGCTAATGTATGGTGGGATTAGCTAGTGCATAATAGGTGCAGGTGTGGAGAGCGACCTGTTAGTACTTGGGAGGAGATGAAGACTATAATGCAAAAACGGTTTATTCCTAGTCACCACCATAAGGATTTTCTTAAGAAAGTCCATGGATTGACACAAGGAACCAAAAGTGTAGAGGACTACTATAAGGAGTTAGAGATAGCCATGATTAGGGCTAGAGTAGAGGAGGATGATGAGGCCACTATGGCTAGATTCATTAATGGTCTGAATCAAGAAATCACTGATGTGGTAGATTTACACCATTACTTAGACATGGAAGAATTGTTACATAGAGCAATCAAGGTGGAGTGACAATTAAAATATAGGAGTGACTAGAGGATTGGGTCAACTTCCAAATCTCCATGGAAGTCTAATTGGAAAAGGAACTCTACGGATTCCAAGCCTAAAGAAGATGTGAAGGCTAAGAATCCAATTGCTGTATCTAAGGAAAAAATTGACAATGAAACCCCTTCAAGAACTAGAGATATCAAGTGTTTTAGGTGTTAAGGATTTGGACACATTGCATCTCAATGTCCAAATCAAAGCGCTATGATTATCTGTGACAATGGGGATGTAGAGAGTGTGAGCTCTGAGTAGGATGAGGAGTTACCATCACAGGAATATGAGGATGTTGACTTGGAGGGACTCGTGAGTGGTGAGTTGTATGTCATGAGGAGAGTACTCAATGTACAACCCTAGGAGGATGGTGAGGGGATCCAATATGAGCATATATTTCATACACGGTGTCATGCACAGAATAAGGTCTGTAGTTTGATAATCGATAGTGGTAGTTGCACTAACATTGCTAGCACTCTACTGGTAGATAAGATGCAGTTGAAAGCTGTAAAACATCCAAGGCTATATTGATTATAGTGGTTAAATGAATGTGGGGAAGTAAAGGTAACCAAGCAGGTTTTTATAACCTTTTCCTTAGGGAACTATAAAAATGAGGTGATGTGTGATGTAGTTTTTATGTAAGCTAGTCACCTATTGTTAGGGCAACCATGGCAATTTAATAAGAAGGTAATGTATAATGGGTACAAGAACCAATATTCTTTTGTTCTAAGAAAAAGGAAAGTCGTTCTAACTTCACAACAACCATGGGAAGCATGCGAGGATCAAGTGAGAATTGCAAAAGAATTCAGAGGGAAACACGTAAGTGTGCGAGAGATGGATGAGAAAAAGAAGAAGAGTGAGAAAAAAATACTGGTGAGCTATGAGGGAAAAGATTTTGAAACACTAAGAGGAGAGGAAATTGTAAGAAAAAGTGAGGTCAAGAGTGCCATGTTGGTGAGGAAACAACTACTTGTACATATGTACAAGGATGTTTATTTTACTTATACTGATAATAACTTTTCGTTGCCAAGTATGGTGTTTTCTTTTGGCTTTATTGTAAGTACCGATGGACTAGCCATGGACGAGGAGAAAATGGAGGAGATCCGAGAGTGGCCAATACTAAAGGGATGTGTTAAGACCATGTTTCATCCAGAAGAAGGGATTTGGGTGGATTTGAGAAAAGAACAATTTGCTGAACAACGAAAATCCAAATTGCATCCAAGGGGCGATAGACCTTTCCAGGTGGTGGAGCACATAAACGACAATGTCTACAAGATAGATTTGCCAAGCCACTATGGTAATGTAAGTGCTACATTTAATGTTTCTGATCTTACTCCTTATGATACATGTGATTTGAGGATGAATCTTTTCAAGGAAATAGGGAATGATAAGGATCATCTAGCACTTAAGAAGACTGAACTAAGGACTTAAGATCCATTGCAAGGAATTGGGGGACCAATGACCCGAGCCAAAGCAAAGAGGATGAATGATGCTCTATAAGGACTGGTCATGGACGTACAAACCAAGGAATTAAATTACATAAAAGGAGAACCAACACCTATTAATGTAATTCACATTTCCATAGAAGAATACAAGAAATTGAAGTCCTAGCACAAATGTTAAATGTTGAATTGAAACAAGGAAAGAGACTTACAGGTTTTGTTGTTATTTGTTTTGGTTTGTAATTTAGAATATTTAGTTACTTACTCAGTCTACATGAGGATAAGGAAGTAAATTAGAATAGGAATGTTAGGTTTTCATATTGATACATGTATATACTATATAAACGTATAAGGAGGCCAGCATAACAAGATCTTATCATTGAATAGAATTTTTACAACACATTTTAGTGAAACACGAAAAGCCCTCTTTTGTTCTTTGCAAAAGAACTCTCCTTTAGGAATTCCTTAATCGAATTGATATAGGAAACCCTTAATTGATAACTTAGGTTTCAGTCAACAGGTGTGATTGGGGCCTAGTTACGTGCTACTTGTTCAAGACAATCTTCGGGGTATTTATTCAAATAGCGTACGTCAGGTTTTAGGTTTAACATGTCTAGGGTTCACACATCAGGATGTTTCTAGCTATTGCAACTAATTTTAGGCTAAATACTAATTTTTACACTTATTTAATATTTGCACCTAACTTTTAGAAACTAACTCCAATTCATGAAAAATTGGTCTAGTTGACTTGCACTCATCTCGAGGAACATGTGGTGGTCTCGGATCATTAATCGAAGGTCCTATGTGTGAGATAGAATTTTTTTTTGTTCATTTATCTTTTTCCCTTTTCTTCTCGTTCTCTCCTCTCCTTTGTCCCTCTTTCACATTTCTAGTGTCTTCTAGGGGCTTCTCCTCCTTATATAGCATTTGTTTTTTTTTTTTTTGCTTTTGCTAACCTGCCGCCATAATATTTTTATATATATATATTATAATATTTTTTATATTATGATATGATTAAAAGGGGATCTAAGCATATGCAAATAATCCAATTAAACCACTTCTAATCATAAGATCAAATTGGAACAATTGGCGTAAACCTTAAAATTTGAAGGTGATTTGATTTATGAAAACAATGATGATTAAAAGCACAATGATGCTGTTACTCAAATTAATCAAGAACTCAATTCAATTTCCAATAAAATCCCAATCAATAATACCAACACATAAACCGTGAACTCCTCCTCAACACAATGGAATTTCATGCAAAAGAATATAAGATAAAATTGAAGGCAATATCAAGAGATAAAACCAATCAATTAGATAACATTACATGAAAGGATTTTGGATCACAAGTGACGCCAAAATCAAATCAATAAGAACCAACCTAATCAACCCTACATATTATACACTAATGATGAAAAGGAAATCAACTTAGGGAATTGATATAACTCAAAATTCACTAGGTTGCAACTCGCCATAATTCCAATTGGATTGAAATTGATAAGAGTCCTATGAAATCTTAAGAAACCCTAATCTCTCACGAAAAATGTTTACTGCAAATTTTTAAGTCTATCCCCAAGACCCTACTTAAGCAAGTATTTATACTTGCTCCGTTTATGGTTAAAATGTCCACAAAATTACAACTATACCTCTATAGGGTAGCCGGTCCTAAATACACCAATTACAATTAAATAAAAATGTCCAAAAAATTTACAAAATAAATAGTCCAAAGAAATAATTACATGTATAAAAATTAATAATCTTTAAAGATCCAATGCATTGGGGTAATTTTGATCACAGCGGGCCATTGGATGAGAATCTAATGATGTCCCTAATTGACTAACAATGACATTCATTTGGCATCCCGTGAAGAAATATCATTGCACTTGTTAGATTATCGTTCAAACATTTATTAGATAAAGAAAACAAGTATGAATATAAGTGATTTATATTATCACCCAAATCAAGTTCCTTATTCATCAAGATCACCGAGAAGATTCCCATCATCTCCTTAGGCCTCTGAAAGATTTGCCCTCAAATCTAGAAGGTCACTTCTTGGGTTGAACCCGGATGCCTCTGTTGTCCTATTTTCTTGATTACTAGATGAGACTGAAGTAGTCCTGACCTACTCTTGGAATTTCTGAACCTTAGATGGAGACATAGGTACCAATACTATTTGAGACCCTCCCTTTCGAAAGATATAAGCATTTCTAAAACCATCATGCAACACTTTTCAATCAAACATCCAAGGCCTGCCCAATAGTAAATGAAATGCACACATGGGGATCACATCACACAAGATCTCATCATGATATTACTTCACAACACTCACTGGCACCTTTTCCCTTTATGTAACATGCATACTATCCCGATTATTCAACCAATGTAAGTTATAAAGGCTAGGATGTGGACTAGTAGATAATTGTAATTTGTGTACTAATGTAGCAGATATAACATTTGTGCAACTACCACTATCTATGATGAGTACACAAAGGTTACCTCTGATCCTATAAGAAGTGTGGAATGTGTTCTCCCTCTATTTATCCCTGGCATCAGGAGATAAAGTCAAAGCCCTATACAACACGTTAATGGGTACATATTGTTCACCTGTGCCCACCTTATGTGTTTCTATAGTCTGATCATCATAATATTCCTACAGTGCTATAGACAGATCTTTAGGCTCAACTGGTTCCTTCTCATCCTCATCCTCCTCTCCAGCACCCTCGATAGCAGTCTTGACCCTCTTATTAGGACACTATACCACCATATGCCAAAATCTCATGCATTTAAAGCATTTAATTTAATGCACTTTCCCACTAATAGTTCTCGGTACAGTCTAGCTAATGTCTAGTACTATTACCTCTTTACCCTTTCTTGAGGTCATGTTCTCCCTGTCTATGCTGAGGGTAGCTCTATCCACTACCGTCACTGACTCACTTATTACCTTTGGTCCTCTTAGTCGACCTTCAGCTCATATGGGCCTGGTAGTAGTACTAGGCCTACTATTTGGAACCCTAAATAAGTTGGATCACCTCTGCCTCTCCACTTTTAAGGCTAGCTAAATAGCCTCATCAAGTGTATTGCACCTCTGTAGCTCAACTACACACGCTATCTCATATTTCAGTCCTAAGACGAAGCATGCTAAGGTTTGCTCTAGAGGCTCAATTGACCCACATCTAATCATTAGGGCTTTAAACTCCTGCACATAGTCATCAACTGTCTTACCTCCCTACCTTAAGGTCTGAAGATGCATAAACAGTTCCTACCTATAGTGCTCAAGAATTAATCTCTTTCTCAGAACCCTTTCCATATCCCTCCATGTTTGTATTTCAGCCTCACCGTCCCTACGCCTATTGATAATCAGATTCTTCCACCATAAGGCGGCATACCTTATGAACTCAACAGTGGCCAGTCAGACTTGAGTATTGTCATCAATCTCATAGCATTTAAAGAGATTCTCAACCTTATCTTCTCGATCTAAATAATTATTAGCTAAACCCCTGCCATCAAAGGAAGGCATCTACAGTTTCACATATTCCAATCCCCTAGGTGGCCTGAAATCCCAATTTGGGTAAGGATGAACCCTAAAGTTGTCATCCTTCTCTTCCCTATAGGGGTGATGATCTTCCTCCATCCTTCTACCTAAGTTTCCTCCTCCCACTACTCCTTCTCTCTAGAGGTTCTATGGAGCTACTTGAGGTGGTGCCTAAGGGTTTACCACTGGTGGTTATGGCAATGTCATCCTATCAATCTTGGTTACTAAAGTAGTAACAATAGTAGTAAGATCCTGGAGTTGTTCTTCTAAAGTCCTTCTACTTGTAGTGTTATGACCCTGACCTCCAGTAACCTAGCTATTGGCCTCATTGCCAATTCCCCCATTCACACTATCATTTGACATGTTTGTGATTTGATGATGTACACTTCCATAAATTACAGCACAATCCTTCAACAATACCAATTCATAAAAAGACGCTTAACAACAACACCAATATAATAAACCCACATTGTAAGAACTTAAAACACAAAGAGATAATTCTTAGTACTTCAAGTAAAGTTAAATAAATGAAGTACACATAATCACTTCTAAGTAGTTAAGAATTAAATTCAACCACAAGTTTTTAAGTAATGAGTTCAATTACTTTCACACTTTAATTTCTTTGTTTGAATTCAAATTCCACTACTTAACTTTCCTTTTCTTGCTTTAGTTTCACACTACTTGAATTCATAAAATGCAGCACCTTAATACAATCACAAATGCACAATTTCACCGCCACATAACTTCCCCTTACTTATGGTTTTAACACCACTCAAGCCACTAGCAACACTTCTCTATACAACACATACAAAAACTACGCCAAATGCACACACCCTTTACTAACTTTACAAAATACAACAGCTCAAACATACACCTTCAAGTCATGGTGCACTTTTCCACTTCCACACAAGATATCAAACCGCAATTTCCAACAATTAAGGCAGCTCAAATTTAAATTCAAATTGAGTTTAATAATTGCAATGTTCCACAAATGGTAAGGAGCTATTTTAAATTCAAATGAACACATAATTACTCAATCACTTAGTGTGTATTTTGAAATTCAAAATTGCTTCCTTAACTCACACCTCAATTCTGAAATTACAAATCTGAAAATTAAAATTGCTACTCCTCAATTTTCGAAAATGTAATACAACAATTGACTCTTCTCCACTTGATTACAAAGAATGAACAATCCTTACTCTTTACAGTCCACTTCAAGGACACTATACACTCACGGCTGATGGGTGTTGAATCCAACAAAAATAAAACCTACTCTTAGACAATGATATGATTTGCGTATAGTAGTGAGTAGGGTCGTATCCACAGGGATTGGTTAAATATATTTCTATTCAAAGAGAATAAAGAGGAAAAGAAAAATGGGGGTTTTTTTTTTTGAATCAAAATAATATTGAAACAAGATAATAAAATCGAATATTGATAAAAGCCTAGCCAAAGGAATCAAGATAGTTTAATTCGAGGAATTGATCATCGATGCAAATGTTTTCTATTCTTATTTCTAGATAAACTGGTTATGGTTATTAACAAGCTCTAATAACCTATCTCTCCTTACTTCCTCGATAATCAAAACAAGCTCTTTGATTATTTCTCTTATCGATTAGACAACCCTAAACAAGCTCTTAGGATTTAATCTATCAATAGCATTAAAAACAAGAGAGACCACCAATTCATGTAAGTAGATTATAAGATAACCTATTTAAACAAGATCATACATCTCCATAACATGAATTCGATCATCTATTTTATAATCAAACATGTTATTGTGTTACTAAGACTAGAACTATCAAACAATTACGGATTTGACATGCTAGTTGACAATATATTAACTTGCTAATTGAGTAGAAGAGCTCTAATTCATACCAATCAACAAAGATAATATTGACAAAACTTCCAGAAGATATATAAATATCTAAAAACAAAGAATAGATTAAAGACAACTCAGTTAGGTCTCACAATTTGTGGAGAATTAAACTTTAATGACCCTTTGGCTAGAAAATCTGCTTAGCTACACATGTTCATTATAAAAACAAAAATTAAAAGTAAAAACATAATAAGCCTCTGTTCCCTGTTTCCTTGCTCTGCCTCCTTCCTTCCTTCTTGTCTCCAAGATGATCCAAGATTGTCATAACCCTCTAGGGTTAGTTCTATTTATATTGTTAAAGGAATGGCAGGTGATCTTTTGCTAGCAAGATACGAAAAGATCTTTCCTTTTTCAAGTAAATCTCGAGAAGAAAATAATCGTCCGCCTGGCATGCCCTACAACACGACCGTGCCTTCCTCTATGTATAATTCACATATCATCTTTCGTGTCCAGTGTGTACCACGACTTCAACCACGGCCAGATCCCAAGCGGTGTCATCCTCTGGTCGAAGTTCCACAATTTCTCCTCCTTATTTAGTATATGGCATGGCTTCATCAAGCTTCCACCACGGTTTCCACCACGGCTTCCACCACGGCTTCCACCACGGCCGTGTCACAAGCCGTGTCTCTCTCCTTCTCATGCAATGTGTAGCACGGTTTGCACCATGGCCGTATCTTAAACCGTGGATTCTTCAAGACAGATACACGGTCGTGTACTTCAACCGTGTATTTTCCTGTGGCTTCAAAACTAAGTACACAACCGTGTACTTCAACTACACGCCCATGTACTTTCCTCCGGTGGTGTAAATCCTTGTCTTTGATCCAAGTTGTAGATGACTTCTCTAATTTACTTGAATTAGCACCCTTGACTCCATTTAACCTGATTTATCACCATAATAGAATTAAGCACCATTTCCTTATGATTTCTATAAATTCTATAATAAATTAACACACTTCATACTATAAAGATTGAGTATAAAATGACTCTATCAACGGCCAATTCTTAAGAAAGCCAAGAATGTTACAAGTACTCTAAGTTTACAACAACTAACAACAATGATTGCACTTCAAGAACATAATGAAATAACTAAACTCCACTTTACAATTCGGATCAAGGTGCTAACTCAGCAACCCCTAATTTCCGAATTCAAAATCAATCAACCCCTTCTCAAAACCTCAAGCTCTGATACTAAAAGATGATATCCTTAAAAGGGGATCTAAGCATAAGAAAATAATCCAATTAAACCACTCCTAATCACAAGATCAAAACCGGATCAAATTGGAACAATTGGCATAAACCCTAAAATTTGAAGGTGATCTGATTTATGAAAACAATGGTGATTAAAACCATAATGATGCTATTGCTCAAATGAATCAAGAATTCAATTCAATTTCCAATAAAATCCCAATCAATAACACCAACACATAAACTGTGAATTCCTCCTCAACATAATGGAATTCTATGCAAAATAATATAAGATAAAATTAAAGGCAATATCAAGAGATAAAACCAATCAATTAGATAACATTACATGAAAGGATTTTGGATCACAAGTGATGCCAAAATCAGATCAATAAGAACCAACCTAATCAACCCTAGATATTACACACTGGTGATGAAAAGGAAATCAACTTAGGGAATTGATATAACTCACAATTCACTAGGTTGCAACTCACCACAATTCCAATTAGATTGAAGTTGATAAGAGTCCTATTAAATCTTAGGAAATCCTAATCTCTCATGAAAAATGTTTGCTGCAAATTTTCAAGTCTATCCCTAAAACCCTATTTAAGCATGTATTTGTACTTGTACCCTTTAGGGTTAAAATGTCTACAAAATTACAAATATACCACTATAGGTTGCCGATTCTAAAAACACTAATTACAACCAAATAAAAATGTCCCTAAAACTTACAAAATAAATAGTCCAAAGAAATAATTATAAGTACAAAAATTAATAATCTTTAAAGAGCCAATGCATCGGGGCAATGTTGATCACAGCAGGCCATTGGATGAGAATCTGATGATGTCCCTAATTGACTAATAGTGAGATTCATTTGGCATCTTGTGAAGAAATATCATTGTACTTGTTAGATTATCATTCAAACATTTATTAGATAAAAAAAACAAGTATGAATATAAGTGATTTAGATCATTACCTAAATTAATTTCCCTGTCCATTAAGATCGCCAGGAAGATTCCCATCATATTATAATTATTTATATTTTAGGGTTTTATATTTAATTTTGTACATACGATGATATTAGTAATTTTTACCACTTTGGTATTTTATTACAAAATTTTATGCCTAAGAAAATTCGATTATTCTGAACATAAATATTTACTTGAAAATTTCATTTGAAAATCCTAAATCTATAATTTCAATTAATTTCATTATTTAACCGAATGATGAGACCCATAATGAGAGTCAAGCCGGAAGAAGGAATGTGGATCCTCTTGAAGTGCCGCTTGGACCGATCATAAGAAATCGAGCGAAACGACTCAAGGAAGCACTTAACGGGTTGATAAAAGATGTCCATGAAGCCGGAAAGGATTGGAGCAATCATGAAGTTGGAACGGATTGGAACAACTATGGGAAGACCCTTGCTCTAGTACAAGTTATACTGGTGATGGGTGTCGAATCCAACAAAAATAAAACCTACTCCTAGACAATTATATGATTTGCATATAGTGGTGAGTAGGGTCGAAACCACAGAGATTGGTTAAACTTATTTCTATTCAAGGAGAATAAAAGGGAAAAGAAAAATGGGGGGTTTTGTTTGTGAATCAAAATAAAGTAAAACAAGATAAGAAAATCGGATATTAATAAAAGCCTAGCCAAAGGAATCAAGATAGTTTAATTCTAGGAATTGATCATCGATGCAAATGTTTTCTATTCTTAGTTCTAGATAAACTGGTTATGGTTATTAACAAGCCCTAACAACCTATCTCTCCTTACTTCCTCGATCACCTCAGACAAGCGCTTTGAATTATTTCTCTTATTGATTAAACAACCCTAGACAAGCGCTTAGGATTTAATCTATCAATAGCATTAAAATCTAGAGAGACCACCAATTCATGCCAGTAGATTATAAGATAACCTATTTAAACATGATCATACACCTCCATAACATGAATTCGATCATCTCTTTTATAACCAAACATGTTATTGCGTCACTAAGACTAGAACAATCAAACAATTACGGATTTGACGTGCTAGTTGACAATATATTAACTTGCTAATTGAGTAGAAGAGCTCTATTCATACCAATCAACAAAGATAATAATGACAAAACGATCAAAAGATCTATGAATACCCGAAAACAAAGAATAGATTAAATACAAGTCAATTAGACCTCACAATTCGTGGAGAATTAAACATCTATGACCATTTGGCTAGAAAAGTAGCTTAGCTACTCATGTTCATCAACAAAACGAAAATAAAAAATAGAAACATAATGAACCCGGTTGCCTGCTTTGCCTCCTCGTTTCCTTCTTGTCTCCAAGGTGATTCCAGATTCCAAAGATTCAAAAGTTCGTCCTAACCCTCTAGGGTTGGCTCTATTTATATTATTAGATGGATAGCATGTGATCTTTTGCTAGCAAGATACGAAAATATCTTTCCTTTTCCAAGTAGATTTCGAGAAGTGAAGATTCGTTTGCCTGGCACGCCCCACCATACGGCAGTAGGTCAAGCCGTGCCATCCTCTGTGCATATTCTTCAAGTCTTCATCCGCGCCCAGTGTGTACCACTGTTACACACACGGCCAGATTCAAGTCGTGCCTTCATCTGTGCATAATCTACAAGTCTTCATCCGTGTCCAGTGTGTACCACGGTTACACCCACGGCTAGATTTCAAGCCGTGCCTTCATCTGATTGATGTTCCACACTTTCTTCTCCTCGGCACGTCTAGCTTCCACCACAGCTCCAAGCACGGTTTCTCCCACGGCTTCCACCATGGCCGTACCCTAAGCCGTGTCTCTCTCTGTTCAAAGTCCACATTTCCGTCTTCTTGTCCAGTGTGTAACACGGTTTGAACCTTGGCCGTGCCTCAAACCGTACTTCCTCCGGTGGTGTAATTCCTTGTCTTGATCCAAGTTGTAGATGACTTCTCTAAAATACTTGAATTAGCATCCTTGACTCCATTTAACCTGATTTATCACGATGATAGAATTAAAGTACCATTTCCTTATGATTTCTATAAAATCAATAATAATTTAACACAATTTATACTATAAAGATTGAGTATGAAATGGCTCTATCAACCGGCTATGGGGTGAAGAGGGCGTGTATTTACAAGGCACGGCTGTGTAGGAATCTCAAAGTTACACAGAATCATACACGGTCATATACACGGCCAAAGGCATGGCCGTATATGGAGTCAAGCAAATCCACAGAAAGATATACGACCAGAAGTATACGGTCGTGTATGCCAGAATTTGCACAGAAAAGTACATGGCCAAAGTACACGGTCGTATACACGACCGTGTATCTCCCCGACGCCGGCCTTTTGTGTTGTTTTGTTATTTTACGCACTTATTGAAGTGACGTCGTTTTGGACTTATATTTTCACGAATTGTAACCCTAGTATAAAGCTCCTAGGGATTAGAATAGAGTGATAACATACATCTTAGAACATTAAACATCTTTGAGAGGCTCCTCTCTTGGTTCTTCAAGAACTAATTAAAACTTATCGGATTGATTTCCGTGGTGTTCATCCCGACTTATCAATCGGTCTTTCATCCCGATTGTGGCGTCTTCACATTATACCTAGGTTCTTGTCTCGCTTATAGACAACGAGTCGCGGTTTCCACTTTAGGTGTTTGGGCGTCTTAGGTAACGAATTTCCGAACGTATTGGTATTGGGTTTCATCACGGGTTGTCGTGGTTCGTATCAGTTTGGTATCAGAGCTTAGGTTTATCAAAACATTAAGTTCGGTTGAGGAAGGTAACATCAAAACCCTAACTCCAATCGTTCATATCCATTGTTAGCATTCAATTTCGTAATATTAATTGTCTTTTGATAGTGTAGTATCTACTAGTTGATTGTTACAAAAAAAAAGAGAGGAAGAATCACAACACAAAAAAAAAGAAGGAAAAGAAAAGAGAAACGTGATCAAGAGCAACAACAAAGACAAAAAAAAAATTCGGATAGAAAAATAGAGGAAAATTTTCGAACCCTAGATTTGTTTTTGAATTCTACGGAAGGGAATTGGTGTAGTTTGGGTTAGTTCCAAGAGAATTGAGAGGAGGAGTTGGCGAGTTGATATCATCGTTGTTTGTGAGAATACACGAGTGACTGTGAGATATCATCATTTGAGCGAAACACGTAAGGGAGTGTATCGTGAGGTTTAATCGTATATATATTTGTGTTAGTACTAATCTTTTTTGTAGGAACAATGTCGAGGCAACATTCTCCTGAAGGTGAGAGGGGAAGGTTTGATGCTAGGTTAGTAACTGAGGCATTGAGGGGCGAAATGAAGAGGATGTTCCAAGAGGGAATGGAACAAATTCATGAGACGGTAGAGCAAAGATTAGAGCAATCCACAAATGTATTCCAAGGGCGTAAGAGGGAGAGTCATTTTAGGAGAGTACCGAGGGGTGGAGATGAAATGTCGGATGATGACTTTGATGAGCCTTCTGTCGGGAGTTATAGAGGTTATAGTGGTCGGAATAGAGGAACTAAGGACTGGGAAGATAGAGAAGATAGGAATAGAGAGGATGATCAATTAAGTAGCATAAAGATGAAGATTCCTCCTTTCCAAGGGAAGAATGATCTCGAGGCGTATTTAGAGTGGGAGAAAAAGGTGGAGATGGTGTTTGATTGTCACAATTATAGTGGGAGAAAGAAAGTAAAAGGAGAGGGCAGCCTTACAAAAGGAGAGTTGTGTGGCAAGAGCGAGTGTAGTAAGGAGAGCATTAGTGATGAGGTAACCTATGTTGTTGCTAGTTTTTAAAGAAACATGTTTGACTATTAACGAACTATCTAACTCTTTGCCTAGTGTGGTTGTGTCTCTTGTGCAGGACTTTGAAGATGTCTTTCTTGAGGAGATTCCAAAGGGATTACCACCTATTCGTGGTATTGAGCACCAGATTGACCTTGTACCCGGAGCATCGATTCCAAACAAGCCAGCTTATAGGAGCAATCTGGAGGAGACAAAGGAACTCCAAAGGCAGGTCGATGAATTAATGGAGAAGGGGTACGTGAGGGAAAGCATGAGTCCATGTGCAGTGCCTGTGATTTTGGTGCCTAAGAAGGATGGGACATGGAGAATGTGTGTTGACTGTCGTGCCATCAACAACATTACAGTAAAGTATCGTCATCCCATTCCTCGCTTAGATGATATGTTAGACGAGTTACATGGGCTTAGTGTCTTTTCCAAAATTGATCTGAAAAGTGGATATCACCAAATTAGAATGAAAGAACATGATGAATGGAAAACTACATTCAAAACAAAATATGGATTGTATGAGTGGTTAGTAATGCCTTTCGGTTTAAGTAATGCACCTAGTACTTTCATGAGACTTATTAACCATGTTTTGAGGACTTTTATTGGAAAATTTGTGGTTGTTTATTTTGATGATATCCTCATTTACAGCAAGAGTTTGGAAGATCATATATCTCACTTGAGGGATGTTTTAGAAGTGCTTCGAAAGGAACAATTATATGCTAACCTCAAGAAGTGCACTTTTTGCACACACAAACTTGTGTTTCTTGGTTTTATTGTTAGTGCACAGGGAATACATGTTGATGAAGAAAAGGTTCGTGCAATCCAAGAATGGCCTAGTCCAACCAATGTAAGTAATGTGCGGAGCTTCCATGGATTAGCGAGCTTTTACAGGAGATTTGTGAAGGATTTCCGTACCATTGCAGCACCACTTACTGAGGTAATTAAGAAGAACGTGGGGTTCAAATGGGGAGAGCAACAAGAGAAGGCCTTTCAGACGCTTAAAAATAAGTTGACTCAGGCGCCATTACTTGCTTTACCTAACTTTGCTAAAACGTTTGAAATTGAGTGTGATGCCTCTGGATTAGGTATTAGAGCAGTGCTTATGCGGGAGCGAAGATGATACGAACCACACCAACCCGTGACGAAACCCAATACCAATATGTTTGGAAATTCGTTGCCTAAGACGCCCAAACACCTAAAGTGGAAAACCGTGACCCGTTGTCTATAAGCGAGACAAGAACCTTGGTATAAAAGTGAAGACGCCACAATCGGGATGGAAAACCGATTGATAAGTCGGGATGAACGCCACGGAAATCAATCCGATAAGTTCGAATTAAGTTCTTGAAGAACCAAGAGAGGTGCCTCTCAAAAGTGTTTAATGTTCAATGATGTCTAATCTCAGTTGTTCTAAACCCTAGGAGCTTTTATACTAGGGTTACAATTCGTGTAAAAACAAGTCCAAAACGACGTAGTTTAGTTAAGTGACATAAAAAACGTGAAACAGAACAAGCTGGCCGACAGGGGATACACGGCCTGTGTACTTGTCTGTGCAACTTCTGGCAACATACACGCCCGTGTACTTTGACCGTGTATCTTTCTGTGCAACTTTTGGCAACATACACACCCGTGTACTTTAGCCGTGTATCTTTCTGTGGATTTACTTGACTCCGTACACGGCCGTGCCTTTTAACCGTGTATCTAGCCGTGTATGATTCTAGGCAATCTCGAGAGTCCTACACGGCCGTGCCTTGAAAGTACATGCCCTCTTCAACCCGTGTCCGGTGTGACTTGTATAAGAGCAAGGGTCTTCCCATGGTTGTTCCAATCCGTTCCAACTTCATGATTGACCCAATCCTTCTCGGCTTCATGGACATCCTTTATCAACCCGTTAAGTGCTTCCTTGAGTCGTTTTGCTCGATTTTATAAGATCGGTCCAGGCGGCACTTCAAGAGGATCCACATTTCTTCTTTCGGCTTGGCTCTCATCTCAGATCTCATCATTCCCCTCCTCTTGAAAAGGATTTGTCCTCAAATCATTTCCTGCATCAAATGGACTCAGATCAGTAACATTAAACGTGACACTTACTGGATACTTACCTGGTAAATCTTTCTTGTATGCTATATCATGGATGTATTCAAGAATTTGAATTGGTCCTTCGCCTCTAGGAAGTAATTTAGATCTACGCTGTACGGGAATCTGCTCTTTGCGCATGTGATCCCAAATCCAATCTCCAGGTTCAAAAACAGCTTGTTGACAACCCTTGTTGGCTTGTTTCACATACTGCTCTGCTCTTTGCTCAATATTTAGCTTTCTCACGAAATCTGTCTTAAAATCAGCATCAAAACCCATAGATTTGTTAAGTGGCAATGGCAATAAGTAAATAGGAACCAATGGGTTAAAACCATACACAATCTCAAATGGTGAACAATGAATAATGCTATTTAAAGCCCTATTACATGCAAACTCCACAAATGGTAGATAATCCTTCCAAGTCCTAATGTTCTTCTCTATGATTGCCCCTAACAATTGAATTGACGTCCTATTAACCACCTCAATTTGCCCATCAGTTTGTGGGTGACGGATAGCCAAAAACATCCGTTTAGTTCCTAACTTTTCCCACAAGACTCTCCAAAAATGACTCAAAAATTTCTCATCTCGAATACTGACAATGCTCCTAGGTATACCATGCGAATGCACTACCTCTCTAAAGAACAAATCAACAATGTGTATAGCATGATCAGTTTTATGACAAGGACTGAAATGAACCATTTTAGAAATCCTATCCACAACCACAAAAATAGAATCTCGACCATGCCTAGGCTTAGATAATCCTAACACAAAATCTATAGACATGTCTATCCAAGGCTCATGAGGAATGACACTATACTCATATAACCAATCTAAGAAGTCATCTAAGCAAGGAATAGTATGACGATACTTTACTGTGATGTTGTTGCTGGCGCGGCAGTCAACACGCATTCTCCATGTCCCATCCTTCTTAGGCACCAAAATCACAAGCACTGCGTATGGACTCATGCTCTCCCTCACGTACCCCTTCTCCATTAATTCTTCAACCTGCCTTTGGAGTTCCTTTGCTTCCTCCGGGGTGTTCCTGTAAGCTGGCTTATTTGGAATCGATGCTTCGGGTACAAGGTCAATCTGGTGCTCAATACCATGAACAGGTGGTAATCCCTTTGGAATCTCCTCAAGAAAGACATCTTCAAAGTCCTGCACAAAAGACACAACCACACTAGGCAAAGAGTTAGATAATTCGTTAGTAGTCAAACATGTTTCCTTAAAAACCAGAAACAACATAGGTTGCTTCATCACTAACGCTTTGCTCACTACACTCGCTCTTGCCACACAACTCTCCTTTTGCAAGGCTGCCCTCTCCTTTTCACTCACCACCAAAGTTGATTCCCCTTCAACTTGGCCTCTCACACACTTTCCAGCCTTCCTCTCCTTTTCCTTTTGATCTTGACCTTTATATTCCTTTTTCTTCTCATTGTCTTTTTCTCTCTCACTCTCACTCTGCTTTTCACTCACCTTATGTTTTGCAAAAGACTGTTGTAGCTGCAACTGGTCCTCATACACCTACTTAGGTGTTAACGGTTTAAGATTAAAACTCTTTCCTTGGTGAACAAGTGTATACTTGTTAGAAAAGCCATCATGCACAACCTTCCTATCAAATTGCCATGGCCTCCCCAACAACACATGACATGCTTGCATTGGCACTACATCACATAACACATCATCCTCATACCTACTAATGCGAAACCCAATCAAGGCTTACTTACTCACCTGAGTCTCACCACTATCATTCAACCACTGCAATTTATACGGACTAGGGTGTCTAACAATTTTGAGCCCCAGCCTCTCAACAATAAAATTACTCACTACATTGGTGCAACTTCCCCCATCAATAATCAAACTATAAATGTGATCTCCTAGATAACATCTAGTATGAAATATATTCTCCCTTTGCACCTCCTCTTCTTCCTTCACCTGCACATTCAAAGCTCTCTTCACTACTGCCACTAGCCTTCCCATTGCAGGCTCCTCATCATCACTAGCTTCCTCTAATGGAGGCATATCCTCTTCTTCACTACCCCCCTCAGTCTCATACTCTCCATCATCACGCAAAACCATCACACGCCTATTTGGACATTGACTAGCAATATGGCCTCCACCTTGACATTTAAAACATCTAATGTCACGATTTCTAGAAGTAGAAGATTCAGGGTTACCTTGATTACCAGAAGTAGAACTCGCTTGCCTCAACTCTCCTTTTGGTTTGGTGGGTAAAGGCTTTTCTTCTTTCTTCCATTGATTAGTCTTCCAAGTGGATGAACCATTACCCTGTTGAAATCGTGCACTACTACTACCCTTCCGCTTGTGCTGGTTCTCAACCTTTATAGCCATGTGAACCATATCCTCCAATTTTACATAATGCTGCAATTCAACCACATTTTGGATTTCTCTATTTAATCCAGCAAGAAATCTAGCCATTGTAGCCTCTCTATCCTCTTCTACATTCTGTGGCGTTCATCCCGACTTATCAATCGGTCTTTCATCCCGATTGTCGCATCTTCACATTATACCAAGGTTCTTGTCTCGCTTATAGACAATGGGTCGCGGTTTCCACTTTAGGTGTGTGGGCATCTTAGGTAACGAATTTCTGAACGTATTGGTATTGGGTTTCGTCACGGGTTGGCGTGGTTCATATCACCTAACATTGTTCATGATTTATGTTTTGAGGAATTTATTCTTTTAATTTAAATTGCACGAACTAAAATTAGAGCTTGTAGTTGTTTTTATTTATATTTTATTTATTTTTTTATATACCTATATGTAAGTATTTTCCAACTTACTTCATTCCCTAAATTTATTTAATAATATGTTTCATATAATTCGTAATTCTAAGCTTGTTATCCCTTTCCTCACATACGATTATTCTCTCTGATTTTTCATTATGTCTAATTCTCATTATTTGTTATATTTACCAAATGGATTTCAAGTTTTCCTTATTTTTCTATTTTAAAGCCTATTATTATTTTTCGTAAGTTTTCGATTATACTTAAATTATTAAAATAGTATTAACATATTACAATATTTTAAAATTTTCATTTGTCATAAATTTCTCAATATTTTAATATTGCAAAATTATCATTCTCGCTACCTCGGCCTAGAAGTATCTATTATTCTGTTTATTTTCTTTAATTTTTATATATTTTTTCAAAATTTTGAGAGCATTACTCTAAGAGCCTCTTTTTAAGAAAAATAGCTCTCATGCGATCTTTGAGTCAGTTAATTCAATCCGATACCTTTCAATTCATGGAGAAAATGCACATTTGCATTATTTTTAGTCACCCCAATGCAAGGGAAGAGTACCCATCAAATTTTGTAACATAGTGAATTGAACAGAAATGCCGTCTCATAAAAAATAGGAGAACTAATATCAACCTACACCTTATTATCTAAGTAATAAATTGTAAATATTAATTAATCTAAAAACTACAACTAATTATTATCTGCTAAAATAAAGACTCAAATGAAAAAAAAATAGGAATAAAATAGTTTGCAATTAACTTTAAGAAGGCAAGACAAGTATCTAAACTTTACTTCCTCTAAGATTTATTTTGTGACATCAACAAAATTTATTCAATTTCATCTTCAATCTCATTAATTAGGAGAATTCCTAATTTACATCAATAATTTTCTCAAGTATACCAACCCTAATATCAAAAATGGCTATTTGAATCCTTTCATAATAGCATATTTTCATGATTGCATTAAGAACAATGAATTCTATAAAAAGAATAGAATCAATTCTAGAAGAATCAAGTAAGTTATCTCTAGGATTACATAAATTGATTTCAACCATGTTAGATCTAATTATACATCAAATTTCTCAATCATAATGCATAATATCAAATAATTAAAACAATACCCTAGAAATATTAATCTAAGCAAAATAAAAAACATATGATTGAATCAAGAAACTAAAGATTTCATTGAAATAGCAATAAAACCAATCACATAACAACCCAAGGATCCACAAGTCTAGATACTAAAAAGTTTAAGCTCTAATCATAGTGAAATCAGAATTCCTCAATGATAAAAAAAAATGCATCATTAAAGAATTCCAAATAAAAACCCTAATTCTTAAAGTAAAATAATATGCTTTTACATTCCTCCAAAAGAACCTTAAAACCTATGACAATGTCTTCTAAAAGTTCTAAAGTCAACTCCCTCATTTCCTTTGTATAGAAAGCATCCGAAACTCTATTTTAATACCAAGACACTATTCAACATGGTCATGTCAAAATTGTTGAACAAAAATTTTTTAAAACTAGAATCTATAGTTGACAAGATTAAGAAACGATCATATCTAGAGGTTGTGTCTAAGTCACGCTTCAAAATAATTCTTTTTGAGAGATATATGATCAATATATATGGTCATGTCTTACCCCTTGATAACTCTTATAATTTATTTCATCAGGCTTCAACTTTAACGCGATTCTAGCATGGTCATTTCAACTATTGGTGTTTTCCTTTTTCAAAAGTTCATAACTTCTTTTATTTGGCTCCAAATTGAGTAAAATTTGATTCTTCTTCTCCCTTTTTAATTCAGTTATTCATTAAAGCCCTAAAATCAAAATATTACTCAAGTTAAAAATAAAATCCTTTAAAAACACATCAAAATGAGGGGAAAATACTTTAATTCTCACTTATTATTCATATCTGGTTACATATCTATCAAATTTCCCCACATTTAAGCATTTTCTTATCCTCAAGCAAATTAATCAACTCAAAAAATAAGACAAGAAATACTTAATTAAACTTATTACTTGATGTGCCTAAAACCACTTAGAAGCACAATCAAAAGACTTAAGAAAAAACAATCTCAAGTCAAGGCAAAACCGGATCCACAAAGGGCAATTTCACGTGAACCCTAATGAAGATATAAGGAAATCCAAAAGTTCAAAGATATAATTGTAATACCAAAATGATAATATCTTCTAACAAAACTCTAATCTCATATAATCCACGAAGATAATCCACAAATGTCAAAGAAATCCTCAATTCCAAGAACTCCTTTCCAATAGTAAAGTACACGTTTTCAAGGGAATTCTTCAATGAAGATTCAAATTCAATTGCAAAGTACTTCAAATAAACACAATAATTCGTCAATAATAAGATGTATTTCTGACCAAGAACTATCTCAATTCAACCCTAGATATGACACACTAGAGAACAAAAGAAATCACAACAAAATGAAATTGATACAACTCACAATTTCAAGATGTTGCACTCGCCACAATTTCAACTCTTGGGATTGAAATTGATAAGAGTTTAGATGAAAATTAGGAACCCTAATTCTCACGTGAAAAGAAGTGTTTGTTCTACAAAAATAAGCCTCCTCAAACCCTCTCTTAAGCAAGTATTTATACTTGCTACTTCTAGGGTTAAAAAGTGCTCAAAATTACAAGTTTGCCACTTTTAAGGTGGTTAGCCCTAAATGAAAATTACAAAGAAATGAAAGTGTCCCAAAACCAAATACAACCAAAATAGTTCATAAAAGAAGATATATATAAAAGAAATGGTTTTCAAGATGTCGGTCTTCTATAGGATCCATCGGCCCAACTCATCGCCGGTTCAGGTCGGTCCATGGATAACCCACAAGCTGAGTCTGAGGGAGTTTGTCCATTGCCCTATAAAATATGATAAGTGTGCCTGTTGCAAAACACAATACAAGAATAATAGAAAGAGATTAATATATAAATAATTCCGGGGTCGATCTACTCAAAATGGGTCCTCATCGCCAAGATTTGAAATCCTTTAGTTCTTGCCCTAATGATAGGTCTTGTCGGATTTTTATTCCTATCATTACTATTTAAGAAACCATTCAAAAGAGATCTTATTTAACCTTGCAATAACTCAAGAAACAAACTCTTAATTTACTTACAATTTCAAAACAAAATTAATGACAACCCTTATACTTTTCACTTAATCAAATTTCTAATGTTCTAATGATAAGAAATAACTCAAGTTCAATAATTAGTCGATGCAAATTAAAGTTTACTCACATCATATTAAACACAAGATTTCCAAGACTCAAATGTCAAATTATTATCTCCGTAGTCAAGGAAAAGTCATAAAAATTTTACTGACTTAACTGAGATGAATAGACCTCCTTCAATTTTTCTATTTACCATAATCCAAGATAAATATATTATACATCCACTTATCCCGTAATCATCCCTCTAGTATATTTCTTTATTGGATTTTTTTTTCTTAATTTAAAAATAGCTTCATTAGTCAATAAGTTCTAAACCATATGATCTTAACCTACTAGGTTTTAAGATACCTCTTCTAACCATCCACTACCTTTATTAAATGGAACTCATTTACTTGAGTTTAGCCTTTACTTGGGCTTTTCTCTTGACCTTTTTAGAGAGCTTTCAATAATAATCTCGAACTCGTCACTCAAGTTAATAGGTATTATTCCACACAAAGGAGGCACCTCACAAGCTTAATTACTCGAGTCAATGAGGAATTCATAAGTTAGTTTAACAAATGTTGGCTCCTGTATATTAAAGAGCCAATCCCATCCACTAATACTAATTAAGCTTCTAACATCATTAGCTAGGCGAGCCTACTCCAGGACAACCTAGTCAATGTATAAGAACTGTCTAAAAGGACGATTCTTCATTTGAGCATACTACTTCTTGTGCCTTAAGTTGTGAAACAGAAGCATAGATTGGGCAATTGTACAACTTGCTTACTAAGAACTTGTACCAACTATATTGACACATGGTTTCTTTTGTGAATGTTTAAATGGCATGGTTTCTACATAAAAAAGATACTTTAACAACAAATAATAGCTTACTCTTTATATAGTTGATATAACTAACTAGAATAATTTCAAGAACATGTTGAACAACATGAATAATTGCTTAGAAAATCATGTCATGTGTTAAAAAAAATAGCATAATAGCCCTAAAAATATTACTCTAGTACACAGATCTAACATAATATTATTGGATTTTCCTTCTCAATAGCTAGTTACTGCTATAGGAATACTAAAAATCCTATCTTTATCAATTTATGCTAATGGAATCTTCATAACAACACAAATAGTGACATGAACAGCAAAATATTCTAGATTTACATAAAGAAAGAAGGAAAAACATACCTAATCTTGGTGAGAAAGTGGTAGGAAGCATGAACAACTAGCTAGGATTACCATGTGTTCAAGAGGGAGTGTGTATGCATGTAAAGTTCAAAAAAATGGGAGCAAGGAGAAAAAGAAATAGTTAGTTTTTATAATACATGGTGGCCAACATAGTCTGTAACACAGTCGTGTACCTTGGGCATGTTGCATTTCAATATAGCCTAAGGTGTGTTGGTAAGTCAACACAACCACTAACATGATCATGTAGACACCTGTGTATCTTTCAATGGATAATGGTGCTACTTGACATGGGGATGGACATGGGCGTGTATGCTCCCATGTATCTTTCTATGGATTTTTATACTTACCTGGTATGGTTGATTGATATGGTCATGTAGATTCATGTGTATCTTTCTGTGGATTTTTACTTTACTCGACATTATTAAGTATACGATCGTGCTTTTTGCCATTTTTTTTTACATGATCAATAGCACGACTGTGCTCTCTAACATTTCCATCTTGAATCCCTTTGCATGGTCATGCACTGGATCATGTAAAATTATTTGCCCCTTTATACAACTATGTTCTTTGACCATGTATCTCCATTTAGCTTTTTATTTCTTCTTTTTTCTTATTATCCTGCATTTATGCTTTCATGAGATAAAGATCAAGTGTAATTCATTTGAAGTAACCAAGTATAAATAAAACACTAAAAAATGTAATTATATCAGATTAAATTATAAAAACTAAGTTAGTACTTGTGTTGCTTCCTTGGAAATGCTGTTGTTTAACGCGGTTGGCTTCACGAGTGTTACCTTATTTATGATTTGGTACAATGGAGGAAAAACTCCTTCCTAGTATTTAGGTTGAGCACAACTCCTAAATAGAATTTTAACCTTTGGCCATTGACCTTGAACACACCATTTTATGGGTGCGAGACATCGACTTCCCGATAGGGATAATTTTTTATAACTGTAAACGGTCCAAGCCATCTTAATTTGAGTTTTCATAGGAATATAGGTGAAGTTAAGAGTTGAACAATAACACTTAATAACCTTCCTAAAATTTCTTGTCTTATTTAATTTATATAATAACACTTGATAGCCTTCCTAAAATTTTGTGTCCTATTTAATCCTTTGATCATGGTAACTCTTGGTCCAGTCTTTCTAAATTTTAGAGTTTTCGTACACCATAGCTTGCCATTCATCAAATTCATTCAAACGGAACTTTCAGTTCTTTCCTACAAAATCAAGATCATAGTTTAGTAGTTTAAGTGCATAATAAGCTCTATGTTCAATTCCAATTGTTAAGTGGTAGGTTTTTCTATATACTAGTCTATAAGGTATAGCTCTTAAGGGGGTTTTGTAAGCAGTCCACTATGCCTATAGTACATCATCTAATTTTGTTAACCAATCTTTGTGATTAGATGACATTGTCTTTTCCAAAATTCCTTTTATCCCCTTATTAGTTACTTCCACTTACCCACTTGTTTCAAGGTGATAAGGGGTAGCTATCCTATTATTAACCCCATACTTTTGAAGTATTTTCTCAAATTGTTGTTTGCAAAAGTGTGTACCCCTATCACTTAGTATTGCCTTAAGCATGCTAAAGCATGAAAATAATTTCTTTAAGAACCTAGTAACTACTCTAGTGTCATTCGTGTCTACAACCTAGGCTTTAATCCATTTAGATACATAGTCAACTACCACAAAAATGTATTTGTTACCATGAGAACTTAGAATAGGTCCCATAAAGTCAATTCCCCATATCTTAAACACCTTGTAGACTAGTATCGAGTTTTGAAGCATTTTATCTTGTCAAGATATATTACTAACTCTTTGGCAATTATTATACAATTGCACATACCTATGGACATTTTAAAACAATGTAGGCCAATAAAAACCCAATTCTAGCACTTTGTAGGGGGTTCTATTGGTGTTATGGTGTCCTCCAATTGGTCATGTGGGACAATGTCCTAAAATCTACCATCTTTTGTTATAGGAAACACAACTTTGGATTATTTGATCTACACACCCATGGAATAAGTATGGTTCCTCCTAAAAGTAGAACTTTAGATCAAAAAAAAGAATTTCTTCTTTTGTTGATGCAAAAGTCCCTTTCGTAGGATTTTAGCAATTAGATCATTGGTGATGTCAACAAACCGAGGAAATTTATATTCTCTTACCTATTGAAGTTAGTAGAGTTGTTCTTCTAGGAATTGATCATTGATGTCCTTTGCATCTAACTTTTTTAAGTTTAGAGGTTCACTACTAGATTTTTGGCTCCTTTCTTGTCTCTTATTTCTAAAGCAAAATCTTGCAACAACAAGATCAACCTAACTAAGTGAGGTTTAGCTCTTGATTTCTTTAGTAAATAATGCAAAGTAGTATAAACAAAAAAACCTTAGAAAAAACTAAATAAGGTAAAAAAATTTCAAAAGCAAACACTATGACTAGCAATTCTTTTTTAGTAGTAGTACAATTTTTCTTGAGCATTTGTCAAAGTTTTGCTCACATAGTAGATTGGTTGAAAGTGCTTATCCTTCCTTTGTCCTAAAATTGTGCTCTAACTTTAATCTATGCTTATCCTCAATAAGTCGCGTTAAGATGTAATCATGGTAGCAATATTGCCTCATTTCTTTTTATTGAGAGCATCTACTACCACATTTGGTTTTCTTAGATGAAACTGGATTTTTGTATCATAATCCTTAGTCAACTCCAACCATCTTCTCTAGCACATATTTAACTCCTTTTGACTGAAAATGTACTTTAAGCTTTTGTGGTCAGTGAAGATTTTCCATTTTTCACCATAAAGAAAGTGTCCACAACTTGAGTGCTAACACCACTGTTGCTAGCTTTAGGTCATGAGTTGGCTAATTCCATTCATATGGCTTTAGTTGTCGTGATGCATAAGTTATTACTCTTCCATCTTGCATTAAAACACATCCTAGACCTTGAACTGATACATCATTGTAGATGATGAACTCTTCTCCACTTTTAGGTGAAGCTAATACTAAAGCTGATATTAACTTTTTCTTCAACTTCTAGAAACTAACTTTACAATTGTCATCCCAAACAAACTTTACTGCTTTTTTGGTCATGTGAGTTAAGGGAGTTACTATGCTAGAAAACCTTTCAACAAACCTTTTGTTGTAGACAACTAAACCTGGAAAGCTTTTAACTTTTATCACTATCTTTGGTCTGAGCTAGTAAACTACTATTCTTACTTTTTCTAGGCCTAGAGAAATCCCATTCTTATTTACTACATAACTTAAGAAAGTCACATGTTCAAGCTAAAACTCACACTTTTTAATGGCATAAAGCTTTTTAGCCTATAGCCTACCCAATAATAGCTTTAAATGTTCTTTTTGATCTTCATTACTCCTAGAATATACTAAAATGTCATCAATGAAGATGACCACAACCTTATCTAGGAAGTCTTTATAGACCCTATTCATCAAATTCATAAAAGCTACAAGTGTGTTAGTCAACTTGAAGGGCATCACTAGAAATTCAAAATGCCCATAACTTAACCTGAATGCTATTTTTTCAACATCCTCTTCCTTTATCCTCGATTGGTGATATCCCCATCTCATATCAACTTTGAGAATACTTAAGCTCATTGTAATTGATCAAAGAGGTCATCAATTTTAGGGAAGGGGTACTTGTTTTTAACAGTGACCCTATTTAGCTTCTTGTGATCTATATAGAGTCACATATTACTATCTTTCTTGTTAACAAATAAAACCAGTGCACCCTATGAAGACATAGTAGGTCTAATTGATGAGATCCATGATGAGAGTTAAGCCGGAAGAAGGAATGTGGATCCTCTTGAAGTGCCGTCTGGACCGATCACAAGAAGTCGAGCGAAACGACTCAAGGAAGCACTTAACAGGTTGATAAAGGATGTCAATGAAGCCGGAAAGGATTGGAGCAATCATGAAGTTGGAACGGATTGGAACAACCATGGGAAGACCCTTTCTCTTATACAAGTCACACCGGACACGGGTTGAAGAGAGCGTGTACTTTCAAGGCACAACCGTGTAGGAATTCCAAGATTGCACAGAATCATACACGGCTAGACACACGGCTAAAAGGCACGGCCGTGTATGGAGTCAAGCAAATCCACAGAAAGATACACGACCAGAAGTACACGGTCGTGTATGTGACCGGAATGTGCACAGAAAAGTACACGGCCAAAGTACACGATCATGTACATGGCCGTATATCCCCTGCCGGCCAGCTTGTTCTGTTTTCGTATTTTTACGCAACTTATCTAAGCTACGTCGTTTTGGACTTGTTTTTCACGAATTGTAACCCTAGTATAAAAGCTCTTAGGGTTTAGAACAACATAGAATATACATCTTTGAACATTAAACACTTTTGAGAGGCACCTCTCTTGGTTCTTCAAGAACTAAATCGAACTTATCGGATTAATTTTGGTGGCGTTCATTCTGACTTATCAATCGGTCTTTCATCCCGATTGTGGCGTCTTCACATTATACTAAGGTTCTTGTCTCGCTTATAGACAACGGGTTACGGTTTCCACTTTAGGTGTTTGGCATCGTAGGTAACGAATTTCCGAATGTATTGGTATTGGGTTTCGTCACGGGTCAGCGTGGTTCGTATCAGTTTGGTATCAGAGCTTAGGTTTGTCAAAACATCAAGTTCGGTTGAGGAAGGTAATATCAAAAACCCTAACTCCAATCGTTCATATCAATTATCGTATTCAATTTCGTAGTATTGATTGTCTTTTGATAGTGTAATATCGACTAGGCGATTGTTAAAAAGAAAAAAGAAAAAGAGAAAATCACGACAAAAAAAAAAAGAAGAGAAAAGAAAAGAAAAGAAAAACGTGATCAAGAGCAACAACCAAGACAAAAAAAAAAAAATCGGATAGAAAAATAGAGGAAAATTTACGAACCCTAGAGTTGTTTTGAATTCTATGGAAGGAAATTGGTGTAGTTCGGGTTAGTTCCAAGAGAATTGAGAAGAGGAAATTGGCGAGTTGATATCATCATTATTTTTGTGAATACACGAATGACTGTGTGATATCATCATTTGAGCGAAACACATAAGGGAGTGTATCGTGAGGTTTAATTATATATATATTTGTGTTAGTACTAATCTTTTCTGTAGGGACTATGTCAAGACAACATTCTCCTGAAGGTGAGAGGGGAAGGTTTGATGCTAGGTTAGTAATTGAGGCGTTGAGGGGAGAAATGAAGAGGATGTTCCAAGAGGGAATGGAACAAAGTCATGAGACGGTAGAGCAAAGACTAGAGCAATCCACAAACGTATTCCAAGGGCGTAAGAGGGAAAGTCGTTCCAGGAGAGTACCGAGGGGTGGAGATGAAATGTCGGATGATGACTTTGATGAGCCTTATGTTGGGAGTTATAGAGGATATAGTGGTCGGAATAGAGGAACTAGAGATTGGGAAGATAGAGGAGATAGGAATAGAGAGGATGATCAATTGAGTAGCATAAAGATGAAGATTCCTCCTTTCCAAGGGAAGAATGATCCCGAGGCGTACTTAGAGTGGGAGAAAAAGGTGGAGATGGTGTTTGATTGTCACAACTATAGTGGGAGAAAGAAAGTAAAACATGCTGCCATTGAATTTTTGAATTATGCTATAGTGTGGTGGGATCAATTAATGTTGAGTAGAAGGAGGAGTGGCGAGCTACCTGATGGGTCTTGAATCCAACAAAAATAAAACCTACTCCTAGACAATTTTATGATTTGCATATAGTGGTGAGTAGGGTCGAATCCATAGAGATTGGTTAAACTTATTTCTATTCAAGGAGAATAAAAGGGAAAAGAAAAATGGGGGGGGGGGGGGGGGGGGGGGGGGGGGGGTTTGTTTGTGAATCAAAATAAAGTAAAACAAGGTAAGAAAATCGGATATTAATAAAAGCCTAGCCAAAGGAATCAAGATAGTTTAATTCAAGGAATTGATCATTGATGCAAATGTTCTCTATTCTTGTTCCTAGATAAACTGGTTGTGGTTATTAACAAGCTCTAACAACCTATCTCTCCTTACTTCCTCGATAACCTCAGACAAGCGCTTTGAATTATTTTTCTTATTGATTAAACAACCCTAGACAAGCGCTTAGGATTTAATCTATCAATAGCATTAAGATCTAGAGAGACTACCAATTCATGCTAGTAGATTATAAGATAACCTATTTAAACATGATCACACACCTCCATAACATGAATTCGATCATCTCTTTTATAACCAAACATGTTATTGCATCACTAAGACTAGAACAATCAAACAATTACGGATTTGACGTGCTAGTTGACAATATATTAACTTGCTAATTGAGTAGAAGAGCTCTATTCATACCAATCAATAAAGATAATAATGACAAAACGATCAAAAGATATATGAATACCCGAAAGCAAAGAATAGAATAAATACAAGTCAATTAGACCTCACAATTCGTGGAGAATTAAACATCTATGACCCTTTGGCTAGAAAAGCAGCTTAGCTACTCATGTTCATCAATAAAACAAAAAATAAAAATAAAAACATAACAAGCCTCTGTTTCCGGCTGCCTGCTCTGCCTCCGCGTTTCCTTCTTGTCTCCAAAGTGATCCAAGATTCAAAGATTGCAAAAATTCTTCTAACCCTCTAGGGTTGGTTCTATTTATATTGTTAGGGAGATGGCATGTGATCTTTTGCTAGCAAGATACGAAAATATCTTTCCTTTTCTAAGTAGATTTCGAGAAGTGAAGATTCGTCTGCCTGGCACGCCCCAACACACGGCCGTGGGTCAAGTCGTGCCTTCATCTGTGCATAATCTACAAGTCTTCATCCGTGTCCAGTGTGTACCATGGTTAGACCCACGGCTAGATTTCAAGCCGTGCCTTCATCTGGTTGATGTTCCACACTTTCTTCTCATTGGCACACCTAGCTTCCACCACGGCTTCAAGCACGGTTTCTCCCACGGCTTCCACCACGACCGTGCCCTAAGCCGTGTCTCTCTCTCTTCAAAGTCTACATTTCCGCCTTCTTGTCCAGTGTGTAACACGGTTTGAACCTTGGCCGTGCCTCAAACCGTGCTTCCTCCGGTGGTGTAATTCCTTGTCTTGATCCAAGTTGTAGATGACTTCTCTAAAATACTTGAATTAGCATCTTTGACTCCATTTAACCTGATTTATCACGATGATAGAATTAAAGTACCATTTCCTTATGATTTCTATAAAATCAATAATAATTTAACACAATTTATACTATAAAGATTGAGTATAAAATGGCTCTATCAAATTCCCCCACACTTAAACTCTTGCTTGTCCTTAAGAAATTGCATCAAATCAATTGAGAAATCTGTCATAGATTATACAAACTTTCTTTTCATCATTCCAAGCATCTATTCATTTGTAATTCATGACTTGTAGTTTTAATGTCTACTACTTCGACCAAACCGGTTTCCTGTGATCAAATTACTATGGACAAAATTCAATAGCTAATCTAAACAAAACAAACTTTAATCCTCATGTTTAGCAAAAGAATTTTTATTCCAAAAGTAAATACTTAATCCACTAAGGAAAAACACCCAATTAAACTTCATTGGACATTAGCAAACATATAATCCTTGCAACATAAAGTAAAAGCATATAGTATCAACTCTTTCCATAGATTTTCTCCCTTTTCTAGTCTTGTTTTATTCAATGAATGTTTACATTCATGTTCTTTTGATTTATTCAAGCATCTGTTTTGATGGGTTTTTGCCCGCTTCTTTTCATGAACTTTCGCCTTTTTCGCCCTTATCGTTATAGTGAGTTCATTGAGTTGGCACATCCCGAGCTCATCACTCAAGTGACCGGGTTTTGAGATACCCCTACGGACTCTTCCTCACTCTAACATTCAAGTTTGAATACTCTTAACTCAATTAGTTGAATCATTGGAGTAATGGCTATGCTTGATTTTTTTTTTTTCACTAAGTGTTATGATTGCTTTACAAACAACTTCAAAGAGTATACAGTAGCTAATATAACCTAGAAGTAAACTTGTTTATTTTTAACTTAGGGACTCGACTTACTCTTAGACTTCCAATTCTAAAGCTAAATACAAGGTAAATTTGTTTCTTAAAGATTTTAACCATGTATTCTAATCACAACAGTGAGTGAGTAAAACATTTGAACAAGTCAATTTCACATTTTGTAGATGCTTATTACAACATTTAGTACAATCTCTAGATTTCATGATAATTTTGAAAAACTTTGGCTTAAAATTGCTTAAGGACAAACATTCAGAGTATAATTTAGTTCTCTATTCTCTATATTTTATTATCCTCTCCCCCACACTTAGCTTGAACAGTGTCCTCACTGTTCCTAATTCAGCACAATTGAAGAAGAATTAACAACACAAAGGACATTAGAGAATAAGAGAAAGGAAATATTGGTACTTCCCTGGTATTGGAGTGCTCCCTTTAAGCTCTGGAAAGTGTCATGTGATTATGTGTATCCTTGCTGCAGCTGATCCAAAGAGTTCAAAAACTACACTAAAATCAAAACAAACTAAACTAAAACAAAACAAAACTAAAACAAACCAAAACTAATGCAAAACAAAACTTCTTTTTTTTTTTACATGGGTTGCCTCCCATGAAGCGCCTTTCTTTAATGTCTTTGGCTAGATGTTCCTGGCTAAATATTCGGATAAGGATTTTGATTCCAACCTTGGTGCCTGTGGTGATGGGTTAATAGCATCCGTAACAAAAACAGGAGAGATATCGTTAGGATGTTTCATGGCATCATAAATGTTAAATTTAATCACTTCACCATCAAATTCCATAGTGAGGGTGCCATCATTTACATCGATTTCCATTTTAGATGTCATAAGGAATGGTCGCCCTAATAATATCAGTGATGAAGTATGAGAATCACTATCGTCCATGTCAAGCACATAAAAATCAGCAGGAAAAACCAATCCATTGACTTGAACTAAAACATCCTCTAGAACTCCCTTAGGATAAACATTGGACCTATCAGCAAGTTGAACAATAATACCCGTTTCTTTTAAAGGACCAACATTTAAACGTTGATAAACAGACAAAGGCATGACATTGATAGAAGCTCCTAGATCACACATGGCTTTAGCGATTCCAAGATTACCTATTTTGCAAGGAATAGTAAACATACCTGGATCCTTGCATTTAGGGGGAAGCTTCTTTTGAATAATAGCTGAAACATTTTCACTCACACTAATCTTTTCATTGCCTTTCAGCTTCCTTTTGTTAGTGCATAAGTCTTTGAGAAATCTAGCATAGCGCGGTATTTGCTTAATTGCATCAAGCAAAGGAATATTTACCTCGACTTTGCGAAAAGTTTCCAGAATCTCTTTTTCTTCCGCTTCATTCTTGGATTTCGCTAATCTGGAGGGGAAAGGAGGTGGTATCAATGTGACCTTCGATGGCTCAACTAGAGACTTGCTAATCTGGTCGCCCTGCTGGCTCGGAGTCGAAATCTCTTTCTTGGTCTCTTCCTCAAGATTAGACGGATGTCCTTTCTTATTTGATCCCTGCAATTTTGTTCCACTTCTCAAGGTAATTGCATTAACGCTTTGCTTCGGGTTTGTAATAGTTTGAGAAGGTAACTTACCTTGAGTTTCTAACCTGTTTACGACTAAAACAAGTTGGCTTACCTGATTCTCCAAGTTTTGGATGCTCTGCTTTGCCTCATCCTGAAATTGTTTTGTATTAACAGCGAGTGATTTAACAATTTCCTCAAGAGACATACCTGAAGTGGAAGGAGCTTGGGGTACGTGGTGTGATGGCTTAGGCTAGAATTGTTGGACATGTTGAGGGTTATTGCCATATCGGAAGTTAGGATGATCCCTCCATCCAGGATTGTAAGTATTCGAGTAGGGGTCATACTTCCTTTGTGGCTGTCCTGGGAATCCTCCTACAGCATTGGCGTGTTCATGATTGTCATCTTGCAATGTGGGGCACATGTCGGTCGGATGATTAGGAGCAGCGTAAATTCCACATGCCTTCACCTGCTGCGTTTTTCCAAGAGCTAGCTGCTGCACAAGGGAGGTTAGATTAGAAATTTGATGTTCAAGGTTAGACACACTTACCTCATTTACCTTCCTTAAGATGCATCATGCCTATACCCAAATTGTTGCGAATTGGCAGCCATAATGGAGATCAATTCCCTAGCTTGACCAGGGGTTTTGTTTACTATGGCGCCTCCACTTGCAGCATCCATCATCTTCCTCTCCATCGGAAGTAGGCCTTCATAAAAATATTGGATGAGGAGTTGTTCAGATATCCCATGTTGTGGGCAGCTTGAACACAGTTGCTTGAACCTCTCCCAATACTCATGAAGAGTCTCGGTGTCCCTCTGTTTTATACCACAAATTTCTCTTCTTATACCAGCGGCTCTGGATGCGGGGAAAAATTTATCCAAGAAGAGTCTCACCATATCAGTCCATGTGGTTATAGAACTTGGAGGTAAATAAAACAACCCATCTTTAGCTTTAGTACTTAAAGAAAATGGAAAAGCGCGTAGCTTGATTTGATCGTCGGTTATTCCTTGTGGCCTCATACTAGAACACACTATATGAAACTCTTTCAAATGTTATGAGGATCTTCATTCTCAAGACCATGAAAGGAGGGTAGCAGATGTATCAACCCAGATTTTAACTCGAATTCCACAGCTAGTTCGAGATAGTGAATACAAAGTGGTTGTTGATTCACATCCGGTGCAGCCAACTCCCTTAAGGCTCTCTTGGGATTTGCCATATCGTCTTCTTTTTCTGAATCAAGGGATGAATCAAACAAATCCGATGCTAAGTTCAGTCTAGTGGATGATCTAGCTTCTTATCGCAACCTCTTTAGAGTCTTCTCAATCTCCGGATTATAAGTTAGTTCACCTGTCTGAGAAGAACGAGTCATACAAGAATAGAAATAAATTTGACACCAATCCCCGGCAACGGCGCCAAAATTTGATAGGTGTCAAATCCAACAAAAATAAAACCTACTCCTAGACAATTATATGGTTTGCATATAGTAGTGAGTAGGGTCGAATCCACAGAGATTGGTTAAACTTATTTCTATTCAAGGAGAATAAAAGGGAAAAGAAAAATGGGGGGGTTTTGTTTGTGAATCAAAATAAAGTAAAACAAGGTAAGAAAATCGGATATTAATAAAAGCCTAGCCAAACGAATCAAGATAGTTTAATTCAAGGAATTGATCATCGATGCAAATGTTCTCTATTCTTGTTCCTAGATAAACTGGTTATGGTTATTAACAAGCTCTAACAACCTATCTCTCCTTACTTCCTCGATAACCTCAGAGAAGCGCTTTGAATTATTTCTCTTATTGATTAAACAACCCTAGACAAGCGCTTAGGATTTAATCTATCAATAGCATTAAGATCCAGAGAGACCACCAATTCATGCCAGTAGATTATAAGATAACCTATTTAAACATCATCACACACCTCCATAACATGAATTCGATCATATCTTTTATAACCAAACATGTTATTGCATCACTAAGACTAGAACAATCAAACAATTACGGATTTGACGTGCTAGTTGACAATATATTAACTTGCTAATTGAGTAGAAGAGCCCTATTCATACCAATCAACAAAGATAATAATGACAAAACGATTAGAAGATATATGAATACCCGAAAGTAAAGAATAGAATAAATACAAGTCAATTAGACCTCACAATTCGTGGAGAATTAAACATCTATGACCCTTTGGCTAGAAAAGTAGCTTAGCTACTCATGTTCATCAATAAAACGAAAAATAAAAATAAAAACATAACAAGCCTCTGTTTCCGGCTGCCTGCTCTGCCTCCGCGTTTCCTTCTTGTCTCCAAAGTGATCCAAGATTCAAAGATTGCAAAAATTCTTCTAACCCTCTAGGGTTAGTTCTATTTATATTGTTAGGGAGACAACATGTGATCTTTTGCTAGCAAGATACGAAAATATCTTTCCTTTTCCAAGTAGATTTCGAGAAGTGAAGATTCGTCTGCCTGGCACGCCCCAACACACGGCCGTGGGTCAAGCCGTGCCTTCATCTGTGCATAATCTACAAGTCTTCATCTGTGTCCAGTGTGTACCACGGTTGGACCCACGGCTAGATTTCAAGCCGTGCCTTCATCTGGTTGATGGTCCACACTTTCTTCTCATTGGCACACCTAGCTTCCACCACGGCTTCAAGCACGGTTTCTCCCACGGCTTCCACCACGACCGTGCCCTAAGCCGTGTCTCTCTCTGTTCAAAGTCTACATTTCCGCCTTCTTGTCCAGTGTGTAACACGGTTTGAACCTTGGTCGTGCCTCAAACCGTGCTTCCTCCGGTGGTGTAATTCCTTGTCTTGATCCAAGTTGTAGATGACTTCTCTAAAATACTTGAATTAGCATCCTTGACTCCATTTAACCTGATTTATCACGATGATAGAATTAAAGTACCATTTCCGTATGATTTCTATAAAATCAATAATAATTTAACACAATTTATACTATAAAGATTGAGTATAAAATGGCTCTATCACCACCTATTGAGTCTTGGGAAGAGATGAAAAGAGTGATGAAGAAGCGGTTTGTGCCTGCGTATGACTATCGTGAATTGCATAACAAGTTGCAAACTCTGAGGCAGGGAAGCCGAAGTGTAGATGAGTATTTCAAGGAGATGGAAGTCACTATGATTAGGGCGAATGTAGAGGAGGATAGAGAGGCTACAATGGCTAGGTTTCTTGCTGGGTTGAATAGAGAAATCCAAAATGTGGTTGAATTGCAATATTATGTAAAATTAGAGGATATGGTCCACATGGCTATAAAGGTTGAGAACCAGCACAAGAGGAAAGGTAGTAGTAATGCACGGTTTCCACAAGGTAATGGTTCATCCACTTGGAAGACCAACCAATGGAAGAAAGAAGAAAAGCCTTTACCCACCAAACCAAAAGGGGAGCTGAGGTAAGCGGCTAGTGGCGGTAGTGAAGCGAGCATTGAATGTGCAGGTGAAGGAAGAAGAAGAGGTGCAAAGAGAGAATATATTTCATACTAGATGTTATCTAGGAGATCACATTTGTAGTTTGATCATTGATGGAGGAAGTTGCACCAACGTAGTGAGTAATTTTATTGTTGAGAGGCTGGGGCTCAAAACTATTAGACACCTTAGTCCATATAAATTGCAATGGTTGAATGATAGTGGTGAGACTAAGGTGAGTAAGCAAGCCTTGATTGGTTTTCACATTGGAAGGTATGAGGATAAGGTGTTATGTGATGTAGTGCCAATGCAAGCATGTCATGTGTTGTTGGGGAGGCCATGGCAATTTGATAGGAAGGTTGTTCATGATGGTTTTTCTAACAAGTATACGCTTGTTCACCAAGGGAAAAGCTTTAATCTTAAACCGTTAACACCCAAACAAGTGTATGAGGACCAGTTGCAGCTACAACAGTCTTTTGCAAAACATAAGGTGAGTGAAAAGCGAAGTGAGAGTGAGAGAGCAAAAGACAATGAGTAGGAAAAGGAATATAAAAGTCAAGATCAAAAGGAAAAAGAGAGGAAGGCTGGAAAGAGTGTGAGAGGCCAAGTTGAAGGGGAATCAACTTTGGTGGTGAGTGAAAAGGAGAGGGCAGCCTTGCAAAAGGAGAGTTGTGTGGCAAGAGTGAGTGTAGTGAGGAGAGCGTTAGTGATTAAGCAACCTATGTTGTTGCTGGTTTTTAAGGAAACATGTTTGACTACTAACGACTTATCTAACTCTTTGCCTAGTGTGGTTGTATCTCTTGTGCAGGGCTTTGAAGATGTCTTCCCTGAGGAGATTCCAAAGGGATTACCACTTATTCGTGGTATTGAGCACCAGATTGACCTTGTACCCGGAGCATCGATTCCAAACCAGCCAGCTTATAGGAGTAATCCGGAGGAGACAAAGGAACTCCAAAGGCAGGTCAATGAATTAATGGAGAAGGGGTACGTGAGAGAAAGCATGAGTCCATGTGTAGTGCCTGTGATTTTTGTGCCTAAGAAGGATGGGACATGGAGAATGTGTGTTGACTTTCGTGCCATCAATAACATTACGGTAAAGTATCGTCATCCCATTCCTCGCTTAGATGACTTGTTAGATGAGTTACATGGGTCTAGTGTCTTTTCCAAAACTGATTTGAAAAGTAGATATCACCAAATTAGAATGAAAGAAGGTGATGAATGGAAAACTACATTTAAGACAAAATATGGATTGTATGAGTGGTTAGTAATGCCTTTCGGTTTAACTAATGCACCTAGTACTTTTATGAGACTAATGAACCATGTTTTGAGGACTTTTATTGGAAAATTTGTGGTTGTCTATTTTGATGATATTCTTATTTACAGCAAGAGTTTGGAAGATCATATATCTCACTTGAGGGATGTTTTAGAAGTGCTTCGAAAGGAACAATTATATGCTAACCTCAAGAAGTGCACTTTTTGCACAGACAAACTTGTGTTTCTTGGTTTTTTTGTTAGTGCACAAGGAATACAGGTTGACGAAGAAAAGATTTGTGCGATCCAAGAATGGCCTAGTCCAACCAATGTAAGTAATGTGCGGAGTTTCCATGGACTAGCGAGTTTTTACAGGAGATTTTTGAAGTATTTCAGCACCATTGCAGCACCACTTACTGAGGTAATTAAGAAGAACGTGGGGTTCAGCTGGGGGGAGCAACAAGAGAAGGCATTTCAGACGCTTAAAAATAAGCTGACTTAGGCGCCGTTACTTGCTTTACCTAACTTTGCTAAAACGTTTGAAATTGAGTGTGATGCTTCAGGATTAGGTATTGGAGCAGTGCTTATGCAGGAGAGAAGACCGATTGCATTCTTTAGCGAGAAGCTAAGTGGGGTAACCTTGAATTACCCTACTTACGACAAGGAGCTATATGCATTGGTTCGAGCCCTAGAGACGTGGCAACATTACCTTTGGCCGAAAGAGTTCGTGATCCACACTGATCATGAATCCTTGAAGTACATGAAGGGGCAACACAAGCTGAATAAAAGGCATGCTCGTTGGGTGGAGTTCATCGAAACATTTCCATATGTTATCCACTACAAGCAAGGTAAAGAGAATGTCGTTGTTGATGCACTATCTAGAGGGTATACTCTTATCTCTACTCTTAGTTCTAGACTGCTTGGTTTTGAGCACATTAAGGAGTTATATGCTGCTGGTCAAGATTTTTGTGAGGAGTATGTGTATTGTAAGAAGAGTGGGCATGGAAAATTTTATAAACATGAAGGATTCTTGTTTAGGGAGAGTAAACTGTGCATTCTAATTTGTTCCTTAAGAGAATTACTAGTGAGGGAGTCTCATGGAGGAGGGTTAATGGGACACTTTGGCGTAGCTAAAATATTAGGGGTATTGCAGGAACACTTCTATTGGCCTCACATGAAACGAGATGTTGAGAGGATTTGTGAGCGATGTGTCACGTGTAGGCAAGCGAAATCTAGAGTCCAACCTCAAGGGCTTTACACCCCACTTCCCATTCCTCATGAGCCGTGGGTAGATATTTCTATAGACTTTGTGTTAGGATTACCCAGGTCTAGACATGGTCGGGATTCTATTTTTGTAGTTGTTGATAGATTCTCTAAAATGGCACATTTCATTCCTTGTCACAAAACGGATGATGCTTGTAATATTGCTAATTTATTCTTTAAGGAAGTTGTGCGATTGCATGGTATGCCTAGAACAATTGTATCAGATAGGGATGCTAAGTTCTTAAGCTACTTTTGGAAGACCTTGTGGGCTAAGTTAGGAACTAAGTTATTGTTTTCTACTACTTGTTATCCACAGACTGATGGTCAAACTGAGGTAGTGAATCGAACTTTATCTACTTTGTTGAGGGCTGTAATTAAAAAGAATATTAAGAGTTGTGATGATTGTTTGCTGCATGTTGAATTTGCTTATAACCGTACAGTGCATTCTGCTACTAAATTTTCTCCTTTTGAAATTGTGTATGGTTTTAATCCACTAACTCCTTTGGATTTATCACCTTTTCCTATGTCTAAGTATGTTAATTTATATGGCACGAAGAAGGCCGAATTTATTAAACAGATCCACGAGAAGGCAAGGCTGAACATTGAGCGACGAACAGAGCAGTATGTGAAACAAGCCAACAAGGGTCGTCGACAAGTTGTTTTTGAAACTGGAGATTGGGTTTGGGTTCACATGCGCAAAGAGCAGTTTCCCATGCAGCGTCGATCTAAACAACTTCCTAGAGGTGATGGGCCATTTCAAGTTCTTAAGCGCATCAACGACAATGCATACAAGATAGATTTGCCTGGTGAGTATCAAGTAAGTGTCACATTTAATGTTACTGATCTGAGTCCTTTTGATGTAGGTGACGATTTGAGGATAAATCCTTTTCAAGAGGAGGGGAATGATGAGATCCATGATGAGAGTCAAGCCGGAAGAAGGAATGTGGATCCTCTTGAAGTGCTGCTTGGACCAATCACAAGAAGTCGAGTGAAACGACTCAAGGAAGCACTTAACGGGTTGATAAAGGATGTCCATGAAGCCGAAAAGGATTGGAGCAATCATGAAGTTGGAACGGATTGGAACAACCATGGGAAGGCCCTTGCTTTTATACAAGTCACACCGGACACGGGTTGAAGAGGGCATGTACTTTCAAGGCACGGTCGTGTAGGAATTCCAAGATTGCACAGAATCATACACGGCTAGACACACGGCTAAAAGGCACGGCCTTGTATGGAGTCAAGCAAATCCACAGAAAGATACACGGCCAGAAGTACACGGTCGTGTTTGTGACCTGATAGGAATAAAAATCCGACAAGACCTATCATTAGGGCAAGAACTGAAGGATTTCAAATCTTGGCGTTGTGGGCCTATTTTGAGCAGATCGACCTCGGAATTATTTATATATTAACCTCTTTTCTATTATTCTTGTATTGTGTTTCCCAACAGGCACACTTATCATATTCTATAGGGTAATGGACAAACTCCCTCAGACTCAAATTGTGGGTTATCCATGGACCGACCTGAATCGGCGATGAGTTGGGCCGATGGATCCTATAGAAGACCGGCATCTTGAAGACCATTTCTTTTATATATTTACACTTTTATGAACTATTTTGGTTGTATTTTGGTTTTGGGACACTTTTATTTCTTTATAACTTTCATTTAGGGTTAGCCACCTTAAAAGTGGCAAACTTGTAATTTTGAGCACTTTTTAACCCTAGGAGTAGCAAGTATAAATACTTGCTTAAGAGAGGGTTTGAGAGGCTAATCATTTTGCAGATTAAACACCTCTTTTCACATGAGAATTAGGGCTCATACCTTGGTTCCAAACTCTTATCAATTTCAATACCAAGAGTTGAAATTGTGGCGAGTGCAACATCTTGAAATTGTGAGTTATATCAATTTCATTTTGTTGTGATTTCTTTTCTTCTCTAGTGTGTCATATCTAGGGTTGAATTGAGATATTTCTTGGTCAGATATACTTGTTGTTATTCACAAATTCTTGTGATTATTTGAAGGAATTATCATATTGATCCAATTCATCTTTAAGGATTTCCTTGATAACGTGATTTTCACCATTGGGAAAGGATTCATATTTTTTGGTTTTTCTTTGTCAAATTGAGGCTTCATAGAGTGTTGTTAGAAGGAATTTTCATTGAGGTATTCTGATTATATCAATAGTTGTTTGAATTTCATCCTTTCATCATTAGGGTCATTTGAAAAGTGCCATTTTTTTATTCAATTTTGTCTTGACTTGAGATAGTTATTCTTGAGTCTTTTGGATGTGCTTTTAAGTGTGTTTAGGCACATCATCTTTTTGGTATCAGAGCAATATCATATTTGGATTTAAGATTAAACACATCCTAATTGAAGAACATTGGTTATAAACATTGGAAATTGACGCCATTATTCAAGAGATTGAGACTAGTTTGATTGTCTTTCAAATTGGTTTTGTATGTGCTTATTCTTGGTTTTGAGCACATCATGACCGGAATGTGCACAGAAAAGTACACAGTCGTGTACACGGCCGTGTATCCCCTGCCGGCCAGCTTGTTCTGTTTTCGTGTTTTTACGCATCTTATCTAAGCTACGTCGTTTTAGACTTGTTTTTCATGAATTGTAACCCTAGTATAAAAGCTCCTAGGGTTTAGAACAACATAGAATATACATCTTTGAACATTAAACACTTTTGAGAGGCACCTCTCTTGGTTCTTCAAGAACTAAATCGAACTTATCGAATTAATTTCCGTGGCGTTCATTCTGACTTATCAATCGGTCTTTCATCCCGATTGTGGCGTCTTCACTTTATACCAAGGTTCTTGCCTCACTTATAGACAACGGGTCGCGGTTTCCACTATAGGTGTTTGGCATCGTAGGTAACGAATTTCCGAACGTATTGGTATTGGGTTTCGTCACGGGTTGGCGTGGTTCATATCACTAATGAACCATTTGTCCTAAAACTCCTGTAGTTGTGTCTTTAACTTGACTACTTTTGTAAAGGCCATTCTGTGTGGTGTCTTGGAGATTGGCATTGCACCTAGTACTAAATTGATGCTAAACTCTATTTCCTAAGCTGGGAGTAATCTAGGTAGTTCATCTGTAAAGACATTTAGGAATTGATAATCACCATAAAACTCCAAATTCTAGGAAGATTTTAAGCTCTCTTAAGTTGATAATTAATAAAAAAAATCATCTGAAATTGATGCTTAATCAAGGAATATGTTGCTTTCAGGTATAATGAAGATCATTGAAAGAAATTGAGAAGAAAACAACAAAGAGAAAGGAAGAAGAGCATCTCCTTTGCCTGCCATGCCCCCATATCAGGGGCATATGAATAACATACCACCACCACGCCCCCATATGAATAGCAGACCACCACCACGCCCCCATATCAGGGGCGTATGGAAGAGAAATCAGGAACAAAAGCTACCACGCCCCTTGCCATGGGGCGTGGCAGAGGGTGTATGGAACCAGAAGTGAAAGACAAAGCCACCATGCCCCTGATATGGGGCCATGCCAGCTTCAAAGGATGACCAGAGACCACTACGTCCTTTGACACGGGGCGTGGTGAGGGGCGTATGGAGCCTCGACATACTTTCTCTGACGTTTCTCTCTCCTCCAATGCTAGCACATATATATAAGACGAAAAAGAAAAAAAAGAGAGAGGAGGGAGAGACGGCAGACCTAGGGTTTTAGAATACACTTCTCTTCATTTTTCTCTCTTTCTTTAGTTTTCTACTTAACAATCCAAGGAGATTCAAGCAAGGCATGCAAGATTCAATATATCTGGGTTGTAATCATGAACTCTAGTTTCTCTTCATGTATTTATTCTTTCATTGTTAGGTCTATGGAAGAGTAAACCTAGACCTAGATCTCATTTGAACTATTTTGTCATATGATGAAGGTATGATTTAATTGAGGTTTTATTGATGTTCTTTTGTTCCATTACATGTGCTACATAATTATCTTAGATTCATACTTCCGGAATGTGAGTTTATGCTTAATATCATTTAAGTTGATTGAGAAATCTTTTATGATCAGATTTATGTTTTGGATGAGATTTGCTCGTGTTTTTAGAGATAGAATATCTAAAATCTTCTATTGAACATTCATTCGAATCGAGTTCATATGCTTCATGCGATTCTAGATTGCTATTCATTGAGGAGAGATCCTAATTGATAATTTTAGGATTAGATAAGTAATTTACTTAAGAAAGTAATTATCTTGCTTCTTGGAACTTAACAGCTTAAGAACTCAGAAACATTAATCCTTAGCTTCTAATGATTTATGTGACAATATAGGTATATAATGAGATCTAGGTTGCGTTGTTAGAGAATTAACCTTTGTTTTGTTGAAGTAGTTTTAGTTAAGATTTTAGATTGTTAACTAATTTTAGTCGTTAATACACTTCACCTCAATTTGACGATTAGATAATAGGAAAATAGCTAGTACTAGTAATTAGTAATCTCCTCTCAGTGGAACGACCCTGCACTTAACACTATACTACGCCCATGGTAGGTACACTTGCCTATTGCAACGTAGTTAGAATTAGGAATAGGTATTACAAATATTAAAACTACGGGTAGCAACGATCAAGTTTTTGGCGCTGTTACTTGGGAGGAGGCACCGCTAATATTAGGAACACTTATTACTTATTAATCTAGCCACTTTATTTACTTCTGTTACTATTCCTTCTTTGTTTACTTAGAATTTAGGTACCGCCGATTGTTAGATTTTAGTTCTTGTAGTGCATGACTAGGAGCCGATCCAAGGGCCTTGCTGATTTTGATCTAGAGCCTGAGAGAATCCTTAATCAATCGCACAAAAGAGATAAGCACCCATTAGAATCTTCATCAACAAGGATTAAGGAGGAGCTGGTGTTAGAAGAAATGGCTGACCTACAAGATAACCCTCCTCACGAGTTAAATCCAGTGGTTGAGCTTAGGAGAACCAATGCTGAGTTCGCCAGGCCAAAGTTGGATGGTGTTAGCTCTAGCATTGTTAGACCTAGGGTGGTGGCAAATATTTTTGAGATTAAACCGATCGTTATTCAAATGGTTCAACAATATGCCCAATTTGATGGTCTTGAGCATGAGGATCCAAACTCTCATATTCAATCCTTCCTAGAGATATGCGACACTTTCAAATTTAATGGAGTGAGTGAAGATGCGGTTCGTCTTAGACTCTTCCCATTTTCTTTAAGAGGAAGAGCTAAGCAATGGTTAAACTCTTTGCCAAGAAGCTCCATCACCACTTGGGAAGAGTTAGTTACAAGGTTTTTGGACAAGTTCTTTCCACCTTCAACGACCGCCAAACTCCGAGCTGACATCCAGTCTTATCACCAACAAGAGTCGGAAACACTTTATGAGGCATGGGAACATTTCAAGGAATCATTAAGGAGATGCCCTCATCATGGTGTTCCAGAGTGGATGTAGGTTCAGATTTTCTACAACGGTCTCAATTGTCAAACTAGATAGATGGTAAATGCTGTAGTTGGAGGCACGATTAATCATCAAACTCCTGAAGAAAGCTTTGCTCCCTTCGAGAATCTAGCAGTGAATAATTTTGAATGGTCACATTCTAGGAGTAGAGATAAAAGACCGGCAAGAGTTATTGATGTAGACGTGGCTACTACAATCATGTCAAAAGTAGAGGCGTTGTCTAGAAAAATAGATGGATTGTCACTTTCAAAGCAGCAAGTATACACAGTTGAGCCCTCCTTTGGTGATGAATTAGGTGTTGAACAAGTGGACTATTTTGGAAATCAGATCCGGCCCTAGAATAATCCTTATAGTAACACATATAATCCAGGCTGGAGAAATCACCCAAAATTTTCATTGAGTAACAACAACAATTTTCAGAATGGCAACCCCAATCCTCCCCCTGGTTTTCAAAGACCACCTGGTCAGAGTTTTAAACCACAATCATCAATTGAGGACATCTTAGCAAAGTTGGTAAAAGATTCTGAAGATAGACAAAAATCATTGGACATGATTTTAAAGAATCAAGACACTACTCTCACAAACCATAGTGCCTCAATCTACAATCTTGAGACTCAGGTTGGACAAATTACTAAATTACTTTCAAAGAGACCTCAGGGTTCGTTACCAAGAAATACAGAGACAAATCCTCGTGAGCATGTGAAAGCAATAACCCTGAGAAGTGGTAAAGAACTCCAATCTGAGAATCAAGTAGGAAGAGGTGAGGCATCCACCTCAAAGGAGAAACAACCGATTGAAAATGATGAAGGAGAGAAGCGAGAGAAGTTAGTTGAGAAGAAGTCATCATCATCCAAACCGGTTCCTGAATATAAACCTCCCATTCCATACCCTGCAAGATTGAAGAAAGATAAGGTGGATGAGCAATATGGTAAATTTTTTGAAGTTTTTAAGCAATTGCATATTAACCTTCCATTGGTTGAGGCATTGACTTAAATGCCTAAATATGCAAAGTTTTTAAAAGAATTATTGTCGAACAAGAGAAAATTGGAAGAGTTTTCTTCAGTGACTTTAGGAGGAGAATGTTCAGTAGTTATTCAGAACAAACTTCCAAAGAAGCTTAAGGACCCTGGAAGCTTCACCATCCTGTGTTTGATTGGTAACCTAACTGAGGAGAGGGCCCTAGCTGATCTTGGGGCTAGTATCAATCTCATGCCATATCAGCTCTTCAAGAAGCTAGGACTTGGGGAACCAAAGCTAACCTGAATGAGCCTGCAATTGGCGGATAGATCAGTCAAATTCCCAAGAGGAGTGGTTGAGGATGTGCTAGTAAAAGTTCAAGACTTCATTTTCCTTGCAGATTTTGTCATCCTAGATATGGAAGCGGATGTGGAGATCCCATTGTTCTTGGGAGACCATTTCTGGCTATTGCAAGAGCTATCATAGACGTGGGAGACGGGAAATTGGTGTTGCAAGTGGGAAATGAGGAAGTCATAGTGAAGATGCCGGATGTTCTTAAGCATAGTTTGCAACATGATGATACTTGTTTTACAATAGATGATCTTGATCTACCTCTTTTAGAGTCAATGCAAGAACAATTATGCAAGGATGCTTTAGAAATTTGTTTGACGAATGGGGATCAAGGAGAATCTGTGGGTGCATCAGTTAAAGAGATGACTGTCAGTCTTGATGGAAGTCCTGAGTTAAAAAAGGAGGTGATTCGAAAGCCTCGTGGAGTAAGGAACGTTAAAAAAAAAAAAAAAAAAGAGTGTGGAGAAACACCATGCTTCGGCCATGGAGCATATGAAGGCAAAAGAGGCGACAAAGTGGAAAAATTCCAACTGATATGCTACCATGCCCCTTTCCACAGGGGCGTGTCAATCCAGAATTGCCCATAGAGCCTACCACGCCCTATTAGCCTTGTGTTAACTTAATTTAATGACTCATGCTTTACTTTTCTTTATTTTTCTTTCTTTTTAATTTCTGTTATAGGCTAACTTCTTTCAAGTTTTCTTCTTTGTATAGTTTTCCAGATTTTGATATTGCAGCAACCGGAAGATTCACACAAAGCTTGAATGATGGAGCTATTACACAAAATAAGGTCTTAATTGAGCACTTGATGAATAACAACATCGAATTCAGGGGAGCACTAGTTCTTTTTATTACCTTTTCTATCTTAATTTTTCTGTACCTAATGCTCTTTCCTTGTCTAATTTTTATATTAAACATAGACATTGAGGACAATGTCTAACTTAAGTGTGGGGGAGGGGTATTAAATATTATGTATAAAAAAAAAGGAGAACTAGATGTGTATGCGCGATTATCGATATAGAAAGTGAAAATTTTTCAAAATTCTTTCAATTTTCTGTTAAAATTCCTCCTACATTTTCTATTTTGCTAGAATTTTAGCTGCAATTGAGGAGTGTTTTAGCATTCAATGATTGAATCCCTAAAAAAAGAATGTCGTGCAATTCACTCCTATTTTTGCATTGAATTTTTTCATACTTGATCAAACTTATAGAATAAAAATCTTTGTGAAGCAAGCTTACTTATCATTTAAAGGTTGAATTCAAAGTTAGGAATTGAACTAAGGTCCTTAGAAAAATGTTAATTGGCTTGATTTCTAAGTTACTAGGAAGTATATTGTTTCATCAAAAGTCATGAGAGCTAATTAACCCATTATAAAAGGGCAAATGAAGTAATTCTCTTGGTGATCATTCTTAAGAGACCTTCTAAGAAAAGTTTAAGTCAAAATAAGATATCTTAGTTAGTGTGGGCGGGTTTTGGTCCCTTAGAAGAGCAAAGTCTGACCCTGCTACTAGCTAAATAAATCAGTTAGAGTAATGGAGGTTCGATGGGGTCCCTTTAAAACCTGGTCACTTAAGGTCGTCCGGCTTGGGATTGACCGACTGAGGAAATTACTCTCAGAAAAAAAAAAAGGTAAGTTCTTGAAACTCGAGTGATTAAGTCCGTAGGGACACCTTCAATTGAAGGGATAACGTCTGTTAACTTGGGTGACGAGCCTAGGATTATCGGTTGAAAGCTTGCTACATGGGTTTCGGGATCATAAATAAATCAATGAAACTTTTGGGAAGGTCTATTAAAGGAAGAGGAATTTAGGTGAATCTCGGATGCAAAATACTTTCATGATGGAGTAGTTTGCTTAGAGAGATGGATGAGGAGGCTATACACTCTGAAGTAGCTAATTGAAATGAGCCAAGTCTCCTTTTGTTTCGGTTTGACCTTAAGTTTGATTTTTTATTTGAAAGCTGTTATTAAAAGATAGAGGTAGAAGCTTACTTTACTTTGATCAATTTTAAAACTTTGATTAAAGTCTCTCTAGTGCAATATTGTAGGACAAGGTGAGGAGCACATTCATTCAATTGAAGAGTTCTATTGGATGTTAAACATGATCATTGATGAATGTTGATATTCTAGCTTATTGTGTTTTGAAATATGAAGTCCCCATTTTGAATTTATGGTCTTTAAAATTGCTTTGACTGGGGAGAAGCAAAGATTCAAGTGTGGGGTAATTTGATAATTGCCTTAAAACTCCAAATTCTAGGAAGATTTTAAGCTCTCTTAAGTTGATAATTAATAAAAAAAATCATCTGAAATTGATGCTTAATCAAGGAACATGTTGCTTTCAGGTGTAATGAAGATCATTGAAAGAAATTAACAAGAAAACAATAAAGAGAAAGGAAGAAGAGCATCTCCCCTACCTGCCATGCCCCCATATCAGGGGCATATGAACAACATACCACCACCACGCCCCCATATTAGGGGCGTATGGAAGAGAAATCAAGAATAGAAGCTACCACACCCCTTGCCATGGGGCGTGGCAGAGGGCGTATGGGACCAAAAGTGAAAGACAAAGCCACCACGCCCCTGATATGGGGCCTTACCAGCTTCAAAGGATGACCAGAGACCACCACGTCCTTTGACACGAGGCGTGGTGAGGAGCGTATGGAGCCTCGACAAACTTTCTCTAACATTTCTCTCTCCTCCAATGCTAGCACATATATATAAGACGAAAAAGAAAAAAAAGAGAGAGGAGGGAGAGACAGCAGACCTAGGGTTTTAGAATACACTACTCTTCATTTTTCTCTCTTTCTTTAGTTTTCTACTCAACAATCCAAGGAGATTCAAGCAAGGCATTCAAGATTCAATCTATCCGGGTTGTAATCATGAACTCTAGTTTCTTTTCATGTATTTGTTCTTTCATTGTTAGGTCTATGGAAGAGTAAACCTAGACCTAGATCTCATTTGAACTATTTTGTCATATGATGAAGGTATGATTTAATTGAAGTTTTATTGATGTTCTTTTGTTCCATTACATGTGCTGCATAATTATCTTAGATTCATATTTCCGGAATATGAGTTTATGCTTAATATCATTTGAGTTGATTGAGAAATCTCTTTTATGATTAGATTTATGTTTTGGATGAGATTTGCTCGTGTTTCTAAAGATAGAATATCAAAAATCTTTTGTTGAACATTCATTCGAATCGAGTTCATATGCTTCATGCGATTCTAGATTGCTATTGATTGAGGAGAGATCCTAATTGATAAATCTAGGACTAGATAAGTAATTTACTTGAGAAAGTAATTATCTTGCTTCTTGGAACTTAACAGCTTAAGAACTCAGAAACATTAATCCTTAGCTTCTAATGATTTATGTGGCAATATAGGTATATAATGAGATCTAGGTTGCTTTGTTAGAGAATTAACCTTTGTTTTGTTGAAGTAGTTTAATTAAGATTTTAGATTGTTAACTAATTTTAGTCGTTAATGCACTTCACCTCAATTTGATGGTTAGATAATAGGAAAAGAGCTAGTACTAGTAATTAGTAATCTCCTCTCGGTGGAACGACCTTGCACTTAACACTATACTATGTCCACGGTAGGTACACTTACCTATTGCAACGTAGTTAGAATTAGGAACAGGTATTACAAATATTAAAACTACGGTTGGCAATGATCAGGAATTCCTTCACTATAGGCACTTATTTAATTCTTACTATCTCACTCGACTTTAGCGTTACTATTGCTAGCATGCTTTTGCCCCATAATTCAAAAGTGGGCAATCTTACTGGTCTTTGAGCATCTAATTTGAAATAAAATGGATTCTTACCTAGGAAGTGAAAGTTCACCACCATATTATGACAGTCTATGGTGACATAGTACTTTGATAGCCAATTTACTTCTAAGGTCACATCAAAGTCTAACATTTCCAACACCAACAAATCAGCTAGTAATACCCTACCTTCTATTTCTACACTAACAACATGACCTATTTAATTCAAAATCCTAACCCCTAAAGGTGTATTCTCATCTAAAGAAGCATCCTAATATTTAACAATTAGAGCACAGATGTGCATCAATGTATAAAAAATACATAGGTGTGGCACCAATATAAAAAAGCACATAAGCACTATGAGAGTGTATAAGGGGAGTATCTATTATAGTGTTTGCATCCAAGGTGTCATGGTGTTGTTGTTGTAGAATGAAAACTCTTACTAGTGCTTGTTGCCTTGGACTTCCCAACTGTGGTCTACTGAATTGAGCTTTGGTCTATGGTCTCATTATTTGCACTTATTGTACTCAAGTGGTATGATCTTCCATATTACCACATTTAGTTGCTTTGTCTCCTTATGTTTGCATAGATAGCAAAAGGTGAAAGTGATAAGCTTCTCTATGTAATTTCGGCTAATGTGTCCTAGTCTCCCACCTGAGAAATAAGTGCCTTTTAGCCATTTGCAATCCTTCAACTTGTGTAGCCCAAAACATTTGATACGTTTAATAGTAGGAGTAATGGAAAGAGCTAAAGGAGCTGGTCTGGTTTGAGTTCGGGGAGCTGCTATGACTACAGGTCTGGTATATTATACTTGAGGCCTCTTTCCTTTTTCTTGAATCATTATTCCCCAAGTAGGCTTCTTTCCTAAAGCTATACTTGACTTGTGACCCAAGAGCTTGTTTGTTCTTTTTCTACTTTGCTTTAGATACTTTGCTTTGTCCACCACTTCTATATAAGTAGGCAATTGAAATGATCCCACCTTATAAATATAGATTAAGCTCTAAGCCCTTTACAAACCTCCTAGCCCTTTAGGCATCATTTTCTTTAAATGGTTTTGGTAAATACTTGATCAAGTAGTTTAGTTCTACCTCATACTACTCTATAGCTTGATTACCTTGTTGATAGTTACAATATGATGCCTCCATCATATCTCTAATCCTAGAAACAAAGTATCTCTCATAAAATAGTTCCCTAAACATCTATCAATTGATGGGTACTCCTACTACTAGCCTACTAATTTGTAGCCAATCCTTTCACCATAAAGCTAGCATAATCTACCTTCCAATCCTTCGGAACCCTAAATGTAGTGAATTTTTTCTTGATCTCTATGATTTAGTGCTCAGCTTCTACTAGATCATCATCTCTAAGATTAAACTCTTTTGCTAGGATAACAAACATGTCCAATCTAATTTGGTCTTTTGCTGGCCTAGTGGGTCACATGGCTTGCTATTGCTATTGTGTTATCATTCCCACTATAACATTTATGGTCTCCAGTAGCTATATAGTCATGTCAGCTACTAGTGCTAAAGCTCCTTGTTAAGGTGGTCTTTGATGGTACCTTTCATTTAAGGCATCCTAATCTCTTCTATTGCTAGATGAACTAGGTCTTGTGAATCTTTTAAGAGCCATTCTACTAAAGAAGAGGTAAACAAACATGTAGACTTGATAGTTAATGAAGATTAAAGGTAGCTAGAATATTACGCTCATATATATATTACAAGTGAGAGTTAAAGTAAAATAAAAGAAGTTACAGGATAGAAACTTTTGAACCCATCATCAACTTACCCACTTTCCTCACATCTCATTGTCTCATAAATTTTTCAAAAGATCATGATCTAAATTCTATCGACTGATGCCTAACCTTATTGATTGTTTGCTTAAGTTCTATGGATTATGAAATCGATGTCATATTGATCACAACCTAGGCTCTGACACCACCTAAGTTGTAACATCCTAAAACTTAAAGCACAACAACTTGCCACATGTCACTACTATTTAGTGACATGTAAGGCTCCTCTTAATTACAATCTGTCAATTATCTAACATGCACACTCAATTAACAAAAGGAACACAAACTATTTACTATAATCATCAATCTTTAAAATAGGATCTAACAATCATAAATAACATGACAATTATGACTTCTCCAATACATCAGTAGTCCTCTTAATAGGAAATAAATCTTATAGCTACACTTAAATAAACATCACTAATCTTCACAATAATAACAATAGTCTACTTTCTATTCATTCTAACTGTAGTCTACTACCAACTCATTATAAAAGAAAGTACCTTCCGAGCCTGTAACTAAAAAAAAAAATTCATGAGAGGTGAGCTAGTGCCCAATACATGTTACCTACAAACACATGTGCATGATAAACACACACAAGATTCACATGAAATGTTATGCAGTAAGAAAATATCAAACATGTTATTATCTTCACCTTTAGGTCCATCAAACAAGACAGGAGTTCTCATAACTCTGCACACTATAATTATTAAAAGCTTTATTAGTATATATTTAACCTTATACTTTTGGGATACTGTTACTATTGGCTCTAATAATATGGTGTTGGGAACTGTCACTCCTAGCCCCAATAGCCATGAGTCATCCTAACCTACTAGATCATTTCAATGTGCGACTCCATTAAAGACAACACTATATAGAGATCATTACGGTGCTCCCTAGGGATCTACCACCACCGGCCCCTAGGCTAACCCAAGCACAAGCAACAACCAATTCGTTATCCAAGTATTATTTAATTTTGTTTTAATAGTACATTATAAAGCACAAACCATAAATAGGGTAGTCATATACCTAAGGGAACTGTTATGATTTCACTGGAATGGTGAGTATGAATCTTAGTATAACTTGTTATAAAAGAACTAAACTCATTACTAACTTACAATTTAACCTAGATTCACCTATTTGGAATTCTAAGTGTTGGTTAATGATTTCCCTTCCCAATGGCTTTGATTAGTGTATAAGGGTTTTAGATTTCAAAAATTTCGAGAAAAGGGGAGTAAGAAACATCTTAGATGTGTTATTGAGTAATACTATCATGTATGTAGCCATGTACAAGTGAACGGGTAGGAATACGACTGTGTGTATAGCTGTGTACATCTCTATGCATCAAGCACTTTTAACATGCCCTAGTACATGGTTATGTACTTGGCCATGTACTTCAACAAGGGAAGGTAAATGGGCATATACCTAGCCATACACCATGTGTTTCACAATTTCCCCTTATTTTCACTATAGGGAAGTATATGGCCATGAATTGCCTCAACCTTTTGATATGCTCAAATGACCAAAGCACATACACACAACAAATTAAAGCAATCCAATCAAAACCAAGTCTACAAATGAGGCGTGAACTCAATAAACTCCAAAACCCTGAAATGTCAAATGACTTCCATGGAAATAACAATTGAGAATTAAAATTACACAATTGCAATTTCCAAATCCAATTACACAATACACAACCAAAAGGATATGAAATCAGAATTGAATTATAACCCTAAAAATTGCGTGAATGAAATAGCAAAAAGGATAAACTAATTCTTTACCAAATATTACTCACTAGTTAGGAATTAGGATGGATTTGATGTTGTTGATATCACACACAACAAGATCAAATCCCACTCGCTACACTTCTTTGAAGAAATTATAAGAGTTTCATGTGAAAAGGAGGAGCCCCTCACAGTTTCAAGTACGAAAAATATCGCTCAAAAGTACCTCACAAACCCTACTTAGCAAGTATTTATACTTGCTCCAATTAGGGTTAAAGTGTCCAAAGATTTACACCCTATGCCACTAATGTAGCCGGTTCTAATTCAACCAAAATACAAGCAAATCAAAATGTTCTGAAAATGATTACACAGTGACCGGTTCAATGATAAAATAACAAATACAAAGATGGTCTTCAAAGAGTCGATTCTTCAAGTTAATTGAGTTCATCGCGAGCCATTAGATCTAATTCTGATGATGTTCCTAATTTGATCAATAGTGTAGATTATTTGGCATTCTGTAAAGAATGATCATTATACCTACTATAATACAATTCAAACATTATTAGATAAGGAAATGGATACATGTGAGCATTTTAGATCATACATCCTAATTAAGTTCCTTGACTATCGGGATTGTAGGGTACATTCCCATCGTCTTCTTAGGCCTCTGAAAGATTTACCCTAAAATCTAAATGGTCTTTTCTTATACTGAACCCGGATACCTTTGTAACCCTGCTTGCCTGATTATTAGAAGAAACAAAAATAGTCTTAATTTGCTCTTGAAAACTATGCACCTCTAATGGAGACATAGGTGTCAATACTATTCAAGACCCTCCCTTTCAAAACATGCAAGTGTTTCTGAATCTATCATGTAACACCTTCCTATCAAACATCTATGGTTTACCTAATAGCAAATGAAGGCACATATGGGAATCACATCACAAAGGATCTCATCATGATATTTCTTTCCTACACTCTCTGGCACCTTTGCCCTTTGTGTAACACGTATACTATCTCGATTGTCCAACCAATGCAAATTATAAGGACTAAGATGTGGACTAGTGGATAGTTGTAAATTATATGTCCTCCTCCTAATCCCTTTCTCTAGATGTTTTGTGGAGCTACTCTTGGTAGTGTCTGAGGATTTGCCATTGGTGGTTGTAGCATTGTCATCCTGTCAATCCTTGTTGCTAGTATAGCAACAATGGTAGTAAGGTCTTGAAGTTGTTCATCTAAGGTTCTTCTACCTCCAGTATGATGACCCTATCCTCCACCAACCTGACTATTGGCCTCATTGTCAATCCCCCCATTTACATTGTCATTTGACATGCTCGTGGATGTGATTTGTTGAAGTATAATCTCACAATTTGTAGCACTCTCCCTTCATAACACCATAACACAATAGCACGTTTGGACAATCAACACACATACACACTTGTATACCCATGGTGCAACAAGTCACTAAAAACAATTAAATAGTTCTTGACACTTCAAGCATAGTCAAATAAATGAAGCACAAATAATCACTTCCAAATAGTTAAGTTATTAAATTCAACTAGCAAGTGTTTAAGTAATGAGTTTCAATTACTTTCACACATAACTGCTTGTTTTTAAATTTAAACTTCACTACTCAACTTTCCTTTATTGTCATGATTTCACACTCATAATTAGTCTTAATGTGCAACACCTTACACCACACACAACTTCTTTAATTCCACACCAACACACATACCTCACACATTCACAGTGCAACCCTTCAATCACCACTACACACATAACAATTTACACTGCCACTTACACTACATACACATATGGTGCAACCCTTCAAACAATAACAACAACACTTCAAAATATACACTTCATGTTGCAACTCACACTACAATCTACGTACAAAGGCAACAAACAACAATTCAAATAACTCCACTAAATGCAATCTTCTCCATAAAAGGTGAAATAATTCAAATTCAAACAACTCCTTAATTTTACTCAATAACTACTTCAAGTTAATGGATGTTTGAATTCAAATGATTTCCTTTTTTTTTTCACACAATGCAATATGCAAAATTGCAAATACACTACTCAATTTCCAAAATCCTCTACAGCAATTCAAAATCACACTCTTGTAGGCTTCAATTTCACTTCCCTCAAATGATCACAATGATAACTTCCCCTTAATCACTCACGACCAACTAAAGGAGACAAGGAAATTACAAATACTCCATGTCTATAACAACAAGCAACAATTATAACACCTCAACAACACAATCAAATAACTTAATTTCCACTTTACAATTTTGGATCAAGATGCTAAACTCAAGAACCTTAATTTTTCCGAAATCACAATCACATAAATCCCTTCTCTCAACCGATGCTCTAATACCAAATGATGACATGCTCAAATGACCAAAGCACATACACACAACAAATTGAAGCAATCCAATCAAAACCAAGTCTATAAATGAGGCATGAATTCAATAAACTCCAAAACCCCTAAATGTCAAATGACTTCCATGGAAATAACAATTGAGAATTACAATTACATAATTGCAATTTCAAAAGTCAATTACACAATACACAACCAAAAGCGTATGAAATCAAAATTGAATTATAACCCTAAAACTTGCATAAGTGAAATAGCAAAAAGGATAAACTAATTCCTCAATAGATATTACTCACTAGTTGGGAATTAGGATGGATTTGATGTTGATGATATCATATACAACAAGATCAAATCCCACTCGCCACAGTTCTTTGAAGAAACGATAAGAGTTTCACGTGAAAAGGAGGAGTCCCTCATGGTTTCAAGTCTAAAAAATATTGTTCAAAAGTCCCTCACAAACCCTACTTATCAAGTATTTATACTTGCTCAAATTAGGGTTAAAATGTCTAAAGATTTATGCCCTATGCCACTAATGCGGCCGGTTCTAATTCAACCAAAATACAAGTAAATCAGAATGTCCAAAAAATGATTATAAAGTGACCGGTTCAAAGATAAAATAATAAATACAAATATGGTCTTTAAAGAGCCGGTTCTTCAACTCAATTGAGTTCATCATGGGTCATGAGATGTAAGTCTGATGATGTACCCAATTTGATCAATAGTGTAGATTATTTGGCATCTTGTGAAGACTGATCACTATACTTGCTATGATACCATTCAAACATTATTAGATAAGGAAATGGATACATGTGAGCAACTTGGATCATACATCCAAATCAGGTTCCCTAACTATCGGGATTGCAAGGTAGATTCCCATCACCTTCTTCCCAATTCACCCCTTTTCCATCCTAACCTTTATTAATCTCTTCTATACCTCCAATTTACCGTATCAAATTGTTTGATTTACAAAATTGAACACAGGAAAAGCAACTTACTTGGTTGAATTGCTAAATTGATCCGAAGGTTGCTCCAATCACCTATATCTACAATTCTACTTACCCTAATTGTGTTTGACTGTAACATAAATCCATCCTTAGGTTTAGCATTTACTAACACGAGAGGTGATGGACGATCTGATCGTTCTAACAAGTTAAATCCTATACTCAATCCTAGCTTACGATCAGTTCTCAAGCAAGTGTACCTATCAATTAGTAGTATAGCATTGGAGTACAAGTATCGATCCCACGAAGACTTATAAGTACTAGTACTAACGATTATCCTACTATTTAACTTCTCACTATTGATGATCTCAATTATCCTAATTACTGATTAAATCTAAAAGGAACGAATAAAATGATCAAAGTAAAGATATTCAAATACTCCTTTAGTTAATCCAATTATCTAAACATACCCTACCCAAGATCCACCCCAAATTCTCATGCAACTTTTATTCAATTACAAACTTTCCAATGATTAACACACAACATCTTTGATCTGCGGAGTTTCTTACACTAGATTGAGGTCTTTCTCAAGATCAATAATCCCTAATCCTAATTAAGTCAATTAAGATCTCTCTTTAATTAGCATAATTAAGATTGCAATAAAATCCTAGGACTCTCAATTGAACCAGACCACAATGACCTCGTTCAATACAGAAAACCTCCTATAACCTATCTCTAGGATTACAAGTGGTCTTTTTATTCATGCCAGATCTACTCTATTAAACGATTTCTCAATCTTAATAACAGAGATCTAGTTCGATCCTAATACTGCGCACATATCAAGATGAACAAACCATGATTGCAACATGAATAAACTCAAAGATCAGGATTAATTATTGAAACATCAACAAATCCGTTACATGACAATTAGGGGTTTCTCGAGGGATCAGGTATAAAACAATTAGCTACTCATGAATCTAATAAAAAGAACAAAAGAGAAAATAATTGAATCCATAAATAAATCCAAACACAAAGATCTTGGCTTCAATTCCTGAAAACTCTTCTAACTTCTCGTCTCTAGGGTTTCTCTCGTGCTGCCTCCTCCTCTTCTCTCCCTAGGGTTGTTCAATTTATACTTTCTAGGAAATGGCAAAGGATCTTTAGCTGGAAAGATACGAGTGTATCTTTCCTTTTTCCAAGTAAATCTCGAAAAGTGAATAATATTCGCCTGACACGTCCACCAACACGGGCAGATTTCTAACCGAGTCTCCCTTTGGTCGATAATCCGCAATTCCTCATTCTTGTTCAGTGTGTGGCACGGCTATAAACACGGCTAGATTATGAACCGTGCCATGTTCTGCATTTTTTCACTTCTCTGCAGCGTCTGCCATGGCTTCAAGCACACCCATATCACAAGTCTTGCTTCCTCTCCAAGTGACAACTTTCATCCTCAAGTGTGCACACGGTTCATGACACGGGCGTGGCTTTCCCTATGCTGTCCCTAAGTAGCTTTAACTTGATATTTTAAGCTTCAATCATGCTTCTTTTGTTATCTTTCCACTTCTTTTTAGTATTATACCCTGAAACTGATATATTTATCTGTTAAGTACCGAATCCACCTTGATTTTATTCAAAAGACTACACAAATTCATCATTAACGCCCATGATTTATAAGGGTTAATTTACTCTAATCAAATTTCCCCACACTTAAGCTTTTGCTTGTCCTCAAGCAAACACGGATTAAAGGAAACCCAAAGGATAAGTTCTCATAAGTTCCAACAATCGAGAAGATATTTCAGCATCATCGAGTTCATGCTACTCCTCAATCATTGATAATCTTTACTCAATCTTACCGTTAGTTGTATACAAAATATAGATACTAAAATTCCTAAAGCTAATCCAAGTAAATTAAACTATTACCCTTATCATTTAAACTAAAATTCCCAAAGTCAAAATTTCCACAAGCTTGAGACTAGTAAAATAAAGTATACAATCCTTTTAACCACTGTTGTAAGCAACACAACCGGGGCTAAAGGCATGTTGTATCCACTTGTCCCCTAGCTCTTCCTTTTCTATTTCATCCAATTCTTAAGTTAATCTTGGGAGTTTACCATTAAAGCACTTAACTAAGTTAACCAACCCATGTAACGAACTTTCGATCGATAATCCCGAGTTCGTCACTCGAGTTAACAGATGTTATTCCCTCAGTGTAGAGGGCGTCCCTAGGATTTACTTGTTCGAGTCCAATTAACTCATTTAATTAATTAATTAATTAGTTAAGATGGTTTCCTTGGTCAGTAAGTCCTAGACCAAGCGGTCTTAGGCTACTAGGTTTTAAAGATACCCCTTCGAACCTCTACCATCTCAATCAATCAACTATCATTCATATAAGCTCCTTTAAGTTCAGTTTTCTCAGACTTTTCTCACTACCCTTGTAGCGAGCTTTCAGCCATTGATCCCAAGTTCGTCACCCGAGTCAATAGATTTTATTCCCTAAAAAGGCATCTCACAGGCTTAATTACTCGAGTCTATGAGGTCCACTTTTGAACTATTTATACATTATTATATTCTTCAATTACTCCCAAAATTTTTATTTTATTTTATTTTTTCAGAAACTTCTTCGAAAAGGAATCACCAAGTTACAAGTATCATTTACTCCTTCACTCTAAGTTACATAACTCACCTACTGAGCAAAAAGAAGAGCATACTAAACTCACTAGTGACCTTAATCCAATCTCAATTCCCGAAAGTAGAGATTAAATAACAAGTAAGTTTACTTCACTTAGATTTCATCTTGTAATTTTAGCAACGTATCTCTAATACATAATAAGAGAATAAAAATTGTTAAAGATTTTCCATGGGGGTATAAACAAATCTCAGCAGTCCTTGATTGTCAAACGTCATCATCAAGTATACCTTAAATAAGAGGAAATTACATTTTTTATTGCACAACCCTTGTATCCTAGTTTCATTTTCCTAACCCCCTTTCCCCACACTTATAATAGACATTGTCCCCAATGTCCTCATGAATTGCATAAAGGGAAGCAAAGAATAAAAGCAAAAAGAAAACAAAAGGAAAACGAAAACTTCCCTGAACTCTCTTACAACGCGGATCTTTAACAGAAATTCAAGCAACGCACAGGTAAAGTCATGAGAACCCCTTGTGTCACAGCTTGTAACGTGGCCGTTCCTGTACCCGTGTCATCCCCTGGAACAAAACACCTTTTACAAATGCTCATACACTTAGGTGTGGCTTAGACCATGTCGTACCCTCTTTGTTAAAATCGCACCTGCAAAACCAACATTCACTAATATATTGACGATGACAGTAAAGGGAAAACTAACCTAGTAGATGCATGGGTTGCCTCCCAGCCAGCGCTTTTGTTTAACGTCGTTGGCTCGACCTAATGAATAGAGGGAGATCAGTTATGGATTCGAATGAAGGTCAGCTCCGCTCTTTCTTCAATGAACTTCTTGTCTCCTACATAATGTTTAAGTCTTTGTCCATTGACCTTGAAAATACCCTTTTCAGGGTGTTCTAACTCCACCACTCTATAAGGGAAAACGTTTTTGACCCGAAAAGGACCTGACCATTTTGATTTGAGTTTCCCAGGAAAAAGTTTTAACCTGGAGTTGAATAGCAGTACCATATCCCCTTCCTCAAATTGCTTGTGCTGGCGTAACCTTGCGTCATGATATGCTTTGGCTCTCTCCTTGTAGATATTAGCGTTGTCATAGGTCATAAGTCTTAACTCATCAAGCTCATTAATCTGCCTTTTCCTGTGAGCCCTTGACTTGTCGAGATCGAGATTGATAGTCTTGATTGCCCAGAACTCCTTATGCTGAATCTCAACTGGTAAGTGACACGCTTTCCCATATACTAACAAGAAAGGAGTTATATCAAGTGGTGTTTTGTAGGCCATCCTATAAGCCCATAACGCATCGTCTAACCTGTCTGCCTAATCTCGCCCATGCTGGAGAGTTGATCTCATTAAGATGCGCTTTAGCTCTTTATTTGTCAACTCTACTTGCCCACTTGTTTGTAGATGATAAGGAGTGGTAAGACGGTGAGTCACTCCATATCTTTTTAAGACTTTTTCAACCTGAGAGTTGTAAAAATGTGTACCCCAATCACTGATTAGTGCTCGAGGCACCCCAAAACGGCAAAAGAGCCTCTTGAGGAACTTGACAACCACCCTAGCATCATTTATTGGTAGAGCTTGCGCTTTTGCCCACTTAGATACATTGTCTACTGCTACCAATATATACTTGTTTCCATATGAAGGAGGAAATGGCCCCATAAAATCAATACCCCACACATCAAACACTTCGCACTCCAAAATATAGTGTTGTGGCATTTCGTACTTCCTTGAAATGTTGCCGTCCCTCTAGCATCGATTGCATTGAGCTACAAAACTTTGGGCATCCTTGAATACTAACGGCCAATAGAAACCAGCTTCTAGTACTTTGTGGGCTATCCTGTTTGCACCATGGTGTCCCCCAGTGGGTCCACTATGGCAATGGCTCAAGATCTCTTGTCTTTCCTCATGTGAGACACAGCGCCTGATCATTTGGTCTGAGCAATACCTGAACAAGTAGGGGTCTTCCCAATAGTAATACTTCAGGTCAGTAAAGAACTTCTTTTTCCATTGCTTTGACATGTCCTGTAGAAGGACCCTAGCTACTAGATAGTTGGCCATGTCCATAAACCATGGGGACTCTGAACTGCTAACTTTGTTGACGGAATACAAATTCTCCTCAGGAAATCTATCATTAATATCTTCTTCCTTCAACTGCTCAACACATAGGTTCTCCAATCGAGATAGATGATCTGCTGCAAGATTTTCTGCTCCCTTCTTGTCTTTGATCTCAAGGTTAAATTCTTGCAATAGGAGTATCCACCTGATGAGGTAGGGTTTTGCATCCGTCTTGGTCATTAAATATCTCAAAGCGGAGTGGTCAGTATACACTATCACCTTAGAAAGAACCAGATAGGATCTAAATTTGTCAAAAGCGAACACCACTGCCAATAACTCCTTCTCAGTAGTGGTATAATTCTCTTGAGCACCGGTTAGAGTTTTGCTGGCATAGTATATTGGCTGGAAATACTTATCCTTTCTTTAACCCAGGACAGCTCCTACCGCATAGTCGTTAGCATCGCACATCAGTTCAAATGGTAGGTTCCAATCTGGAGCCACCATGATAGGAGCCTTGGTCAGTTTCTCCTTCAGCGCCTCAAAGGCTTGGAGACATTCAGCGTTGAAATCAAAGGTGAAGTTCTTTTCCAACAACCTGGTGAGAGGGCGAGCAATTTTGGCGAAATCCTTGATGAATTGTTTATAGAATCCAGCGTGTCCCAGCAAAACTCCGAATAGCTTTAACAGAAGAAGGTGGGGGAAGTTTAGCTATAGTATCAACTTTGGCATTGTCTACTTCAATCCCCTACTGAGATATTTTGTGTCCCAAGACAATACCTTCAGTCACCATAAAGTGACACTTCTCCCAATTCAAAACTAAGTTGGTTTCTTCTCAACGTATGAGCACCCTTTCCAAATTCTGCACGCAAGAATCAAATGAATCCCCAAACATGGAAAAGTCATCCATGAATACCTTGATAGAGCCATTTTATACTCAATCTTTATAGTATAAATTGTGTTAAATTATTATTGATTTTATAGAAATCATAAGGAAATGGTACTTTAATTCTATCATCGTGATAAATCAGGTTAAATGGAGTCAAGGATGCTAATTCAAGTATTTTAGAGAAGTCATCTACAACTTGGATCAAGACAAGGAATTACACCACCGGAGGAAGCACGGTTTGAGGCACGGCCAAGGTTCAAACCCTGTTACACACTGGACAAGAAGGCGGAAATATGGACTTACAATAGAGAGAGACACGGCTTAAGGCACAGCCGTGGTGGAAGCCGTGGGAGAAACCGTGCTTGAAGCCGTGGTGGAAGCTAGGTGTGCCAATGAGAAGAAAGTGTGGAACATCAACCAGATGAAGGCACGGCTTGAAATCTAGCCGTGGGTCTAACCGTGGTACACACTGGACACGGATGAAGACTTGTAGATTATGCACAGATGAAGGCACGGCTTGACATCTGGCCGTGTGTGGAACCGTGGTACACACTGGGCGCGGATGAAGACTTGAAGAATATGCACAAAGTATGGCACGGCTTGACCCACGGCCGTGTGGTGGGGCGTGCCAGGCAGACGAATCTTCACTTCTCGAAATCTACTTAGAAAAGGAAAGATATTTTCGTATCTTGCTAGCAAAAGATCACATGCTATCCCCCTAACAATATAAATAGAACCAACCCTAGAGGGTTAAAGAGAACTTTTGAACTTTGGAATCTGGAATTACCTTGGAGACAAGAAGGAAACGAGGAGACAGAGCAGGCAACCCGGTTCATTATGTTTCTATCTTTTATTTTCGTTTTATTGATGAACATGTGTAGCTAAGCTACTTTTCTAGCCAAAGGGTCATAGATGTTTAATTCTCCACGAATTGTGAGGTCTAATTGACTTGTATTTATTCTATTCTTTACTTTCGGGTTTTCATATATCTTCTGATCGTTTTGTCATTATTATCTTTGTTGATTGGTATGAATAGAGCTCTTCTACTCAATTAGCAAGTTAATATATTGTCAACTAGCATGTCAAATCCGTAATTGTTTGATTGTTCTAGTCTTAGTGATGCAATAACATGTTTGGTTATAAAAGAGATGATCGAATTCATGTTATGGAGGTGTGTGATCATGTTTAAATAGGTTATCTTATAATCTACTGGCACGAATTTGTGGTCTCTCTAGATCTTAATGCTATTGATAGATTAAATCTTAAGCGTTTGTCTAGGGTTGTTTAATCAATAAGAGAAATAATTCAAATCGCTTATCGGAGGTTATCGAGGAAGTAAGGATAGATAGGTTGTTAGAGCTTGTTAATAACCATAACCAGTTTATCTAGAACTAAGAATAGAGAACATTTGCATCGATGATCAATTCCTTGAATTAAACTATCTTGATTCCTTTGGCTAGGCTTTTTATCAATATACAACTTTCTTATCTTGTTTTAACTTTATTCGATTCACAAACCAAACCCCCCCATTTTCCTTTTCCTTGTATTCTCCTTGAATAGAAATAAGTTTAACCAATCTCTGTGGATTCGACGCTACTCACCACTATATGCAAATCATATAATTGTCTAGGAGTAGGTTTTATTTTTGTTGGATTCGACACCCATCAAATTTTGGCGCCGTTGCCGGGGATTGGTGTCAAATTTATTTCTATTCTTGTATGACTCGTTCTTCTCAGATAGGTGAACTAACTTATATTCCGGAGATTGAGAAGACTCTAAAGAGGTTGCCACAAGAAGCTAGATCATCCCCCAGACTGAACTTAGTATCGGACTTGTCAGATTCATCCTTTGATTCTAAAAAAGAGGACGACATGGCAAATCTCGAGAGAACCTTAAGGGAGTTGGCTGCACCAGATGTGAATCAACAACCACTTTGTATTCACTATCCCGAACTAGCTGTGGAATTCGAATTGAAATCTGGGTTGATACATCTGCTACCTACATTTCATGGTCTTGAGAATGAAGATCCTCATAAGCATTTGAAAGAGTTCCATATAGTGTGTTCTAGTATGAGGCCGCAAGGAATAACCGACGATCAAATTAAGCTACGCGCTTTTCCATTTTCTTTAAGTACTAAAGCTAAAGATTGCTGTTTTATTTGCCTCCAGGTTCTATAACCACATGGACTGATATGGTGAGACTCTTCTTGGACAAATTCTTCCCCGCATCTAGAGCCGCTAGTATAAGAAGAGAAATTTGTGGTATAAAACAAAGGGACACCGAGACTCTTCATGAGTATTGGGAGAGGTTCAAGCAACTTTGTGCAAGCTGCCCACAACATGGGATATCTAAACAACTCCTTATCCAATACTTCTACGAGGGCCTACTTCCGATGGAAAGAAAGATGATGGATGCTGCAAGTGGAGGCGCCATAGTAAACAAAACCCCCGGTCAAGCTAGGGAATTGATCTCCATTATGGCTGTAATTCACAACAATTTAGGTTTTAGGCATGATACGTCTTCATGGAAGGTAAATGAGGGTAAAATGTGTCTAACCTTGAACATCAAATTTCTAATCTTACCCCCCTTGTGCAGCAGTAGCTCTTGGAAAAACGCAGCAGGTAAAGGCTTGTGGAATTTGCGCTACTCCTAATCATCGACCGACATGTGCCCCACATTGCAAATGACAATCATAAAACACGCCAATGTTTGTAGGCGGTTTTTTTCCAGGGCAACCGTAGAGGAAGTTATGACCCCCTATTCAAATACTTACAACCCCGAATGGAGGGATCATCCTAACTTTAGATATGGCAATAAACCACAAAACTTCAACAATTCCAACCCAAACCATCAAAACCAAGTATCACAGGCTCCTTCCCTTCAGGTAATTTCCCTTGGGAAATTGGTTAAAATCACTTGCCGTTAATACAAAAAATTTCAAGATGAGATAAAGCAGAGCATCCCAACTTGGAAAATCAGGTAAGTAAAACTTGCTTCTTCTCTAAATAGGTTGGAAACTCAAGGTAAGTTACCTTCAAACCGTCACAAATCCAAAGCAAAGTGCTAAATGCAATTTACCTTGAGAAGTGGAACGAAATTGCAGGGGGGTAAATGGAAGGATCACCGAATTAATCTGAGGAAGAGAGGGAGAAAAAAAAACTCCACTCCAAGCCAGCAGAACAATCAGATCAAAGGCCCCCTCATTGAACCACCAAAGGGTCATGACAACAGCACTCCTTTCCCTTCAAAGACTAGCAAAATCCAAGAATGAAACTGAAGAAAAAGAGTTCTTGACACTTTTCGCAAAGTTGAGGTAAACTTCCCTTGCTGGATGCTATTAACAAGTAACTCGTTATGCTAAATTTCTAAAAGAATTGCGCACTAACAAAAGAAAGCTGAAAGGTAATGAAAAGTTAGTGTAGGTGAGAATGTTTCAGCTATTCTTTAAAAGAAGCTTCCTCCAAAAATGTAAGGATCCAGGTATGTTTACTATTCCTTGAAAAAATAGGTAACCTTGGAATCACTAAAGCTATGGTGATTTAGGCGCTTCAAATCAATTTTAAATGCCTTTGTCTGTTTATTCAATGTTTAAATGTTAGCCCCCTAAAGGAAACAGGCGTTATTGTTCAACTTGCTGATAGGTCCAATGTTTATCCTGAGGGAGTTTAGAAGAGTTTTAGTACAAGTTAATGGTTTGGTTTTCCCCGCAATTTTTTTCGTGCTTGACATGGAAAAATGATTTCTCGTAATTCATCGATGATATTATTTAGGGAGACCATTTCTTAAGACATCTAGAACAAAAATCGATGTACATGATGGTAACCTCACTAGGAATTTGATGGTGAAGTGATTAAATTTACATTTATGATGCCATGGAAATATCCTGTGACATCTCAACCCGTTTTTGTTGTTGATGTTATTGACCCATTAACACAAATTACATTTGATTTGATAGATGATGATGAGTTGAAAGTTGTACTTATTTTAAAAGTCTTACGATTCATGCATTGACAAAATCTTAAGGAGAAGTTTTTAATATCTCTAATTTGAGGAAAGATTTGGGGGTTGGAATCATTAAAACCTATCAGGTATGATGTGTTTCCCAAAATTCATTTACCCCCTTCTAACACAAAAATTCTTCCTTCTATTGGGGCAGGCACCAAAGCTAGAATTAAAACCCCTACCCGAACCTCTAAAATATTTTTTTCTTAGGAGAAAAGGGACTCTTGCTGTGATAGTCTCCCAACAAGCTAAGTACTTTTAGAAAAGAAAAAATTATTCGGGTGTTTTGAGGGAGTACAAAGAAGCCATTGGGTGGTCCCCTAGCTGATATCAAAGGACTAAGCCCCCCCCACCTCATGCACAAGATTTTGATGGAAAATAATTGCAAACCTTCAAGGGAAGTTCAGCGTCGTTTGAATCCACCTATGATGGAGGATTTTTAAAAAGGTCTTGAAATTCCTTTTTGAGGTATATTTTTCCAATTTCCACAGCAAAAGGGTAAGTCCATCCAAGTTTTCCCCCCCCAACTGGCCCCTTTTCCTTTTTGGGGAAATATTTTTTATGCGAGAAAAAAAGCATTTGGGGCATTTTTTGGCCAAAAATTTTGGGGGAGTTTCCCCCATGCCTTTTTTTTTGCCCCCCAAAATTTTTTTTAAAGCTCAATCAACTATTCCCCAAAAAAAAAAGAACCCTTGGCTTTTTTTTTGCATTAAAAAAAAATTATTTCTTTTTTTTCTTGGTAAAAAAAAAATTTGGTTTTTACTTTTTCATGGGGTTTTTTAAAAAACCTTTTCCCCAAAAGGGGGGAAAAAAGGCAAAAAACCCAAGGGCTTTTTTGTTTTGGTTTTTCCCCTTAAAAAAAGTTCAAAATTTGGGGAAAAAATGATGGGGAAAGGTTTTGGGGGAAAAAAAATTTCCAAACCCCCTTTAAAATCGGATTCCTTTTTTTTTGGGGCCCAAAAAATTTAAAAAATGTTTTCCCAATTTTATATCTCTTTTCTTTTAAAAAAGAAAAATTTTCCGGGGGGAAAGCTGATTTTGTCAATTATTTGGTTCTAAGACAAAAAAACCCAAGGGTTTTGGGGTTTGGGCCCTCAAAAAGAAAAAATTTAAAAAAGTGTGCTAAGTATTTTTTTGGGGGGTGATCCATTTTTTTGGGGAAAAAAATTGTTTTTTTATAAAAAACATTAGGGTGAAAATTTTCCCAAAAAAAATTTTCCCCTTTTTTTTGAAATTTTTTGTCCCCTTTTTTTGAAAATTGGGGGGGGGTGGAAAATTTTTGGGCCCCAAGGGGGCAGCTAAAAAAAATATTGGGGTTTTTCGGTTTTTTTTGGGCCCCACATTGTTTGGGGAAAATTTTTATTTTTTTAAAAAGGGGTTTTTAAAAAGCTTTAAAAGTTTGGGGAAAAATTTGGAGTGGGAATAAAAATGCCACCCCCCCTTTTTCCCTTCTTGGGGAAAATATTTAAAAATTTTGGGGTTTTTTGGATTCAGGGGGCCCTTTTTCCCCCCCTTTTTCCCCGGGAATTTTTTAAACCTTTTGGTGGTTTTTTTTAAAAAGGGTGGAAAAAAAACCCACTCAAATTAAGATGCAAAAATTGTTGGGGGGTTTTTTTTAAAAATATTTTTGCTGGGGTTTGGGACAAAAAAGGGGTTTTAATTTTTTACCCCGGGGAAACCACTTTTGAAATAGGAAAAAGGGAAAAAATGTACAAAAAAAAAAAACGAGTCCCCAGGAAAATTCCCCCCAAAAACCCCCCTCAAAAAAGGGGTTGGGAAAAAAAAGGCTCAAACGGAAACCCAAGTTTTTTAAAAAAAAACCCTCAACCCCAACACAAAAAAAGGGGAAAAAGGGGTTTTGGGGATGCTTTTTGGGTTTTTCCGGGCGGGGTTAAAAAAACCCCTTGGGTTTTTGTCCCCCTTACCTTTAAAATTTTTTTGGGAAAACCATGTCTTTCCCCCTTTTAGAGTTTTGGAAAAATTTTGGGGTTTTTTGGGGGTTAAAAAAATTTTTAACATGCAAATGGAGGGGGGGGGGGTGAACACAAAAAAAATTTTTAAATTTCAAAAATTGGGGGGGAAACCCAAAAAGTTATGGGGGGTTACAAAAATTTTTACAAAAAAACAAAGGTTTTTCTAAAAGGGAAAGTTTTCCCCCAAAAAAATTTTTTTTGGGGGGAAAAAAAAATATTATTTTAAAATTTTTTTTTTTAAATTTTTTTCCCCGGCAAACAAAAACAGGGTGGATTGGCCCTTTTGTTACCCAAAACATATTTTCCCAGGGGCAGTTGACCATCGCAAGCCTTAAAAGGGGAAAGCCCTTCAAAGTCAATGGTCATTGTTTAAAAACCCTTTTATGAAGGATTTCAAGTATGAAAATATTGAAGAAACCATTTTAAACTCACCCTGAGTATTGTGATTGTCCCGGAAAGTTAGCCAAAGGGCGTTTAAAAAAGGCGCTTCATGGGAGGCAAAACCCCCGGAAAAAAAAAAAAGTTTTTTTTTTCTTTTGTTTTGTTTTTTTTTTGTTTAGTTTTTTTTTTTTTTATTATTTTTTTAATTTTTTTGGGTGGGGGCAGGAAAGGGGTAAAAATTTTAGATCATTTTCCCCGAGCTTAAAGGAGCCCCCAAAAAACCCGGGGAAATCCCAAAAATTTCCTTTCTCTTATTCCAAATTTTCCTTTTTTTTGTTAATTTCTTCAATTGTGCTAAATTTGGGAAAAAGTGAGGCCCTTTTTTAAAAACTAAGGTGGGGGGGGAGGAAAAAATAAAAATAAGAAATAGAGAACTAACTTATACTCTGGGAAAGTTTGTCCTTAAGCAAAATTTTAAAGGGGGAAAATTTTTTAAAATTATATGAAATCTAGAGATTTGAAATAAATTTTAATAACATCTACAAAATGTGAAATTGACTTTTTTAATTTTTTTCTCACCCACTGCGTGTTTTTTTACAGGGGGAAAATTAAGTAGTGAAATCTTTAAAAAAACAAATTTACCTTGTATTTAGCTTTAGAATTTGGGAATCAAAAAGTAGGTCGAGTCCTTAATGAAAAAAAAACAAATTTTTTTTCTAGGTTTATTACTAAAATATACTCTTTGAAAAAAAAAAAAAAAACAAGCTTTGCCATTACTCCAAATTAAAATAATTGAGTTAAGGTATTAAAAATTGAATTTTTGAGTGAGGAAGAGTCCGTGGGGGGATCTAAAAACCCCCGGGCATTTTTATGAGAGCTCGGGGTGTTGCGATCAATAATTCACTATAACGAAAGGGGAAAAAGGCAAAAGTTATAAAAAAAAAAAAAGGGGGAAAAACCCCCAAAATAGATGCTTGAATAAAAAAAAAACATGAATGTGAAACTTTTTTTTTAATAAAACAAAGATGTATAAAAGGGGGGAAAAAAATTTTGCAAAAGTTTAAAAATAATGCTTTTACTTTTTTTTTGCAAGGATTATAGTTTGCTAAAAACCCTGAAAAATTAAAATTTGGGGGGTTTTTTCCCTTTTTTGGGGTTAAGTATTTACTTTTGGAACAAAAATTCTGTTTTTTTAAAAGATAAATCCTTTTAACTCTTTAAAATTTGGGGTGATTAAGCAATTTTTTTTATAAAGGGTGTGAAAAAAAGAATTTTTGAGCTTTAAATTTATTTATATTTTTTTTTTCAGGTAAGGAAAAGGAGGAAAAATTTTTTAAAAAGTATTTTTAAAATTCCCAAAACGAATTGGGATAAAAGCAAGTAAAAAGGGTGTTTCCAATGGATTTATTATTTCTTTTTGTTTTTTTTTGGGAAAACCCATGTGTACTAATTTTTAACGACCCGAATTTACAAATCTTTTTTCTAAAAAAAATTTGTTTTTATTGCAAATTAAAGACGATTGAGCTATCAAATTTCCATCCTGTTATTTATATTTTTTTTTGTTTGTTTTTTGGCCAATTTTATTTTACATTGATTTGGATAAGTTTTGGAAAATCTCTTGTTTGAATGATCACATTGGATGAAAAGGCTTGATGCAATCTGGGTAGAAAGAAGTTTCCCTTTAGTTGAATGTTGTTTTAATTAATTGGGGTTTGGTATAATCAGCAATTCTGATTTTTGTTAAAAAAAAAAGGGATCTTTGTAATCGGTTAGGATTAGGATTAGGATTTTGGAAGAAACATTAACTTAGTGTTAGATCCCCACGGACAGGGGATAATCGTTTCTTTTTTTATTTTTAAGGATTAAGCGCATAGTAATAGATGATAGTAAATTTGGGGGGATGCTTGGAACATTGAATTTTTATAATTTAATCATTTTTGATACCATTGATTTCATTTATTAGATATTTTGTTTAATTTAGGAATTTTGGTTAAATCAATTCACTCGAAATTGTGCGGGTTTGATACGGTTTGGGTTAGTATTGTATTTTTGACCTTTTAGGACGATACGAACTCAACTCATATTTTAACGATGGGCCTTCCCCAATTGACGAAGGGAAAAGTCAGAGTACAAAGGTTTTAATTTGTTGATTCGAAAATTCAACAATTTTTTGGGGCCCGTGTGGGGCGGGGATATTAAGAAAAACTAAACGTAAAATCTCCCCTTTTTTCCCTTTTCATTTGTTATCCTTTTTTTATTTTTTTTTTAAAAGGGAACTAATTTAAAATTTGGGTTTTTTTCATTTATACGGGGTTTTTTTTTAAAAAACCCTTTTAATTGCCCGAGATTGATGGGGCGTCAGAAGGAAATTAAAGAGTGTGAACCTATGGAGTAAAGGAATTGCTGCGGTAAGGGGAGAACAGTAGTAAGAATAGCAATCAGTGAACAGCAACGAATTCATATGAAAAAATGGCGGGCGGACATGGCCAGGGTTTTAGTACGCAGGCTACTTTGGGTACAGGATCGTGTATATGATGCCGCAATAGAGGCCAACAACTTTGAATCAACCCCTTTCAAAATATGACCCAATCAATAATTTGTGGTTTTCCTGACGGGACCCTCAATCTCATATTTAGATTTCCAGACTTTGTGTTACTTAAAACAAACGGGGTGTCCGATAGGGAAAATTTTTTTTTTTTTTCCTTTCACTTTGAAGGGGAAAAAAAGGGGGCAGTGGTTTGTTCTTTAATGGGGGGTCCCTCCCCATTGGCCCCGTGGGGAAAAATTTTTTTGGCTATTACTTTCCGCCTTCTAAAATGCCGGTTGGGAATGATATCACATCGCCTTCGTGAAAAATGAGCCACCCCTGAAATTGGTTTTCTTTTTTGGTTGCTTAGGCGGTGCCCACCCCAAAGCCAAAATGGTTGCAACCCAACTTTCTAAAGGGTTATATCCGAGCGACAAACCCCTCATGCTGCTTGGTGGCACATTTTATGTAAAAACTCTGAAGAGATTTTTTAAAAATTTTTGGAAAAGGGCAAGAAACATAAAAGGGAAACGGGCGACCGAATGGCGGTTTTCATGAAGTGGAAAGATGCCCCCAGGGCATGGTCTGTTAGCTAAAGGTCGTGGGTGGGGATGTTGCACCCCCCCTAATTACCAAACCCCGTTCACACCGATTTCGGGGCACAAGAGATAAAAGCAAATTGTTTGTGGGAAAACCCTAAAAGGGCCCCTCAGAACCCCTTTCAGAAACCCCCTATAATCCGGTTGGGCAATCACCCCTTTTTCATGGAGTAACCCACAAACCCCCGGGGCAATGCACTGCAAAATTTTCCAAAAGGGCCCCCTCCCCTTTTCCCAAAAAAAAACCCAAAATCTAGAGGAATGCCCCAATTTCCCCAAAACCCCGGGAAACGCCAAAATCCACAGGAGTCTAAGGAAATGAGGCTCCATTCTAACTTGGAAAAACTCAGGGGGTCAATAAAAAATTTTTTTCAAAAGACGCAAGGACCTTTTGCCTGGAAACCCAACCCCCAATCCGGGGGAACGGAAAAAGTAGTGATCAAGGACGGAAGGGGAATTCAATCGCACTATGGAGTGCAAGGGTTGCGTTAAAAAGGGGGTTGAAAGAAAGAAGGGGGAGCTGAAAGGAACAAGGGGCTGAGGAGATCAAAGAAAGAGGTGTTTAAGGAAAAGTTAAAGCCCCATTTTCCCCCAAAGCCCCAATTCCGATCCGGGACTCTAAAAGGATAAGGCGGAAATTGGAATTTTTAAAACTTGTTTAAAAAATAATATCAAAAAACCATTTGGGGAGCTTTTGGCAATCCCGGCCAAACCTAAAGGATTTTCTCGAATAAGAAAGTTGGAAGATATCTCTACTACTTTGTTGGAGCTGAGTGTTGGGGTTTTTTTGCAAAACAAGTTGCCCAAGAAGCTCAAGGATCCGGGTAGTTTCCTATTCCATGCTTAATAGGTGAATCACCAATGGAGAGAGCTTTGGCGGTTGGGGCGACATAACCTGATGCTTTACTCATTGTTCAAGCAAGAATTGGGAGAGCCAAAGCAAAACGAGGATGAGCCTGCAACTGGCAGATCGCCCGATCAAGTTCCCAAAAGGAATCATTGAGGACGCCCTGGTAAGGTAGAAAACTTTATTTTCCCCTGTTATTTTGTAATCCTAGATATGGATGCAGATGTGGAGGTCCCGCTGATTTGGACGACCATTTTTGGCCACGCAAGAGCTGTGTTGATGTGGCAAGGGAAGATTAGTTTTGAGAATGGGGGAGGATGAACTAGTAGTGAGAATCCCAGCAGCATGAAACAAATTTGAACGCTGACGAACATGTTATGCTATAGATTTGTGTTGAAGGTGGGTAAATTGTGTTATGCAAGAGTTGATGTGTAGAGATCCTCTTGAATTGAGTTTGATAGCGGATGATGATGAAGTGGGTGAAAATGTGGAGATTCAAAATGTGAAAGCTCATCTGAGAGTTTGTGAGGAAGTAGTTTGTAAAAAGGGGTTTGAGAAGATTGGGGTCAGTGAGGAAGAAGATTGAAACCGTCGGTTGAGGAACCCCCAGAACATGAGTTGAAGCAAACTCCCTGAGTACCTTGAATATGCCTTTTTGGAGGCCGATTCTAAACTCCTATCATTATTTCAGCTGGTCTGACAAGGGAGCAAAGGGATAGCTTACTAAGGGCCTTGAAGAAGCCAAGGTGTTCTTGCTCGAAAGATATCTGATATAAAGGGTATTAGTCCTTCGTTTTGCACCATAAGATCCTGTTGGAGGAGGATTTTCAAACCTGTGGTGCAACCTCAAAGAAGGTTAAACCCTAACAAGAAAGAGAGCTAAGAGGAGTTTAGACTCCACCCTCCGTAACTTAATCACAAGGAGCTTCATTTCGTCGAGCAAACGACGTTAAACAAAAGCGCTTGATGGGAGGCAACCCATGCAAATTAGGGTAATTTTCATTTTTTTCTGTTTCACCATATTTGTTTTTCTTTTTCCAAAGTTGTGCAGAGGAGTATTTATGAAGAAGCTTTTTGAGGAGATGGACTTCAAGAAATAATCAAGAGATGGAAAATTTTAACCTTCAGGAGACACACGGATTAAATACACGGGCGTGTATCGTGCCCGTGTAGAGAGAAGGGTGACCCAGAGAGTAATACACGATTCAAAATACACGCCCATGTGTCCCGCCCTGTATACAAGGAAATTTTGAACAAGGTAGACACGGCAAAGGGAAACGGCCGTTTATCAAATCCGGTATGGGGAGCGAGCTACAGAGGATACACGGTCATTACACACGGGCGTGTGTCCGACCGTGTATGAGAGTAAGTTTTCTAACTAGAAGTAGAGGGTACACGGTTGTATAAACACAGCCGTGTGTATACCCGTGCTTTCACAGCTTAGGCCTATACACGGGCGAATTACATGCCCATGTAGGGGACCGTGTATGTTCGGGTATTTATACCCTTTTTGATAACCGTACCCCTCATTTTCACTACACTTTCATCTACATATCTTTTCTCTCTATACATCATTCCCTTCCCATTGCCTTGTTGGTTTCCCTTCCCCGTTGCTTGACAAGGTAAGATCTTTCTCATTCTTTTTCCTTTCTCTTGCTTCCCTCTCTATTTTCTCACTCAATGTCAGATTTCCATGTGAATGTGGCATGTTATGACATGTGGAGATAATGAAACCTTAGGCTTTTGTTTAACTGAGTATGGATGATGTTTTCATGCGATTTGTGAAGTTTTTTCCATTCTCCATTGCTCGATCGCTGTTTGGATTAGAAAATCTAGGGTTTCGAACCGTTCATGCGTGATCTTTTGTGATTGGAACGTATTTTGGATTGCATGCTAAAGGGATTTTTTGCTTTTAAGCACCATTAGGGCATGTGATTGATGATTCTCTCGTAATTTCTTGCAATACACGGCCGTTTATGAGTTGTTTTTCAAATTTTGGCGGGGATTTCTGATATACACGACTACAATACACTCCCGTGCCCAAGAACCGTGTATGATACTGTGAACCTTAATTTTGATGATTTTGCATGCTTCCGTGATGCTAATGGTGGAGTCCCTTGTTTGCGATGTGGGTTATTTGATGTATTACCTACAGGCTTTGTTTGTTTTACAACCCTTTTTATTCTTGGTATGATCAGGTTCTGCTTATTTCCTTTGACAAAATGCCACGCGTCAAGACTGTTGCTCAAAAGAAGAAAAGAAGCCGATCCAAAACGGGTAGTTCAAGCCAATCTGAAGCTCTTCGATACCTTGTAAATATTCGAGAGAAGGATAAAGAACTCTTTACCCTATATAAGTCAAAAAAGGTCATCAAACCAAATGTGGTGTTGGACTGGGACGTTTTGAGAAGATTTGGGTTGGTCCAACAATTTGAGAGGCTCTTAGCTGACCGAGCCTGGTTTCACCTGTTCATGATCGAAGAAGACTTATATGAGGAGTTAATTCTTACTTTCTTAGCCACCTTCAAGATTTTAGGTACCATGAATGCTGGCGTAAGAAACGAAGTTGAGTTTCTGGCCTAGAGTGAGTACCATAAGATGTCCATGACTGAGTTCATAGAGGCTATGGGCATCTATGATGGGGGTTTTCTTCAAACCCCTGAGTTTCGCCGCCCTTCCGGTTTCATGGGCCCAAAGAATTCTATCTCCTTATGGACTTAGTATGGTATTGGTGCCTATAGTGCCTCTCACACCAAGGCCTCTCAACTGAGAAATAGAGTACATCATATCCTACATTACATTATGGCTCGCTCTACCACTGGTAGGATCGATTCAGAGGACGTTGTTAACGCCAGAGACTTATTCCAGTTGTGGGCCATGCATACTGGAACCCGCGTCAATGTTGGTGTTTTTGCCGCTTTTTGTCTTCAGCGCCAGGCAGAGAAAGGACCGAAAGGGGTTTTCCTAAGTGCTATAATTATTAGAATTTTGAAAAATCTGGGTCTATTCCCACATCGAGCACCTAGTGATTTCATTGGGTGATCTCTGAAGCTTAAAGCCAGGATATTAAGCGATTGGAATTTCCACCCAATTGACGCTGGCGCTGAAGAGGAGATAGGGGAAGAGGAAGAAGAGGAACCACAACTGCAGGCTGAACCATCCGTCAATGTGCAGATGCTAGAGATGGTTTCTCAGCTATCCGTGATGTGGGAGAAATAAAGAAAAGCCAAAAGATGATGAAGCAGAAGATCACTAAGATGGAAAAACGGCAGAAGGGACTGAAGAAGTTTTTAATCGATTGCTTCACCAAGCTTGGTGAGAAGTTAGACATTCAGTTCTCTTCCTGTGCCACTCCAGCGAAGAAGACGTAATCCCTTCCGAACGATCAGCCGACAAGCGGCATACTGAGGGAGGATCGTCTTCTGCTCCACTTGCTCCATCAGAGGAAAGCCCCCACAGACCAGGCAAGGAGCGAATGGTTGTTGAGGAAGACTCCGACGATGACGACTATGAGTCTGAGAAGGATGATGACTGATTTTTCCTAACTATTTGCTAACTTGTCTGTCTAACCCTGAATTGTTTCTATTAACTATTTTCTGTGACATGATTATCTGTGATAAACTTTGATGATATTGACCTGTGCTTATTTGTTTTGGTGATACTCATTTCTTTTAGTTTCTCTTTTAGTGTGTTTTGTTTTTAGGATTTTCTTTATACCCATTTAGCCTTTCGATGGTGCGGATTGAATGTTGAAAGCTGATGATCTCCGAAGGATGATTCGAGGATTTTGCACTTGCATAGAGTTTCCCCTATGAATGACTTGCCACTTATAGATTTCAGGGGAGTTTCCCTTTTCTTTCTCCTTTTATTTTCCTTGTTTCTATTTCTTTCTTTCGTGTACTTTGTGGGCAAACATTGGGGACAATGTCTGATTTTAAGTGTGGGAAAGGGAATAGAAAGAACAGAAAGATATCACAAGAGCAATGAACTTATGGACTTTTAAATGCTCAATTTCCCTTGTTTAAGTAACATTTGGAAGGTTAATGATGATGAGAAATAGTTGCTCAGGAAACATAAAATTACACTTGTATAGGCACTATTTCATGGGAAATTTTTCGAATTTTGCATTATTCTCTTATTTTGTATTCTCTTTACCTTTTTAGAGTTATAGTATGGTATCCATGTGAGGGAGACTTACTTGTTATTTAAGCTTTCATTTTAGAATTAGGATTTGATTTTGCGATCTTGAATGAAGGAACAAGTGATACTTATAGCTTGGTGATTTTCCCCTACAAAAATAATGGAATAGAACACAAATTGGGAGTAATTTGATGAAAAAAAAAATGATGAACAATAACAAATAGTTCAGAAGTGGATCTCATTGACTCGAGTAATTAAGTCCGAGGGGTGCCCTTTCTGGGGAATAACATCTATTGACTTGGGTGATGAACTCGGGATCATTGGCTGAAAGCTCGCTACAAGGGTTATGAGTAAAATCCGAGAAAACTGAACTAAATGAGGCTTTAAATTAGAATATTTGGATTCGAGTGGTAGAGGTTCGAAGGGGTATCTTAAAACCTAGTAGCCTAAGATCGTCTGGTCTGGGACTTACTGGCCAAGGAAACCGCTCTTATTCACTAAAAGAAATGAATTGATTAGTTAATTCAACTCGAACAAGTAAATCCGAGGGACGCCCTGTATGCTTGAGGGGATAACGTCTGTTAACTTGGGTGACGAGCCCGGGATTATCGATTAAAAGTTCGTTACATGGGTTAATTGACTAAGAAAAGGTACTAAAAGGTTGAACTCCCAATCTAAAAAGGGAAAAAGATCCAGGAAATAAGTGGATGTATATGCCTGAGTTCTATGATTGTAAGTCTGATCTTAACTTTGAGGTTTTTAGTTAAATGATAAAGGTAAACGTTTCACTTACTTGGATTAATACTGGAAATCTACTATTGGTATTTTGAATACAAGTGCTTAATAAGATTGAGTGATAAGAAAGGCGAATTGTGGAAAATGGGGGCTATCCTGGTATAAAGTGGGGTTAATGATTGAATTTTTTCCTGAGTTTTAAAAATTCTAAGAATTGAGACTTCCATATGTGTAATTTGCTTGAGGACAAGCAAATGCTTAAGTGTGGAGAAATTTGATAAATCTCTTTTAACTCTTATAATTGGAGATGATTAAGTCAATTTTTGAGATAATTGGGTGTGAAAATATGAGATTATGATGCTTAATTGATTTATATTTCATGTTCAGGTATGGAAAAGGAGGATTCGATGAAAAGTATTTAAATTCAAGACGAATTGGAGATAAAAGCAAGTAAAAAGGGAATGCTTTGAAGAAAGGAAGTTACACCGTTTTACAAACGGCCGTGTGAAGGAATCAGAGACTACACGGTTAGGATACACGCCTGTGTATATGACCGTGTATCAGCGTGGAAGAGTTTGTAGGACAGATCAGTACACGATTGGAATACACACCCGTGTAAACCAATCGTGCATAAGAACACATTGAGGAGGACACACGGTTGAGTTACACACCCGTGTAGTAAACTGTGTATGAAGAACAAAGAAGACAGAGATATACACGGCTATTGCAAATGGCCGTGTGGGATATACACGCTCAGAGTTCACTGACTCAGAGACATACACGGTTTATCTACACGCCCGTGTAGTATGACCGTGTATCTATCGAAGGAAAGATATCTTTAAATCTTTCGTCCATATTTGAAGGATATCTTCTACACGCCAGAGAGGAAGCTACCTTAGGTATAAATAGTCGTCTTTGAAGAGAGAGAAAGGGGGAGAGAAGGCAGAAAATACGTACTGGAATTTTAGGAGAACAACAGCAACCAAAGGAATTTTCGAGCTTTAATTCTAGAAGTGTTTCACACATGGATTTGATTATTTCATTTTGTTATTCTTTGAGAACCATGTGTAGCTAATTATATCGTACCCGAATCTTACGAAAGTCTGATTACTATGTGACAATGAGTTTATTGCAAAATTAATGACGATTGAGCATATCTGATTTCATCCATGTTATTTATTATTATTTGTTGATTGATGTTTGGCCAGCATTAGATTACATTGATTTCGGATAAGTTGATTGGAAAATCTCTTGTTTGAATAGATCATACATCGAATGAAAAGGCTTGTATGCAATCTAGGATAGAAAGCGTAAGTCTTCCGTATTAGATTGAATGTAATGATTTAATCTAATTGAGGGTTGTGGTATAATCATGCAATTCTGATCGTTGTTAATAAAAGAGGGATCTTTGTTAATACGGTTAGGATTAGGAGTTAGTGATTTTGGAAGAAACATTAACTTAGTGTTAGATGCCCCGCGGATCAGAGATAATTAGTATTCATTAATTAGTTTTCTAAGGATTGAAGTCGCATAGTAATTAGATGAGTAGTAAGAGTGGGGGATGCGTGGGAACATTGAATTTGATAATTTAACTCATTGTTTGATATCCATTGATTTCATTTCTATTAGATATTTTAGTTTAATTTAGGTAATTTGGTTAAATCAATTCACCTCGAAATTGTGCGGTTAGATAGTCGGTTTGAGGTTAGTATCAGTACTTGCTGATCCTTGAGGAGACGATACCTGAACTCAACTCTATACTATTGTAATTGATAGGTGCACTTGCCTAATTGATCGCAAGGAAGAGTCGGAGTACAAAGGATTTTAATTTGTGTGATTGCGATATATTCAACATAAACATGAGGATTAAAGTTTGTTTTGTTTAGATTAGCTATTGAATTTTGTCCATAGTAATTTGATCACAGGAAACCAATTGGGTTGAAGTAGTAGACATTAAAATTACAAGTCATGAATTACAAATGAATAGATGCTTGGAATGATGAAAAGAAAGTTTGTATAATCTATGACAGATTTCTCAATTGATTTGATGCAATTGTTTGAGGAGAAGCAAGAGTTTAAGTGTGGGGGAATTTGATAGAGCCATTTTATACTCAATCTTTATAGTATAAATTGTGTTAAATTATTATTGATTTTATAGAAATCATAAGGAAATGGTACTTTAATTCTATCATCGTGATAAATCAGGTTAAATGGAGTCAAGGATGCTAATTCAAGCATTTTAGAGAAGTCATCTACAACTTGGGTCAAGACAAGGAATTACACCACCGGAGGAAGCACGGTTTGAGGCACGGCCAAGGTTCAAACCGTGTTACACACTGGACAAGAAGGTGGAAATGTGGACTTACAGCAGAGAGAGACACGGCTTAAGGCACGGCCTGGTGGAAGCCGTGGTGGAAGCTAGGTGTGCCAATGAGAAGAAAGTGTGGAACATCAACCAGATGAAGGCACGACTTGAAATCTAGCCATGGGTCTAACCGTGGTACACACTAGATACGGATGAAGACTTGTAGATTATGCACAGATGAAGGCACGGCTTGACATCTGGCCGTGTGTGGAACCGTGGTACACACTGGGCGCGGATGAAGACTTGAAGAATATGCACAGAGTATGGCACGGCTTGACCCACGACCGTGTGGTGGGGCGTGCCAGGCAGACGAATCTTCACTTCTCGAAATCTACTTGGAAAAAGAAAGATATTTTCGTATCTTGCTAGCAAAAGATCACATGCTATCCCCCTAACAATATAAGTAGAACCAACCCTAGAGGGTTAAAGAGAACTTTTGAACTTTGGAATCTAGAATTACCTTGGAGACAAGAAGGAAACGAGGAGACAGAGCAGGTAACCCAGTTCATTATGTTTCTATCTTTTATTTTCGTTTTATTGATGAACATGTGTAGCTAAGCTACTTTTCTAGCCAAAGGGTCATAGATGTTTAATTCTCCACGAATTGTGAGGTCTAATTGACTTGTATTTATTCTATTCTTTGCTTTCGGGTATTCATATATCTTCTGATCGTTTTGTCATTATTATCTTTGTTGATTGGTATGAATAGAGCTCTTCTACTCAATTAGCAAGTTAATATATTGTCAACTAGCACGTCAAATCCGTAATTGTTTGATTGTTCTAGTCTTAGTGACGTAATAACATGTTTGGTTATAAAAGAGATGATCGAATTCATGTTATAGAGGTGTGTGATCATGTTTAAATAGGTTATCTTATAATCTACTGGCATGAATTGGTGGTCTCTCTAGATCTTAATGCTATTGATAGATTAAATCCTAAGCGCTTATCTAGGGTTGTTTAATCAATAAGAGAAATAATTCAAAGCGCTTGTCGGAGGTTATCGAGGAAGTAAGGATAGATAGGTTGTTAGAGCTTGTTAATGACCATAACTAGTTTATCTAGAACTAAGAATAGAGAACATTTGCATCGATGATCAATTCCTTGAATTAAACTATCTTGATTCCTTTGGCTAGGCTTTTTATCAATATACAACTTTCTTATCTTGTTTTAAATTTATTCGATTCACAAACCAAACCCCCCCATTTTCCTTTTCCTTTTATTCTCCTTAAATAGAAATAAGTTTAACCAATCTCTGTGGATTCGACCCTACTCACCACTATATGCAAATCATATAATTGTCTAGGAGTAGGTTTTATTTTTGTTGGATTCGACACCCATCATACCTCCATGATATCTTCAACCAAATCTTCGAAAATCGCTAGCATGCACCGCTGAAAAGTGGCTGGTGCATTACATAACCCAAAGGGCATCCTCCTATAAGCAAATGTGCCATAGGGACATGTGAAGGTAGTTTTCTCTTGATCTTTAGGGGCAATTTGGATCTGGTAATATCCCGACATCCCATCTAGAAAACAGTAGAACATATGTCCAGCAAGCCTCTCCAACATCTAATCGACAAAAGGTAAAGGAAAATGGTCCTTGCGAGTGGCTTCATTTAATTTGCGATAGTCAATGCAGACTCGCCATCCCGTCACCATCCTCATTGGTATAAGCTCATTATTCTCATTTGGGACCACCGTCATTCCCCCCTTCTTTGGCACCACCTGGACGAGGCTTACCCATGAACTATCAGAAATAGGATAAATTAGGCCAGCATCTAACAATTTGATTACCTCTTTCTTAACAACTTCTTTCATGTTTGGATTATGTTGTCTTTGAGCTTGCACCACTGGTTTGAAATTGTCTTCCATCAGGATTTTGTGTGTGCATAAAGATGGACTAACCCCTTGGATATCTGAAATTTTCCATGCCAAGGCACGCTTATGCTCCTTCAAGATCTTCAAGAGTTTTTCCTTCTGAACAATGGTTAGCCCGGCTGCAATGATGACCGGCAACTGAGAATCCTTCTCTAAGAAAGCATACTCCAGATAGTCAGGGAGTTGCTTCAGCTCCAAAATTAGAGGATCTTCAATAGAGGGCTTCCTGCATCAATATTCTCCCTTTTTGGTTTTATCCCAAGTTCTTCCTTGCCATCAAGATGGGTCAGCATTTCTTGTATTGCACAATCTTCTGTCTCTTCAATATCGCATACTCTCAAACTCAACTTTAATGGATCCTTGCATAAGATATCTTCCACAATGATATCAGTTAAATCAATTGCATAACAAGTATCATCAGAACTTACCGATTTCTTCATCACAGTTGGTATTTGTATCACTAACTCGTCTCCCCCAATGCATAGCACTAATCGGCCCTCAGCCACATCAATGATTGCTCGGGCTATGGCTAAAAAGGGGCGTCCCAAGATCAGAGGAACTTCAGTGTCAACATCCATGTCCAGGATCACAAAATCAACCAGGAAGATGAAAGTTTCTACTTTTACTAATACATCTTCAATAACCCCTCTAGGAAACTTTACTAATAGGTTTGCCAATTGAAGGCTCATTCGGGTGGGTTTTGGCTCCCCTAATCCCAGCTTTTGAAAAAGGGAATATGGCATCAAGTTTATGCTAGCCCCTAGATCTGCTAATGCTTTTTCTACGGGTAGATTACCAATGAAACATGGTATGGTGAAACTCCCTGGATCCTTCAATTTCTTTGGAAGCTTGTTTAGTAAAATCGCAGAACAACCTGCACCAATTATTGCAGTGGAGATCTCTTCCATCTTCTTCTTATTAGATAGTAAATCTTTTAAGAACTTGGCATACCTGGGCATCTGAGAAAGAGCTTCCACAAGTGGTAAGTTGATATGTAACTGTTTGAACAAATCCAGAAACTTACCGAAATGTTCCCGATCCTTGTTGTTCCGCAGCCTGGCAGGATATGGCAATGAGGGTTTATAAGGCTGGACGATAGGTGTCTTTCTAGCTTCCGAGTCTTTTATTCTTTCTTCTATAATTTTGCCTTTTTCTGCTTTATTAGTGGTCTCGCCCTTATCAACAGTCTCATTCCCCTTCCAAACAATAGGAGTTTCCCCACACTTATCTGATTTCACTTCCTTTCCACTCCTAAGAATCACTGCCTTCACGTGTTCCCTTAGGTTGGTCTCTGTATTTCCAGGGAGGGACCCTTGTGGTCGCTCAGCAAGAACTTTGCAGATCTGCCCTACTTGGTTTTCCAAGTTGTGGATTGAGGCTTCATGATTTCTTAGAGCTGCCTCTATAGACTGCTGGCGTTGCTCAGACGCTTGAATGAATTTCGCAATCATATCCTCAAGATTAGATTTCTTTTCTTGGAAAGGAGGTGGAGCTAGTCTTAGGAATCATGGAGCAGGTGCATTTCCCCTTTGAAATTGCTAATTACTCCAGGAGAAATTGAGATGATTATGCCACCCTGGATTATATGTGTTGCTATAGGGATTGTTCTGTGGCCTTGTAGAGTTCCCCACATAATCAACATGCTCTGGCACTTCAGATATCACATTGTTAGAATGAGGTTTAGCTGAGCAGTATTGGGATGGTTGAGATACAGCCATCCCTTCAACTTTTGAAGCGAGCGCATCCACTTTTGCTGCAATTGCTGTCATCAAATTGACCTCATAAATACCCGCTGCCCTGTGCTTTTGTCTACCATGGCTCCATTGGTGATTATTTTTTATACGAACCACGCCAACCCGTGATGAAACCCACTATCAATACGTTCAGAAATTCGTTGCCTAAGACGCCCAAACACCTAAAGTGGAAAACCGCGACCCGTTGTCTATAAGCGAGACAAGAACCTTGGTATAAAAGTGAAGATGCCACAATCGGGATGGAAGACCGATTAATAAGTCGGGATGAACGCCACGGAAATCAATCCGATATGTTCGATTTATTTTTTATTTTTTACAATCGACTAGTAAATACTACACTATCAAAAGACAATTAATATTGCGGAATTGAACACGATAATTGATATGAACGATTGGAGTTAGGGTTTTTGATATTACCTTCCTCAACCGAACTTGATGTTTTGACAAACCTAAGCTTTGATACCAAACTGATACGAACCACGCCAACCCGTGACGAAACCCACTACCAATACGTTCGGAAATTCATTGCCTAAGACGCCCAAACACCTAAAGTGGAAAACCGCGACCCGTTGTCTATAAGCGAGACAAGAACCTTGGTATAAAAGTGAAGACGCCACAATCGGGATGGAAGACCGATTAATAAGTCGGGATGAACGCCATAGAAATCAATCCGATAAGTTCGATTTAGTTCTTGAAGAACCAAGAGAGGTGCCTCTCAAAAGTGTTTAATGTTCAATGATGTCTAATCTATAATGTTCTAAACCCTAGGAGCTTTTATACTAGGGTTACAATTCGTGTAAAAACAAGTCCAAAACGACATAGTTTAGTTAAGTGACATAAAAACGCGAAACAGAAAAAGCTGGCCGACAGGGGATACACGGCCTATGTACACGCCCGTGTACTTCTCTGTGTAACTTCTGGCAACATACACACCCGTGTACTTTGACCGTGTATCTTTCTGTGCAACTTCTGGCAACATACACGCCCGTGTACTTTAGCCGTGTACCTGTCTGTGGATTTGCTTGAATCTATACACGGCCGTGCCTTAAAAATACACGCCCTCTTCAACCCGTGTCCAGTATAACTTGTACAAAAGCAAGGGTCTTCCAATGGTTGTTCCAATCCGTTCCAACTTCATGATTGCTCCAATCCTTTCCGGCTTCATGGACAACCTTTATCAACTCGTTAAGTGCTTCCTTGAATCGTTTTGCTCGATTTCTTATGATCGGTCCAGGCGGCACTTCAAGAAGATCCACATTTCTTCTTCCGGCTTGGCTCTCATCCCGGATCTCATCAATTTTTGGCCATGTTCTCAAACAAACTCAATGACTCTTCCGGCGTCTTCACATTTAGAGTACCCCTAGCAACAGCATCTATTGTCTGTCGAGTTGCATAATCTAGCCCATTATAGAAAGTAGAAACTTGCAGCCAGTTAGGCATTTGGTGATGTGGACACCGCCTAAGAAGATCCTTGAATCTGATACACGCTTCATGTAGGGGCTCGTGATCTAGTTGGGTGAATGATGTGATATCATTTCTCAACTTGGCAGTTTTCGATGGTGGGAAATAATAGTCCAGGAAAGTCTCCGCCATCTGGGTCCAAGTGGTTATGGAATCCCGGTTTAGTGAACTAAACCACTACCTTGCTTTCCCCCGGAGAGTGAAAGGGAAAAGTCGCAATTTCAACACTTCTTCAGATACCCCATTTTGCTTGACAGTTGCGCAAATATCCAAGAACATCTGAATGTGCGCATGAGGGTCCTCATCAGACAAACCGTCAAACTGGCATTGATTGTGAATCATGTGCAATGTAGAGGCCTTGATCTCGAAGTTGCTGGCCTCTATTGCTGGTTGTACAATACACGAACCAGTGCTACTCAAAGTAGGTCGAGCATATTCGACCATCGTCCTTCGTTCATCTGCTATTGGTTCAGCTTCTGTGTTACCACGGGTGATAGAAGTTTCCTTTTCAGCTACTGATGTTGCTTCTTCACTTTCCAAAGGTTCGTTGAAATTTAAATTCCCTACCATCTCTTCAACACCTCTCAATCGCCTTCTAAAAGTTCGGTCAATCTCAGGATCAAGATCAAGAAGCTTAGAGAAAGAGCTCCTTGTCATAAACTGCGAAAAACAAATGATGAGCTTAGTTTCCTCAACAAATTTGAATGGAGGCACGAATGAAACTAAGAAAAACAATTAAAAGAATTTATAGTTAAAGTAGTAGGCGTCAAGTTTTCCTAATATTACAAGTCCCCGGCAATGGTGCCAAAAACTTGATAGACGATCTGATCACTCTAACAAGTTAAATCCTATACTCAATCTTAGCTTACGATCAGTTCTCAGGCAAGTGTACCTATCAATTAGCAGTATAGCATTGGAGTACAGGTATCGATCCCACGAAGACTTATAAGTACTAGTACTAACGATTATCCTACTATTTAACTTCTCACTATTGATGATCTCAATTATCCTAATTACTGATTAAATCTAAAAGGAACGAATAAAATGATCAAAGTAAAGATATTGAAATACTCCTTTAGTTAATTAAATTATCTAAACATACCCTACCTAAGATCCACCCCTAATTCTCATGCAACTTTTATTCAATTACAAACTTTCCAATGATTAACACACAACATCTTTGATCTGCGGAGTTTCTTACACTAGATTGAGGTCTTTCTCAAGATCAATAATCCCTAATCCTAATGAAGTCAATTAAGATCTCTCTTTAATTAGCATAATTAAGATTGCAATAAAATCCTAGGACTCTCAATTGAACCAGACCACAATGACCTCGTTCAATACAGAAAACCTCCTATAACCTATCTCTAGGATTGCAAGTGGTCTTTTTATTCATGCTAAATCTACTCTATTAAACGATTTCTCAATCTTAATAACAGAGATCTAGTTCGATCCTAATACTACGCACATATCAAGATGAACAAACCATGATTGCAAGATGAATAAACTCAAAGATCAGGATTAATTATTGAAACATCAACAAATCCGTTACATGACAATTAGGGGTTTCTCAAAGGATCAGGTATAAAACAATTAGCTACTCATGAATCTAATAAAAAGAACAAAAGAGAAAATAATTGAATCCATAAATAAATCCAAACACAAAGATCTTGGCTTCAATTCCTGAAAACTCTTCTAACTTCTCGTGTCTAGGGTTTCTCTCGTGCCGCCTCGTCCTCTTCTCTCCCTAGGGTTTTTCAATTTATACTTTCTAGGAAATGGTAGAGGATCTTTAGCTGGAAAGATACGAGTGTATCTTTCCTTTTCCAAGTAAATCTCGAAAAGTGAATAATATTCGCCTGACACATCCACCAACACGGGCAGATTTCTAACTGTGTCTCCCTCTGGTTGATAATCCGCAATTCCTCATTCTTGTTCAGTGTGTGGCACGGCTATAAACACGGCTAGATTATGAACCGTGCCATGTTTTGCATTTTTTCACTTCTCTACAGCGTTTGCCACGGCTTCAAGCACACCCATATCACAAGCCGTGCTTCCTTTCCAAGTGACAACTTTCATCCTCAGGTGTGTACATGGTTCATGACACGAGCGTGGCTTTCCCTATGTTGTCCCTAAGTAGCTTTAACTTGATCTTTTAAGCTTCAATCATGCTTCTTTTGTTATCTTTCCACTTCTTTTTGGTATTATATCCTGAAACTGATATATTTATCTGTTAAGTACTAAATCCACATTGATTTTATTCAAAAGACTACACAAATTCATCATTAACGCCCATGATTTATAAGGGTTAATTTACTCTTATCAAGAGGGCACACCATAATACAAATTAGATTAACACTTACCTCATGGATTTCATGTGTCAAGTTAGTCGAAAGAGACTTTTAGTTTACCTATTTGAATGTTGTTTATTGAGAGGAGTGAAATTCAGAAAAGTGGATAATAAGGTTTTGAGAGAGCTTAAATAGTCAAGGGTCAAAAAAATGTAAAATGGCCTCTATATAACAATAATATTACCTATGTGCCCTATTAAATAATTTTTATTTATTTACTTACTTTCTATTTTTTTACTATACGTGAAAGCTAGGTTGGTTATATTAGATAATTTACATAAAATCTAGTTGTATTGCCATACTTTATATTTAATTATTTGTACTTCATTATTATTTTGCAAGCCTTTTTAATTATTGTACCTTTTCCATTTATCCTTTTCAAAGATAGCTTCTATTCATAGTCAATATTTAGTTATTTGATAACTTATTTTAAAAATAGTACCATTTGGAAACAAGCATTGCTTTTTCTAAATAACACCACTTATTCAAAGACTCTTTTTTTTTTTTTTACAATTTTTGGTTTAACTTTTACAAATTGTACTTCTTTTGAAACCACCATTGGTTGTTTGAGATTTTGTTTATTCATAAGTGATATTTTTGAAAAGGCTAAATAAAAAAAGGTACGATAGAATAGATTTCAAAAACCATTTTTCGTACCCCTTTGATATTACCATTTTTTAAATTACCTCCCCAATACTATTTTTCTTTTCACTTTAATATCTCTTCAATATTACTTTTTTCATTAAATACCCTTTTGATATTGTAAGTTAAAGACTTTTTCATTTAACATTTCTCTTATTTTCATAATTTAAGGATACATATTGTTGTAGCAAAGTAGACTTATGCAAGTATTGCAATTTTATCTTTCATTTGTGTATATTTTAAAATATTTTTATGAAGCCCAAACATTGGTTGAGGCATAAAACTAGTATCATTTAATTTGGGTTAAACTATTACAAAGCTTTTATGTCAATGTTTGAATATTTAGTACCTTCATTATTATATTAATAAAGAAGATTTACACATTTATTTCCTTCTGATGTGCCTAAAACCAAGGTCTAATGACATGCAAATGAACCAATGGAACAACTTTAACTCTCAAAATCAAAACCGATTCAAAAGGGTAAAAACTACGTGAACCCTAGTGAAGATGTAATGAGATCCAAATACTCAATGATGTAATTACAATTCCACAAGGATAATTTCTTCCAACATAACACTAATCACATGTAAATCCTTGTGAATAATACACAAGATCAACAAATTTTCAACTCTAAGATCCCCTTTTCACTGAATGCAAATCACGGTTCAAAATTAAGTACAATTGAGAGAAAAAAGAAATGCTTGATACCAATTAACTAGGAAATAACAACTTGATTGCAAATGTAATCAAATGATACCAAGTGGGTTTCAATCCAACCCTAGATATGACTCACTAGAGATGAAATGAAACACAACAACAAGAGATTGATATTACTCACAATTTCAAGTGTTGCACTCGCCACAATTTCAACTAATGGGATTGAAATTGATAAGAGTCTAATGACAATTAGGAAGAACCCTAATCCTCATGAAAAAGTGTATGTTCAAATCTGAAAAATGCCTCCTCAAACCCTACTTTCAGCAAGTATTTATACTTACTCCCTTTAGGGTTAGAAAATGCACAAAATTACAATTATGCCACTTTTAGGGTAGCTGGTCCTAAATGAAAATTACAATCAAAATGGAAGTGTCCCAAAAGAAAATACATCATAAAATAGTTCATAGAACAATTACAAGGTACAAAATATTATAAATCTTCATGAGCCAATGCTTCGAAATGGAAATCATCACAGCGGGCCTTTGAATGAAAAATTTGATAATGTCCCGTGGCCATCAACTATTATAGGACATGTTGGCATCCCATGGAGAATTATTATTGTACCTGTAAGATTATTTCTCAAATACTTACTAGATAAAGAAATGAAGTCAAAGAAGAGAGATTTGGATCATTATCCAAATCTAGTTTTGGAAGCATTGACGATGCCAGAAAAATTTCCCATCACCTTCAGTTAAAACCTCACAAACACTTTATATTAATTGTCTTATAGTTTATTAATTATTTTATTTAAGTAAACAACTAGTAAGGGAGTACTCATGACTTTTAACAACATAACAGGATACCTAGGGTTCAATTCCACCATAGCGGCAATCAAAGGTTGACTGGAGCAACCATACATCACATTGCTGAAACTAAAACCAAAGTAGCCTCATTTAAGTGACCTCATTGTTATGTGATCCTCACTAATCATGGTTCAGCTATATCATTTCATCCACTAGGTCCTGTAACCTTGGATGACTCTTAATATAGCTCCTTTTTGCTTCCAGTGTTCATTATTTAACATGATTTCATTTATCAACTATCCACTAAGATATCATTTGATGGCCTAAGTGCTTAACTATCATGTCATTTCAAGATATATGGCCACAACCATAATCTCAATTTAGGGGTTATCATTTAATGGCTCAAAGGATCAAGCACAAGGAACAAGTAGATACTTAATGAGTTGATTATTAGTTTAATTTAAATTTTCTAACGTAGCAAGCAATACACTTGTTATTGTGTACCTAGAAAGGTTCAAGATTCCTCAAATCAAAGCTTAAAAGTCTAATTGAGTAAGTTGAGTTGATTTTATGTAATGAAAGTGAAAACTTAAGTTAGTTGATTATTCTAAGTAATTGAATTTTATTCTATTGTTGGTTTAGACTACTTAAGGCTTATATTAGTTATGTGCCCATTAAGGTTGCATAAGCCCAATTTACCTTTTTGCTAATTTAGCTTGATTTATCTAGATTTTATTCACATAAGCATGTTATGTTAATTAGATTTAAGTTTAGTTGTGTCTATGGCCCTATAATGCCCTAAAATCTAGAAATGCTACAACTCGCTACATGTCCTTACTAAATAAGGACACATTAAGGCTTTGAACCTACTTTGATACCACTTAATCCTATAAATCTTGTAAACCACAATCAAATATATATCTAATATTTCTAACATGACAAAAATACATCCTATATAAACTTTTAACTCTTATAAGGAATATTCTTAATACATTAAACCAAATCTCGTGAAATATTAAAAAATTCTAAATCGTAATAAAATGCCTAAGCTTTAGCTATTCAATTCTCAATCAATCTCCATAATAGTAATGGAAATCTTCCTCATCCCTCTTCCACACATTGAAACCTAACTCCTCTTCATGAGTAACATTATCCTTTGTACATGCATCTAAAAAATTTTCCCTAAAGAGTAAACTAATTACTAGTATGAATAACAACAAAAACACACATATGAATAAGCAACGACTTAATCACATACTTATATGTAGATCTTAAACATCAAGTAACAGTTTTATGTTTTACTTAAATCCACATAACAACAATGGGGCACTTATGACCTTACTAAACACACTCAAGAACTTAAACCTTAACCTGATGTTAGAAACTGCCACTATAGGCCTCATCACTCATGAGTCTTTAAAACATAAACATCCTTAAAACTTAATTCGGTGTTTCGAATTGCCACTATGGGTCCCAACACCCATAAGTCTTTAAACCTTAAACTAACCTAGATCATCTCTAAGTATGACTCCATTAAGAATAACATCGTATAAAGATCATTAGGATGCCCCCTAAGGATTTGCCACAATGGGCCCCTAGGCCGAGCTAAGTACATTCAACAATCACTTAATCAGTTACCAATCAGCCAGCTTAATTCCATTTGATACTAACTTAATAAGCTTAAGAAGCAAACAAGTTATACGTATTTGAAATCTTAGTCTTAAGATGTTTGTTCTTAAACATAAAGCTAGTCTCTAATCGATCAAAGAAATAATGATTCCCTCTTAGTACTAATCTAAGACTAATCTATATTTCTTAATTCTCTTTATAATAAATTATACGATTCCTTCTCTTACACTAATGGAGTTTCTAGGGTTACTCTATGTTTTTAGGTTGCATAGAAATTCGTTTAAACATAAATTAAAGAGATAAACAAGATATTACTAAGTACATTGTCTTATTTTAGGCTATGAACTTTAGCACGATTTGGATATGCAATCGTGTAGAGTAGTCGTGCATCATTTGGTGAATTTTGTCATTTTGGCACACTCAGGTACACAACTAGGTGCATAGTTGTGTAGAGTGGTCGTGATAGGAATCAAAATCCATCAAGACCTATCATTAGGACAAGAACTAAAGGATTTCGAATATTGGCGATGAGGGCCCATTTTAGGCAAATCGACCCTGGAATTATTCATTTACTAACCTCCTTTATCTTATTCATGTACTATATATTCCAATAGGCACACTTACCATATTTTATAGGGCAATGGACAAACTCACTCAAACTCAGCTTGCGGGTTATCTATGGATTGACTTAAACCGGCAATGAGTTGGGCCGACGAATCCTATAGAAGAGCTTTCATGATGAAGACTATTTCTTTTATTTTTTAATTGTTATTTAGACTATTTTATGTTGTATTTTCTTTTGGGACACTTTCATTTTGATTGTAATTTCCATTTAGAACTAGCCACGTTAAAAGTGGCATAGTTGTAATTTTGTGCATTTTCTGACCTTAAAGGGAGCAAGTGATACGAACTACGCTAACCCGTGATGAAACCCAATACCAATACGTTCGAAATTCGTTGCCTAAGATGCCCAAACACCTAAAGTGGGAACCGCGACCCGTTGTCTATAAGCGAGACAAGAACCTTGGTATAATGTGAAGACGCCACAATCGGGATGAACGCTACGGAAATTAATCTGATAAGTTTGATTTAACTCTTGAAGAACCAAGAGAGGTGCCTCTCAAAAGTGTTTAATGTTCAAAGATGTAATTTCTTAGTTGTTCTAAACCCTAGGAGCTTTTATACTAGGGTTACAATTCGTGAAAAACAAGTCCAAAACGACGTAGCTTAGATAAGTTACGTAAAAACAGGAAAACAGAACAAGCTGGCCTGCAGGGGATACACGGCTGTGTACACGACCGTGTACTTTAGCCGTGTACTTTTCTGTGCACATCCGGTCACATACATGACCGTGTACTTCTGGTCATGTATCTTTCTGTGGATTTGCTTGTCTCCATACACGGCCGTGCCTTTTAGCCGTATGTCTAGCCGTGTATGATTCTGTGCAATCTTGCAATTCCTACACGTCCGTGCCTTGAAAATACATGCCTTCTTCAACCCGTGTCCGGTGTGACTTGTATAAAAGCAAGGGTCTTCCCATGGTTGTTCCAATCCGTTCCAACTTCATGATTGCTCCAATCCTTTCCGGCTTCATGGACAACCTTTATCAACTCGTTAAGTGCTTCCTTGAATCGTTTCGCTTGATTTCTTGTGATCAGTCCAGGCGGCACTTCAAGAGGATCCACATTTCTTCTTCCGGCTTGGCTCTCATCATTCCCCTCCTCTTGAAAAGGATTTGTCCTCAAATCATTGCCTGCATCAAATGGACTCAGATCAGTAACATTAAACGTGACACTTACTTGATACTCACCTGGTAAATCTTTCTTGTAGGCATTATCATTGATTCTCCAAAGCATCGAAAATGGACCGTCTCCCCGAGGGTTCAACTTGGATTTCCTCTGTAATAGAAACCTCTCCTTGCGAAAATGCACCCAAACCCAATCTCCAGGCTGAAAAATCATGGGTCTCCTGCCCTTGTTCACCCTTGAAACGACCCTGGCATTTTGTTTTTCAATCCTACTCTTTACCTGTGCATGTAGCTTTCTCACGAAGTCTGCCTTAGAATCAGCATCAAACTCACAAACTTGTTAGGTGGCAATAGCAATAAATAATTAGGATTCAGTAGGTTAAAACCATACACAATCTCAAATGGTGAACAATGAATAATGCTATTTAAAGCCCTATTACATGTAAACTCCACAAATGGTAGGCAATCCTTCTAAGTCCTAATGTTCTTCTCTATGATTGCCCCTAACAATTGAATTAAAGTCCTGTTAACCACCTCAATTTGCCCATCAGTTTGTGGGTGACAGATAGTCGAAAACATCCATTTAGTTCCCAACTTTTTCCACAATACTCTCCAAAAATGACTCAAAAATTTCTCATCTCAATCACTAACAATGCTTCTAGGTATACTATGTGGACGCACTACCTTTCTAAAGAACAAATCAACAATGTGTATAGCATCATCCATTTTATGACAAGGAAAGAAATGAACCATTTTAGAAATCCTATCCACAACCACAAAAATAGAACCTCGACCATGCCTAGGCCTAGATAATCCTAACACAAAATCTATGGAAATGTTTATCCATGGCTCACGAGGAATGACACTATACTCATATAACCCATCTAAGAAGTCTTCTAAACGAGGAATGGGATGACGATACTTTACCATGATGTTGTTTGATGGCGCGGCAGTCAACACATATTCTCCATGTCCCATCCTTCTTAGGCACCAAAATCATAGGCACTGCACATGGACTCATGCTTTCTCTCACGTACCCCTTCTCCATTAATTCTTTGACCTGCCTTTGGAGTTCCTTGGTCTCCTCCGGATTGCTCCTATAAGCTGGCTTGTTTGGAATCGATACTCCAGGTATAAGGTCAATTTGGTGCTCAATACCACAAATAGGTGGTAATCCCTTTGGAATCTCCTCAGGAAAGACATCTTCAAAGTCCTACACAAGAGACACAACCACACTAGGTAAAGAGTTAGATAAGTCGTTAGTAGTCAAACATGTTTCCTTAAAAACTAGCAACAACATAGGTTGCTTCATCACTAACGCTCTCCTCACTACACTCGCTCTTGCCACACAACTCTCCTTTTGCAAGGCTGCCCTCTCCTTTTCACTCACCACCAAAGTTGATTCCCCTTCAACTTGGCCTCTCACACTCTTTCCAGCCTTCCTCTCCTTTTCCTTTTGATCTTGACTCTTATATTCCTTTTTCTTCTCATTGTCTTTTGCTCTCCCACTCTCACTCTGCTTTTCACTCACCTTATGTTTTGCAAAAGACTGTTGTAGCTGCAACTGGTCCTCATACACTTGTTTGGGTGTTAACGGTTTAAGATTAAAGCTTTTCCCTTGGTAAACAAGCGTATACTTGTTAGAAAAGCCATCATGAACAACCTTCCTATCAAATTGCCATGGCATCCCCAACAACACATGACATGCTTGCATTAGCACTACATCACATAAAACCTCATCCTCATACCTACCAATGCGAAAACCAATCAAGGCTTGCTTACTCACCTTAGTCTCACCACTATCATTCAACCACTGCAATTTATATGGACTAGGGTGTCTACCAGTTTTGAGCCCCAGCCTCTTAACAATAAAATTACTCACTACATTGGTGCAACTTCCTCCATCAATGATCAAACTACATATGTGATCTCCTAGATAGCATCTAGTATGAAATATATTCTCTCTTTGCACCTCCTCTTCTTCCTTCACCTACACATTCAAAGCTCGCTTCACTACTGCCACTAGCCTTTGATGTGCCTAAACACACTTAAAAGAACATCCAAAAGACTTAAGAATAACTATCTCAAGTCAAGGCAAAATCGGATCCAAAAATGGCACTTTTCAAATGAACCCTAATAATGAAAGGATGAAATTCAAACAACCAATGATATAATCAGAATACTTCAATGAAAATGCCTTCTATCAACACTCTAATTTCATGTAATCCACGCAAATGAAGCCTCAATTTGACAAAGAAAAACCGTAAAACATGAATCCTTTTCCAATGGTGAAAATCACGTTATCAAGGAAATCCTTAAAGATAAATTGGATCAATATGATAATTCCTTCAAATAATCACAAGAATTCGTGAATAACAACAAGGATATCTGACCAAGAAATATCTCAATTCAACCCTAGATATGACACACTAGAGAAGAAAAGAAATCACAACAAAATGAAATTGCTATAACTCACAATTTCAAGATGTTGCACTCGCCACAATTTCAACTTCTTGGGATTGAAATTGATAAGAGAATTTGGAATTAGGAAAACCCTAAGCCCTCTCACGAAATGTGAAGTGTTTGTTCTTCAAAATAAGCCTCCTCAAACCCTCTCTTAAGCAAGTATTTATACTTGCTACAACTAGAGTTAAAAAGTGCTCAAAATTACAAGTTTGCCACTTTTAAGGTGGCTAACCCTAAATGAAAATTACAAGGAAATAAAAGTGTCCCAAAACCAAATACAACAAAAAATAGTTCATAAAATGAAAAATTCATAAAAGAAATGCTCTTCAATATGCCGGTCTTCTATAGGATCCATCGGCCCAGCTCATCGCCGGTTCAGGTCGGTCCATGGATAACCCACAAGCTGAGTTTGAGTGAGTTTGTCCATTGCCCTGTAAAGCATGATAAGTATTCCTGTTGGAATATAAAATACATGAATAAGATAAATGAGGTTAGTAAACGAATAATTCCAGGGTCGATTTGCTCAAAATAGGTCCTCATCGCCAAGATTCGAAATCCTTCAGTTCTTGCCCTAATGATAGGTCTTGTCGGATTTTTATTCCTATCATCTCCTCGGGCCTCAAAAAGATTTGTCCTCAAATCTAGTAGATCAAATGCAGTAGAGACTTTGTTTCCTCCTAGCAAGTCACTTGAAGAAATATCTCTGCAGAATTCCAATAACTGAAATACTACAGGTGGTGATTGTCTTCTCTCCTCCATTTCCAGGATGTATCTCTTCTACAACACAAATAATGACCCATTATCTACTAAAGTTACCCCTATATCAACCTATTCCACTGAAACTGTTTTCTCTTTTTCTAACTCATCTGTATGCTGCTGATCCTCATGGTCTTCTAATGGTTGGCCCAACTGCTCATTACCCTTTAAAACCTCTGAAGGTGAACATAACTGTCTCTGAACAGTCTGGCTCTCTGGTGGTCTGCTCGTCTGACTATGATCATCAGGATCCTCTGAAGGTTGGCACATCGGTGTCTGACAAATTTTATGCTCTAAGGGTTCGCTCGTGTCACTAGAGCCCTCAAGAACCTTTGAAGGTTGGCATACTTGCGTCTGCACAATTTGGTCCTCCCAGTCTAGGTAATCATATGCGGAACCCCTACCATCAAATGAAGGCATCTGTAGCTTCGCACACTCTGGTCCTCAAGGTGGTCTAAATTCCCTGTTCAGATATGGATTAAGCCCAAAATTATCATCTCTATCTTCCCTAAGAGCATAATAATCTCCCTTTACTCTAGGTGGTGCCATAAGGTTTACTACAGGTGCTGGTGGCAATGTCATCCTATCAATCCTTGTTGCTAATGTAGCAACAAGTGTAGAAAGGTCCCGAAGTTGTTTATATAGAGTTCTTCCATTTGTATTTCGATGACTTGATCTACTACCCACTTGGCTATAGGCCTCATTGCTAATGTACCCATTTACACTATCATATGACATGTTTGTGGATGCGATTTTTCTAAAGTACAAATGTAATCTCAAATAATTTGTAGCACACTCCCTTCACTTCACCACGTCACAGTAACAAGTTTAGATAACAACACACACACTTGTACACCCATGGTGCAATAAGTCACCAATGCAATAAATACTTTTTATCACTTCAAGTATATTAGAATAAGTGAAGCACAAATAAATACTTCTAAGTAGTTAAGAAATTAAATTCAACTCACAAGTCTTGAAGTAATAAGTTCAATTACTTTCACACTTTAATGTTTGTTTTTGAATTCAAATTCTACTACTTCAATTTTCCTTTATTGCCACGGTTTCACACCTACAATTGATCTTGATGTGCAGCACCTTTAATCCACATAAATCCACAAATTTACACCACCACACACACCTTCAATCACGGTGCACTCACTCCACCAATAACTCCACGGCAACAACACAAACAACAACAACAATTAAGATGTATCACTTCCACGGCAACAACAAGGTGAATATTGATTACAAGTAGTCTTCAACTTCCATGGCAAATAATGAAGACAAAAGATTAATAAGTAGCTTTCCCAAAATGAATTCCGAATCCCACTATAGGCAGCAACTTTCAATTTGAGATTCAAATAACTTCACTTATCGCAAGCCTTCCTCAATTGGTAATAATGAATTCAAATTCGAATAGCAATCATTAACTCCTACAACTTAATTGCATATGATTTGAATTCAAATAATTCCTTACTAACCAAACATAATGTAATCTGCAAATTTTACTTCACAAATTCAGAATTACACAATGGAATTCAAATAACAAACTTCACAACTCCTCACGCCACAAGCTACTTCATGGCAACAATTGGTAAGTTTCACAATTTCAAAAAAAAAATTGCAAAAGTAACTTCACTTTGTACTTCTGCTCTTCCACGTGAATTAGTGTCCACAAAGTGATATAATAACCTTCCCAAATCAACTCCAACAACCAGCAAATCAATTCCCAATCCAAAACAATTTTGCAATATCAAACAACAACAACAACACAATTTCGGTTTTCACTTGATCAACCCTATTTGATGATCACTTCCACGAAATTGAATACAACCAATTCCCTTCTCTCAACAAGAGCTCTGATACCAAAAAGATGATGTGCCTAAAAACAAGATTAAGCACATATAAAAACTAATTTGAAAGACAATCCAACAATGTCAATCAAACTAGTCTCAATCACATGAACAATGCCGTCAATTTCCAATGAATTTAACCAATTCTTCAATTATGATGTGTTTGAATCTTAAATCCAAATATGATATAGCTCTGATACCAAAAAGATGATGTGCCTAAACACACTTAAAAGCACATCCAAAAGACTTAAGAATAACTATCTCAAGTCAAGGCAAAACCGGATCAAAAAATAAAGGCAAAATGACGTGAACCAAGTGAAGATATGATGAATTCAAATGTCCAATGATATAATCAGAATACTTCAATGAAAATGCCTTCTAACAACACTCTAATTTCTTTTAATCCACGCAAATGAAGCCTCAATTTGACAAAGAAAAACCGTAAAACATGAATCCTTTTCCAATGGTGAAAATCACGTTATCAAGGAAATCCTTAAGGATGAATTGGATCAATATGATAATTCCTTCAAATAATCACAAGAATTCGTGAATAACAACAAGGATATCTGACCAAGAAATATCTTAATTCAACCCTAGATATGACACACTAGAGAAGAAAAGAAATCACAACAAAATGAAATTGATATAACTCACAATTTCAAGATGTTGCACTCGCCACAATTTCAACTTCTTGGGATTGAAATTGATAAGAGAATTTGGAATTAGGAAAACCCTAAGCCCTCTCACGAAATGTGAAGTGTTTGCTCTACAAAATAAGCCTCCTCAAACCCTCTCTCAAGCAAGTATTTATACTTGCTACTCCTAGGGTTAAAAAGTGCTCAAAATTACAAGTTTGCCACTTTTAAGGTGGCTAACCCTAAATGAAAATTACAAGGAAATAAAAGTGACTCAAAACCAAATACAACAAAAAATAGTTCATAAAATGAAAAATTCATAAAAGAAATGCACTTCAATATGCCAGTTGATCCACGCAAAAAGAGATATAAAATGAGCGTGAATAAATACCGGCAAGTGTACCGGATCGGATCAAGTAATATAGTGAGAGAAGAGTGTCAAACCACAAAGATTGATTAAGTAATAAACCTATATCAATTTCTACTATTATTTAGGCAATGATGTTTGAGGAGAATTGAATGAATTATACTAAATGCTCAAAAAGAGAATTGTGTTTGAAAAATGATGAATTGATGATGGGAAATAGAATCCACCCTAATTTTACTAATCATATTGCCTTCATGTTATAATAACTCATAGCTATATGGATTTTCACAAGAAATTAACAAAACCTTAATCCTTTATTAAGTGTTAAAGTAATGTTACCTCAATTTAATTTAATAGCTCCCGCTAATTCAAATCAAATGAGGATTCTAATTCACAATCATAAATTTCCCAATTATATGATTGCCTAATATCTTTAAAATAATTTCTCCTAATCCCTTAGTGAAAAATTTAATAAAAATATTGCATGAAACACTTAGGTCAATTTCTAATAAAATTCAATAACGCTGCTTCCACATGAATTATTAAATCTTACTTAGGAATTCCTGATAAAACCTAAATTTCTCTTTCGAGTCATTTACATTTCTATGCATTGATTTCAATTACAAAATACAATTCATAGCAGGACTTCTTATATGAAAATTCCGCATATCTACATTTCCTATAACATGAATACAATGATCATTTTAGTTTGAATTATGGCTTCATCATATTTCCCACAAGGATGATTTAGAACATTATAGTATGAATTGCATAAAAACAATTGAAATAAATAGGTGCAATGGAATTCATATTGAACAACAAGAATAAACTAATAAATGGCATAAAAGAAAATAAAGTAATTGAAACAATAGCTATAATCTTCAAGAACTTCAGCAAAATAACTTTCTTTCTTCAAACTAAAATTTGGAATAACATGAAATGTAAAGGAATTAAAGAAAACATAAAATCCTAAAGTTCGTAAGGGAATTCTAATGATTTCAAAGAAAGACAAAGGATGCTAAACAAAGAATCAAAACAAAAGGATTCTCAAAACAAAAGGGGATTCTAAACAAAAGGGGATGCTTCCAAGGTTC